>SRMA01026816.1:340615-454142 GCA_007224835.1 Danionella cerebrum | reverse complement strand
AAGACTGAGCTTGCTCAAAGTTAGAGTGAGCGATGGCATCACCACTCTAGGGCTCCCATAGGGAATGACTTGGGCGATTTTTGGCCCGAAATTCGTGATTTTTACGGAAACCGCTGGTCAAATCAGTCCGAAAAGACATAGCAACTCAAGTGGGAACAGTTTGGACGACTGTGGAAAGTTTCGTGGCTGTAGCTCGAACGGGCTAGGAGGAGTAGCCGGTAGAATTTTTGTCCTAAGAAGAAGAAGAAGCGGAGGAATAATAACTAGATTTTAAAGTTTGCACGCAAACTTCGATGTTGGCTTGCGTTGGTGCCGTTAATACCTATTTTTTTTTTATGTTGGCAATTCTGCAACAATAACATAATCCAACCCCCATGTCTCTATGATTCTCATAAGCTGAGATAGGTACATACAATATTGGTTGCTATGGTAACCAGTCTGGTTGCTATGGAGGTGTCAGTGACCTAACATATTGTTCCCCATGTCAACACGAGTAAAATACACCAACCCCCATGTCTCTATGACTCTTGTAAGCTGAGATAGAGATACGCCATATTGGTTGCTATGGTAACAGTGTGGTTGCTATGGAGGGGTCGCTGACCTAATATATTGTTCCCTATATGAATGCGAGTAAATTACAGCAACCCCCATGTCTCTATGATTTTCCTGAGCTGAGATAGGCACATCCAAAATTGGTTGCTATGGTAACCAGTCTGGTTGCTATGGAGGGGTCAGTGACCTAACACATTGTTCCCCATGTCAATTCATCAACCCCCATGTCTCTATGACTTTCCAAAGCTGAGATAGAGCTGTGCCATATTGGTTGCTATGCTAACCAGTTTGGTTGCTATGGAGGGGTCGCTGACCTAATATATTGCTCCCCATATCTATACGGGTAAAATACAGCAACCCCCATCTCTCTATGATTTTCCTAAGCTGAGATAGAGACATGCCATATTGGTTGCTATGGTAACAAGTCTGGTTGCTATGGAGGTGTCATTAACATAATATGTTTCAGCTGTCAGTATGGGTGAAGCTTACCAGCCCCCAAGTCTCTAGCATTTTCCTAAGCTAAGATAGAGATGTGGCTATATAGTTGCTATGGTAAACAATTGGGTTGCTATGGAGGAGTTAGTGACATCATGTTGTAATCTACTTTTCATTTAGAATAATATAAAGCAACCCCCATGTCTCTACTGTGTTCCGTTCAGAAGATATTTGACTTTGAAAGTTATGTCAAAAAGTGGGTGTGGCTTAATTAATTTATGTTAATTCACAAGCAATGATGGGCTGGATAAGTAATTTGCTTCCTTAATGCTGGTATGACTTTCCAGTGTCAATCAATTACAGAAGCTCTTTTACAATAGGATTCATGGGGTTCATGCTCTATTCATTTCAATGGGCCATTGAAAGTCTATGAGACACCTTTGACCTACTTATTTGAAATCAGCTTGCACCTGGAGTTATCAACTGCCAGATTTTAAAACGAGTCAGCTGACTCAACTGTCAGATTTTCAAACGATGGCAAATCTGCTGGAGAAAATCCGATTTCCATGCCTCAAACAAATAAAGATTATAGAAAAACCGTAAGACATATCGAAATGATTCTTTCTTTGTCAGAAGCAGAAGACCCTAACGAAGAGAATGCTGTAATTTTTGTGAAGGTGTGATTAGAAATAAAAAAATTATGGCGAGCTACAAATAGCCTTCATTTGATTCTGTGCAACTGCTCATTTTAGAGAACTCCATACCCTCAAACAAATAAGGATTACGAAAGAATGACCAGAGGTATTGAAATATTTCTTTTACTGTTAGAATCCCAAGATTTTAAGGAAGAGAATGGTGTAAATTTTGTGAAGCTGTGATAAAGTGTGAATGATTTATGGCGAGTTAAAATAGCCTGCGATTGAGATTTTAAACAGAGTCCACCAGAATTTTTGAATGGAGGTGAATGGAGCAATTATGTGCACTCGTTGTGGTTTAGGCCACCTGGAGTAAAAACCGTGTGTTTTTTAAAAATGAAAACAGCACCAACTGAAGAGGACAAAAATCTCTACCATTTAGATATAAAATGTGTGTGTAAAGGTTAATTTTTAGTTGAGAAAACAGTGCAAGTAGCAACAAGACTGAGCTTGCCCGAAGTTAGAGTGGGCGATGACATCACCACTCTAGGGCCCCCATAGGGAATGACTTGAGCGATTTTTGGGCCGAAATTCGCGTTTTTTACGGAAACCGCTGGTCGAATCGGTCCGATGAGATATAGCAACTCGAGTGGGAACAGCTTGGACGGCCGTGGAAAGTTTCGTGGCTGTAGCTCGAACGGGCTAGGAGGAGAAGCGTTGTAAATTTTTGACGTAGGAAAAGAGAAGAAGAAGAACTAGATTTTAAAGTTTGCACGCAAACTTCGATGTTGGCTTGCGTTGGTACCATTAATACCTTTTTTTTTTAAATGTTGTCAATTCCGCAACAATAACATAATCCAACCCTCATGTCTCTATAATTCTCAAAGGCTGAGATAGGTACATGCAAAATTGGTTGCTATGGTAACAAGTCTGGTTGCTATGGAGGGGTCAGTGACCTAACATATTGTTCCCCATGTCAACACGAGTAAAATACACCAACCCCCATGTCTCTATGACTTTCGTAAGCTGAGATAGAGATACGCCATATTGGTTGCTATGGTAACAGTGTGGTTGCTATGGAGGGTTCGCTGACCTAATATATTGTTCCCTATATGAATACGAGTAAATTACAGCAACCCCCATGTCTCTATGATTTTCCTGAGCTGAGATAGGTACATGCAAAATTGGTTGCTATGGTAACCAGTCTGGTTGCTATGGAGGGGTCAGTGACCTAACACATTGTTCCCCATGTCAATACATCAACCCCCATGTCTCTATCACTTTCCAAAGCTGAGATAGAGCTGTGCCATATTGGTTGCTATGGTAACCAGGTTGGTTGCTATGGAGGGGTCGCTGACCTAATATATTGCTCCCCATATCTATACGGGTAAAATACAGCAACCCCCATCTCTATGATTTTCCTAAGCTGAGATAGAGACATGCCATATTGGTTGCCATGGTAACCAGTCTGGTTGCCATGGAGGTGTCATTAACATAATATAATGTTTCAGCTGTCAGTATGGGTGAAGCTTACCAGCCCCCAAGTCTCTAGCATTTTTATAAGCTAAGATAGAGATGTGGCAATATAGTTGCTATGGTAAACAATTTTGTTGCTATGGAGGAGTTAGTGACATCATGTTGTAATCTACTTTCCATTTAGACTAATATAAAGCAACCCCCATGTCTCTACTGTGTTCCGTTTAGAAGATATTTGACATTGAAAGTTATGTCAAAAAAGTGGGTGTGGCTTAATTAATTTATGTTAAATCACAAGCAATGATGGGCTGGATAAGTAATTTGCTTCCTTAATGCTCGTATGACTTTCCAGTGTCAATCAATTACAGAAGCTCTTTTACATTAGGATCTATGGGGTTCATGCTCCATTTATTTCAATGGGCCATTGAAAGTCAATGAGACACCTTTGACCTACTTATTTGAAATGAGCTGCACCTGCTGGAGTTATCAACTGTCAGATTTTCAAACGAGTCAGCTGCAGCTGGAAATTCAACTGTCAGATTTTTAAACGATGGCAAATCTGCTGGAGAAAATCCGATTTCCTTGCCTCAAACAAATAAAGATTATAGAAGAACCGTAAGACATATCGAAATGATTCTTTCTTTGTAAGAAGCAGAAGACCCTAACGAAGAGAATGCTGTAATTTTTGTGAAGGTGTGATTAGAAATAAAAAAATTATGGCGAGCTACAAATAGCCTTCATTTGATTCTGTGCAACTGCTCATTTTAGAGAAATCCATACCCTCAAACAAATAAACATTACGAAAGAATGAACAGAGGTATTGAAATATTTCTTTTACTGTTAGAATCCCAAGATTTTAAGGAAGAGAATGGTGTAAATTTTGTGAAGCTGCGATAAAGTGTGAATGATTTATGGCGAGTTAAAAATAGCCTGCGATTGAGATTTTAAACAGAGTCCACCAGGATTTTTGAATGGAGGTGAATGGAGCAATTATGTGCACTCCTTGTGGTTTAGGCCACCTGGAGTAAAAACCGTGTGTTTTTAAAAATGAAAACAGCACCAACTGAAAGAGGACAAAAATCTCTACCATTTAGATATAAAATGTGTGTGTAAAGGTTAATTTTTAGTTGAGAAAACAGTGCAAGTAGCAACAAGACTGAGCTTGCTCAAAGTTAGAGTGAGCGATGACATCACCACTCTAGGGCTCCCATAGGGAATGACTTGGGCGATTTTTGGGCCGAAATTCGCGATTTTTACGGAAACCGCTGATCAAATCGGTCCGAAGAGATATAGCAACAAACTACATAACAGCTTTGAGGTGTGTTGAAAGTTTCGTGGCTGTAGCTCGAACGGGCTAGGAGGAGTAGTGTTGAGAATTTTTGTCAGAAGAAAAGAGAAGAAGAAGAAGAAGAAGAAGCGGAAGAATAATAAGTTTAGGTGCAATAACAATATGTTGGCTTTGCAAGCAAGCCAACATAATAAGTTTAAGAGAGATAACAATATGTTGGCTCTGCAAGCCAACATAATAACTAGATTTTAAAGTTTGCACGCAAACTTCGATGTTGGCTTGCGTTGGTGCCGTTAATACCTATTTTTTTATGTTGTCAATCCCGCAACAATAACATTTTCCAAACCCCATGTCTCTATGACATTCCTAAGCTGAGATAGAAATGCGCCATATTGGTTGCTATGGTAACCGGTCTGGTTGCTATGGAGAGGTCGCTGACCTAACATATTGTCCCCCATATCAATACGGGTAAAATACAGCAACCCCCATGTCTCTATGAGTTTCCTAAGCTGAGATAGAGACATGCCATATTGGTTGCTATGGTAACCAGTCTGGTTGTTATGGAGGGGTGGGTGACCTAACATATTGTTCCCCATGTCAACACGAGTAAAATACACCAACCCCCATGTCTCTATGACTTTCGTAAGCTGAGATAGAGATACGCCATATTGGTTGCTATGGTAACAGTGTGGTTGCTATGGAGGGGTCGCTGACTTAATATATTATTCCCCATATGAATACGAGTAAATTACAGCAACCCCCATCTCTCTATGATTTTCCTAAGCTGAGATAGAGACATGCCATATTGGTTGCTATGGTAACCAGTCTGGTTGCTATGGAGGGGTCAGTGACCTAACACATTGTTCTTCATGTCAATACATCAACCCCCATGTCTCTATGACTTTCCAAAGCTGAGATAGAGCTGCACCATATTGGTTGCTATGGTAACCTGTTTGGTTGCTATGGAGGGGTCGCTGACCTAATATATTGCTCCCCATATCTATACGGGTAAAATACAGCAACCCCCATCTCTCTATGATTTTCCTAAGCTGAGATAGAGACATGCCATATTGGTTGCTATGGTAACCACTCTGGTTGCTATGGAGGTGTCATTGACATAATATAATGTTTCAGCTGTCAGTATGGGTGAAGCTTACCAGCCCCCAAGTCTCTAGCATTTTCCTAAGCTAAGATAGAGATGTGGCAATATAGTTGCTATGGTAAACAATTTGGTTGCTATGGAGGAGTTAGTGACATCATGTTGTAATCTACTTTCCATTTAGACTAATATAAAGCAACCCCCATGTCTGTACTGTGTTCTGTTTAGAAGATATTTGACATTGAAAGTTATGTCAAAAAGTGGGTGTGGTTTAATTATTTTATGTTAAATCACAAGCAATGATTGGCTGGATAAGTAATTTGCTTCTTTAATGCTCGTATGACTTTCCAGTGTCAATCAAACACAGAAGCTCTTTTACAATAGGATCTATGGGATTCATGCTCCATTCATTTCAATGGGCCATTGAAAGTCAATGAGACACCTTTGACCTACTTATTTGAAATCAGCTGCACCTGCTGGAGTTATCAACTGTCAGATTTTCAAACGAGTCAGCTGCAGCTGGAAATTCAACTGTCAGATTTTCAAACGATGGCAAATCTGCTGGAGAAAATCCGATTTCCATGCCTCAAACAAATAAAGATTATAGAAGAACCGTAAGACATATCGAAATGATTCTTTCTTTGTCAGAAGCAGAAGACCCTAACAAAGAGAATGCTGTAATTTTTGTGAAGGTGTGGTTAGAAATAAAAAAAATTATGGCGAGCTACAAATAGCCTTCATTTGATTCTGTGCAACTGCTCATTTCAGAGAAATCCATACCCTCAAACAAATAAGGATTACGAAAGAATGACCAGAGGTATTGAAATATTTCTTTTACTGTTAGAATCCCAAGATTTTAAGGAAGAGAATGGTGTAAATTGTGTGAAGCTGTGATAAAGTTTGAATGATTTATGGCGAGTTAAAAATAGCCTGCGATTGAGATTTTAAACAGGATCCACCAGAATTTTTGAATGGAAGTGAATGGAGCAATTATGTGCACTCCTTGTGGTTTAGGCCACCTGGAGTAAAAACTGTGTGTTTTTTAAAAATGAAAACAGCACCAACTGAAAGAGGACAAAAATCTCTACCATTTAGATATAAAATGTGTGTGTAAAGGTTAATTTTTAGTTGAGAAAACAGTGCAAGTAGCAACAAGACTGAGCTTGCTCGAAGTTAGAGTGGGCGATGACATCACCACTCTAGGGCCCCCATAGGGAATGACTTGGGCGATTTTTGGGCCAAATTTCATGATTTTTGGGGAAACCGCAAGTGCAATCGGTTCGAAAGGACATAGCAACTCGAGTGGGAACAGTTTGGACGACCGTGGAAAGTTTCGTGGCTGTAGTTCGAACGGCCTAAGAGGAGATACAATTTGAAATTTGGCTCAGAAGAAGAAGAAGAAGAAGAAAAAGAATAATAACTAGATTTTAAAGTTTGCACGCAAACTTCGATGTTGGCTTGCGTTGGTACCGTTAATACCTTTTTTTTTAAATGTTGTCAATTCCGCAACAATAACATAATCCAACCCTCATGTCTCTATGATTCTCATAGGCTGAGATAGGTACATGCAAAATTTGTTGCTATGGTAACAAGTCTGGTTGCTATGGAGGGGTCAGTGACCTAACATATTGTTCCCCATGTCAACACGAGTAAAATACACCACCCCCCATGTCTCTATGACTGTCGTAAGCTGAGATAGAGATACGCCATATTGGTTGCTATGGTAACAGTGTGGTTGTTATGGAGGGGTCGCTGACCTAATATATTGTTCCCTATATGAATACGAGTAAATTACAGCAACCCCCATGTCTCTATGATTTTCCTGAGCTGAGATAGGTACATGCAAAATTGGGTGCTACGGTAACCAGTCTGGTTGCTATGGAGGGGTCAGTGACCTAACACATTGTTCCCCATGTCAATACATCAACCCCATGTCTCTATGACTTTCCAAAGCTGAGATAGAGCTGTGCCATATTGGTTGCTATGGTAACCAGTTTGGTTACTATGGAGGGGTCGCTGACCTAATATATTGCTCCCCATATCTATACGGGTAAAATACAGCAACCCCCATCTCTATGATTTTCCTAAGCTGAGATAGAGACATGCCATATTGGTTGCCATGGTAACCAGTCTGGTTGCCATGGAGGTGTCATTAACATAATATAATGTTTCAGCTGTCAGTATGGGTGCAGCTTACCAGCCCCCAAATCTCTAGCATTTTTCTAAGCTAAGATAGAGATGTGGCAATATAGTTGCTATGGTAAACAATTTGGTTGCTATGGAGGAGTTAGTGACATCATGTTGTAATCTACTTTCCATTTAGATCAATATAAAGCAACCCCCATGTCTCTACTGTGTTCCGTTTAGAAGATATTTGACATTGAAAGTTATGTCAAAAAGTGGGTGTGGCTTAATTAATTTATGTTAATTCACAAGCAATGATGGGCTGGATAAGTAATTTGCTTCCTTAATGCTTGTATGACTTTCCAGTGTCAATCAATTACAGAAGCTCTTTTACATTAGGATCTATGGGGTTCATGCTCCATTCTTTTCAATGGGCCATTGAAAGTCAATGAGACACCTTTGACCTACTTATTTGAAATGAGCTGCACCTGGAGTTATCAACTGCCAGATTTTCAAACGAATCAGCTGCAGCTGGAAATTCAACTGTCAGATATTCAAACGATGGCAAATCTGCTGGAGAAAATCCGATTTCCATGCCTCAAACAAATAAAGATTATAGAAGAACCGGAAGACATATCGAAATGATTCTTTCTTTGTCAGAAGCAGAAGACCCTAACGAAGAGAATGCTGTAATTTTGTGAAGTTGTGATTAGAAATAAAAAAATTATGGCGAGCTACAAATAGCCTTCATTTGATTCTGTGTAACTGCTCATTTTAGAGAAATCCATACCCTCAAACAAATAAACATTACGAAAGAATGAACAGAGGTATTGAAATATTTCTTTTACTGTTAGAATCCCAAGATTTTAAGGAAGAGAATGGTGTAAATTTTGTGAAGCTGTGATAAAGTGTGAATGATTTATGGCGAGTTAAAAATAGCCTACGTTTGAGATTTTAAACAGAGTCCACCAGAATTTTTGAATGGAGGTGAATGGAGCAATTATGTGCACTCCTTGTGGTTTAGGCCACCTGGAGTAAAAACCGTGTGTTTTTTAAAAATGAAAACAGCACCAACCGAAAGAGGACAAAAATCTCTACCATTTAGGTATAAAATGTGTGTGTAAAGGTTAATTTTTAGTTGAGAAAACAGTGCAAGTAGCAACAAGACTGAGCTTGCTCAAAGTTAGAGTGAGCCATGACATCACCACTCTAGGGCTCCCATAGGGAATGACTTGAGCGATTTTTGGGCCGAAATTCGCGATTTTTACGGAAACCGCTGGTCAAATCGGTCCGAAAAGACATAGCATAAATCTACAGAACAGCTTTGAGGTGTGTGGAAAGTTTCGTGGCTGTAGCTCAAACGGGCTAGGAGGAGTTGACGGTAGAATTTTTGTCAGAAGAAGAAGAATAAGAAGAAGAATAAGAAGAAGAATAATAACTAGATTTTAAAGTTTGCACGCAAACTTCGATGTTGGCTTGCGTTGGTACCGTTAATACCTTTTTTTTTTAAATGTTGTCAATTCTGCAACAATAACATAATCCAACCCCCATGTCTCTATGATTCTCATAAGCTGAGATAGGTACGTGCAAAATTGGTTGCTATGGTAACCAGTCTGGTTGCTATGGAGGGGTAAGTGACCTAACATATTGTTCCTCATGTCAACACGAGTAAAATACACCAACCCCCATGTCTCTAAGACTTTCGTAAGCTGAGATAGAGCTGCGCCATATTGGTTGCTATGGTAACAGTGTGGTTGCTATGGAGGGGTCGCTGACCTAATATATTGTTCCCCATATGAATACGAGTAAATTACAGCAACCCCCATGTCTCTATGATTTTCCTGAGCTGAGATAGGTACATGCAAAATTGGTTGCTATGGTAACCAGTCTGGTTGCTATGGAGGGGTCAGTGACCTAGCACATTGTTCCCCATGTCAATACATCAACCCCCATGTCTCTATGACTTTCCAAAGCTGAGATAGAGCTGCGCCATATTGGTTGCTATGGTAACCAGTTTGTTGCTATGGAGGCGTCGCTGACCTAATATATTGCTCCCCATATCTATACGGGTAAAATACAGCAACCCCCATCTCTCTATGATTTTCCTAAGCTGAGATAGAGACATGCCATATTGGTTGCTATGGTAACCAGTCTGATTGCTATGCAGGGGTCAGTGACCTAACACATTGTTCCCCATGTCAATACATCAACCCCCATGTCTCTATGACTTTCCAAAGTTGAGATAGAGCTGCGCCATATTGGTTGCTATGGTAACCAGTTTGGTTGCTATGGAGAGGTCGCTGACCTAACATATTGTTCCCCATATCAATACGGGTAAAATACGGCAACCCCCATGTCTCTATGATTTTCCTAAGCTGAGAGAGAGTCATGCCATATTGGTTGCTATGGTAATCAGTCTGGTTGCTATGGAGGCGTCATTGACATGATATAATGTTTCAGCTGTCAGTATGGGTGAAGCTTACCAACCCCCAAGTCTCTAGCATTTTCCTAACCCAAGATAGAGATATGCCAATTTAGTTGCTATGGTAAACAATTTGGTTGCTATGGAGGAGTCAGTGACATCATGTTGTAATCTACTTTACATTTAGAATAATATAAAGCAACCCCCATGTCTGTACTGTGTTCTGTTTAGAAGATATTTGACATCGAAAGTTATGTCAAAAAGTGGGTGTGGCTTAATTAATTTAAGTTAATTCACAAGCAATGATTGGCTGGATAAGTGATTTGCATCCTTAATGCTCGTATGACTTTCCAGTGTCAATCAATTACAGAAGCTCTTTTACAATAGGATCTATGGGATTCATGCTCCATTCATTTCAATGGGCCATTGAAAGTCAATGAGACACCTTTGACCTACTTATTTGAAATGAGCAGCACCTGGAGTTATCAACTGTCAGATTTTCAAACGAGTCAGCTGCAGTTGGAAATTCAACTGTCAGATTTTCAAACGATGGCAAATCTGCTGGAGAAAGTCCGATTACCATGCCTCAAACAAATAAGGATTACGAAAGAAGGACCAGACATATTGAAATACTTTCTTGACTGTTAGAATCAGAAGATTTTAAGGAAGAGAATGGTATAAAATTTGTGAAGCTGTGATAAGGTTTTGAATGATTTATGGCGAGTTAGAAATAGCCTTCGATTGAGATTTGAAACATTTGCTTGCAGAATTTTTTTTTTTTTTTGAATGGAGCAATTATGTGCACTCCTTGTGGTTTAGGCCACCTGGAGTAAAAACGGTGTGTTTTTAAAAAACGTAAACAACACCAACTGAAAGAGGACAAAAATCTCTACCATTTACATATAAAATGTGTGTGTAAAGGTTAATTTTTATTTAAGAAAACTAAAGTATTTTAGCAAGTATCAACAAGACTGAGCTTATTCGAAGCTAGAGTGGGCGATGACATCACCACTCTAGGGGCCCCCCATCGAGAAAAAATTTTAAGCTTTTTTGGGAGATTTACACGATTTTTAGGGAAACCGCTGGTCAAATCGGTCCGAAAAGACATAGCAACAAACTACATAACAGCTTTGAGGTGTGTGGAAAGTTTCGTGACAGTAGCTCGAACGGGCTAGGAGGAGATGACGGTAGAATTTTTTTTTTTAAGAAACGGAAGAAGAAGAATAATAAGTTTAAGTGCAATATCAATATGTTGGCTCTGCAAGCAAGCCAACATAATAATAAGTTTAGGAGAGATAACAATATGTTGGCTCTGCAAGCCAACATAATAAGTTTAAGAGAGATAACAATATGTTGGCTCTGCAAGCCAACATAATAAGTTTAAGTGAGATAACAATATGTTGGCTTTGCAAGCCAACATAATAATAGAAGAGTGTCACAAAGATACGAACTTAACAAACAAAAGGATCTATGCTGTTCCTCTGGGTTCATAGATGCCTAATGGTTCGATGAAAAAGAGTGACCACCGGACATCTACGTGAATATATAAAAGCCCCCCGGACTGGACATAACAAGTGCACATGTCCCGGCAAAAGAGGGCGATTGGTCTCCCCTAGAGTTATCAAAGCCTGAGGCGCTCCAACGAAGGATTACAGTGTGTCACCGTTTCTGTGACGGGGCAGTGAATTATTATATTGAGCTAAATATTTAGCATTTTATTAAGTTTATCTTTTTTTGTCTGGTTTTGTTCATGCGTGAGGTAAAAAACTGTGTTTATAGTGTTTTTCCTGTGATTTAAAGGATGCTTTAGTTCCTTTGACACAGAGCAGAAGGATGAAGTGAGAAGCGTCTCTTTCTTTGGGGTTCATAAAGTCTACGAAAGCATCACTTTCTCGACTGCTTTTGATTGAATCTGCAGTGAATTCATGAAGTCGACTGAAGTGGGAGTGTAAACCGATTCCTGCGAGCGCAGAGGGATGGAACATGCTTCATTCCTCTCCATCAAACAGCAGATGTGTTTGTGCTGACCTGCTCTGTTTGTAAACCCCTTGCTGCAGGTTCTTCTGTAGTAATCTTGATGAGAACCTCTAGTGAACAGCAGCAGAGCAATGCACACCAATGTACAACTTTGATTTCTTGGCCATTTTGAATAACACAAAAGCATTTTTTCCACTCATCGTTAGTGTTTGGGTGAAACCGTTTATTGTCAAACAATTGTGTTTACTCTTTTACAATCCTAATGACAAAAAGTTTTAATTTTGGCCTGATAACCTGCACAACAACTGACACAAAAGGGTTTGAGTGGCTGGAGAAAGAAACTGGGAATGGAATCAGCAGTGTTCAAACTCTAAAGAAGAAGCGTAAAGTGAGGGATTCTGGTGAAACCAGCAAACATTTCTGCTACAACTGCCAGAAAACCCCAGAAAAATCTTAAGCTGAAACAAATTGTTCTCTGAAAAAATGTGGCGCAGCTGTTTCGAGGAGAACAATAAGGAAACACTTGAAGAAGAACGGGTTTCATGGTAGAGTTTCCAGAAGAAATCCATTGCTCCACAAATTCCTCAAAGTAAAGCAGCTTACAATCCTCCAAACAGCTCAGAAACAAGCTCCGAACTCCTGGAACAAAGGTATTTGGAGCATGAGACCAAAACTCAATTTTTTGGCCACAACCAATAACTCTACATTTAGAGAGGAGTGAACAAGGCCAATGATGAACGGAGCACCATCCACACGGTGAAGCACGGAGGCGGGTCACTAATGTTCTGGGGATGCATCAGCTCCAAAAGAGACTTGGTCAGAATCGACGGAAGATGAATGCAGCATGTTCTCAAAGGATCCTGGAGGAAAATATACTTCATCTTTTTTTTTTCATTAAATCTCTCCTCAAGCTCTCGTTTGTTCTGTTAATATCTGGAACATTCTAAAGATCAGCTGAGCTTCTGTGACGAATTGTTTGGTATATTTTCTTTGTTTTATTTTGCTCTGTCTGCTAAATTCATAAATGTAAGCTTAAATAAAAAAATACAAATAATTAATTGCAAAAAAAGTAGCAAATATGTTGCAAAGGTTAAAATAATCTGATAAAAAGTAATTATGAATAAAAAAAAGCTGAAATGAAATTAACTTAAAAGTCCAATAAACTAGCCCTAAATTAATTGACCAGCACTGCAACCAGTTGTAATTAAATAAAGTTTGGTGATAAATGTGAATTAAAAACTGTTCAGTTTACCATACTGAAAGAAAATGTAATAATGATCTGCATCACAAATAATTATTTGAAGAGCATAAGTAGTTTTTAATAATGTTTAAAATATTGAGTTTATATAATACTAATTCATATAAATGTTTTTAATGATGAACATGTTAGAAACGTCCAAATAAATGTCATAAAATGTAAGTGTTACATGAATACAAATGTAAGTGTGTTGTAGTTTGACGCCCCCGCGTGGCTGAATGTGGAGCTGCGAGAGAATCGTTTAATCCTCGTGAGTTTTCCGTGCGGTTTGAGCCGCCTGCTGTCAACCGGAGCGCCGCAGAGCAGACGCCCCTCGCTCCGCCGCAGGGCCACCGAGAGGCCACTCGACTGTAGTCTGGAGCCGGGTGTTAGGATGATGGATCCGGGATGTGCCGCTGGCTCCGGCGGGACCTTCATTTCCCTGAGCGAGGCCGAGCAGAGGTGTTTCTCCGGGCTGTACTCCCTCTGTCTGCCCGACAGCACCGGCAAACTGGCAGCGGGGAAAGTGGCGGAGCTGTTCCGGGCGTCGCAGCTTCCAGGGGAGACACTGCACCAGGTGACCGAGAGAGAGAGAGAGAGAGAGAGAGAGAGAGAGAGAGAGAGAGAGAGAGAGAGAGAGAGAGAGAGAGAGACTGGAGCTGGGGATCCCCCAACAGTGCTCTCCTGCTGCGTGTTTGGGGATCCTCTGTGTTCCTGATAGAGTTAAAGCTCCATGAGGTGGTGTGATAGGCAGCTGTCAAATACACACACCATACACTCTTTACTCAGTAACCACACTCCAGACTGGAATCCCTGAAGTACTGTGGTATCCTCACTAGAAGAACAGTAAAGGTGAATTTCTCACTGTAGAATGTACAATATATCTGTGTAACAACTATTGGCTTCTTCCAAACAGAAATACTATTATCTGAATGTAGTCAACGGCTGAGGTAGAGCAGAAGAACCTGAGAGGGGATGACTCTGTGAGGTGTGTTGTGTCATTGCCTCATGGGATTAAACTAAGCTCAAGGGGTGTGTGTGTGTGTGTGGGGTTTAGCCAGTTATATCCAGGGTATCTTCTACATGTGATCAGCATTTGGAGTCAGCGGGAACTGTGTGGTTAGTTGTTTGGTTTGTCAGTTGTTGGGTTAATGGGCTCTGGTTGAATCTTCGGGGATTCATTCACTTACTCTCTTGGAGAGGTTGTGAGTCACTGTTGGTTAGAGGGTCATCAGTTGGTCAGTCGGTCGATTAATTAGTTGGTTTGTTATGTTCCTTACTGGACGGTTGGTCGGTCAGTCAATCAGCAGTGGATGCAGCTGTTTATTGGTCGAACGAGTCGGTCAGTTACTGAGTAAGCAGTAGGTTGGTTGGTTAGTCAGTCAATGAAGGTATTTTCACCGCACACGATTGGGTGCATTACGCGCCCGCCCACAAAAAAGCGTCATTAATAAAAAAACAATTCACTATAGAACTCTTCTAAACGATAACAGGATGCTCGCTAATCATTTGAAAAAACCTCACTGACCCGCCGTCGCCGATGTAGTGGCTCAAGACGCATCACGTGACTCGAGATCGCAGGATTCCTCCCGGGTGAACCTTTCGTCGGAGTGGAATCTGGAATCTCGCCGCGTCAGGGGAAGATTCCGCTTTCGAATTGTTTTGGCAGTGTGACGGTGGCTTAAGTGAGTCATGGGGTTAGGAGTTATCTGGTTAGTTTATCGTTTGTTTGGTTGGTTTGTCAATCAGTTGAGGGGTCAGTTAGTTGGTTAATTAATTATTTAGTTGGGGTGTCAGTAGGGGGTCAACAGTTTGTTGGTTAGTTTGGTGAATCAGTCGAGAAGTTTGCAGTTGGTTAGCAGTTGCGGTCAGTGATTGATTAGTTAGGCAACCCAGGGTTGTAAACAGTTTGTAAGCTAGTTACTTAGTCAGTTGTGGGGTCAGTAGTTGATTGGTTAGTAGTTAGTTAGTCTGTGAGTGGTTGGTCAATCAATAGTTACTGAGGTCAAACAACAGCCCCCTCCATCAAAGACTTTTAAAACAACATGTTTTTTTATCTCTAGGAACATTTTTATGTTTTTGTGTCACCTTTTTAATTGTTTTAATTGCTTGCCGTATTCTCATTGGAGATTGTTTTTGGCGGAGATCTGGCTTAAACAGTGAGGGGTTTACACCCCTAATTACTGGTTAGCTAGTTGTTCATTTGAACGTTTGTTTGTTTATTAGGTTAAAAAGATTGCATTAATACATGAATGTGGCTGAAAATGTTAAAGTGTGAATCAAAACTGAAACACAACAGTTCTTTTACATTTCAAATTGTACATTGGAGGCTCCGCCCACTCTAACTCTCGAACGAATCATGATCATCTTTCCACAAGAAAACACACAGACCATCAGCAGTATTTGCTTCCTCTCTGCCACATGCAGATCCAGATTATTTCACAGACAAACAGTGGCGTGTGAAGCAAAACAAACAGAGTCTGTCGATGAAGAGTGTGTCAGCAGGATCTGGCTCTGGTCCGGGGCGTGTGCAGGGATTATTCCCTTTGTGTTCCTGCGCTGACAGGAAGTCCAGTGTGTTCTTCTGATCCGTTTCCTGTGCTCCTGACCTGGCCCTGCGACCAGAAGAATAACACTTTTCATCTTGTGTTTGGGGAAGTTCAGTCAAAGCGTTCTCTGCTTCACGAACCCCGACCGTAACCGAATTAACAAAAAGAAATCATTAGAATTAAAAGCTGATCTTCACTGTTCCCCCAGCAGATGCTCACAACGACTCCATTGTTCCCTGTGCTGCAGACTCTCACTTTAATTAACTCTCCCTTGACCCTAATGAGGAGACAATGGAGACCATAGAGACACAGAGCAGCGCTTCAGTGCTCCGATTCATTTGATTACTTTTCTTTTCAAAGAAAGGCATTCACTGTGTGAAGCATCTAAACGTTTACTTTCAAATGAACCCGAATTATTAAACCTCGGCCTCATAATATTACTGTAAGAAAACAAGAATAATTATATTACTGTTAGGACAGAGCATCCCAGCGGTACACAAATGGATCTTTTATCAGAACATAAGTACTGCACATATTAATGTTTACAGATCATTACGTGAGGTTAGCTCTTTAGATAACAAAAAGAACGTGGCTAAACTTTGTACACAGACTGTGATTTGTCTTGTAAAAGTGCTAAGCATTTTCATGAGGAAAATGAAATGGTTGCCGAGGTAGAGATTTTTGGTTGTTATGGGGGAGTGGGTGACATGCCAATATGAGTGATATTAACCAATCCCTGTGTCTTTAGGATACTCTATAATCCTTAGCAGAAATTGTGGTAGTTTAAATTGGTTGCTATGGTAAACATCCTGGTTGCTATGGAGGGGTCTGTTACATAATATTATGTTCACTTTGTCTCTGTGAGATCTTTAAACCAACCCCCATGTCTTTATCATTTACCAAAGATGAGATGGAGTTCAGAATATATGGTTGCTAGGGTGAACAGCCTGGTTGCTAGGGAACAGTCAGTTATCTCAGACAATTGTAATCCCCCATTTCTCTGATGTTTCTTTTTGAACACATTTTCTCTGACGTTTCCTGTTTATTATCAATAGCTGTTATGTCACTGGTAAGTATTTTTAAAGCGGTTACTTTTTTTACTTTTTTCAATTACTTTTGCACAGTGGTTGTTTTTTTCTTGCACAGACTGATTTCCTCCACGAGTGCGGTGAGTGAGAAGAGTCTCTGGGATTCTCAAAGTTTAACCCCATATTAAGGCAAAATAAAGTTCCCAGCATTCTCTGCGATTTCCCAGAATTCCTTTAGTGGTGCCAGGTATAACAAACGTATCAGACCAGTCTTGGCAAGGTTTGTTGACTGTAGGTTGACAGGTCTAGAGGAGATGGATCTAGAAATCTTTGTCTGAAACAAAAGATGAATAAATGTTTGACTTTTACAAGCGACATATTAACAGAGATCAAAGAAAAGATAATGAAGAGAAAATATTAAACCTTTTCTACACATTTCATGGCTTTCTTTTGAATAAATAAATAAACAGATATTACTTCACTCCTGTTTTTCTTATTCGCTCTTCTACTGGAAGGAGCATCAGAAGACAGAAACATTGTGAAATAATGTCTAATTTTGGAATCAAAATTAGCCTCAGAAAGCCTCAGTTTCCTGCAGGGGCGGCACCGGCTGTGGTCTTCTGGTGCTGGAGCCCATCCTCCTCAAGGTTCGAAGTGTTGTGGGTTCAGAGATGCTCTTGCGCAGACCTCGATTGTAACGAGGGTTATTGCTTCCTTTCTTTCACCTCGAAGCAGTCTGGCATCAGAAAGGCATTTGCTCCCTCCGAACTGCTGGAGATTTATCCGTTCCCTGTAAACCCTAGAGTGTGTGAAAATCCCAGTAGAGCAGCAATCATCAGCCATGCCACAGTCAAAGTCTCTTAAATCCCCTCTGCTGACGAGGTTTGAGCTGCAGCAGATCGTCTTCACCATTTCTATATGCTTAAATTCGTTGAGCTGCTGCCGTGTGATTGGCTGATTAGAGTTAACGAGCTGTTTGACAGGTGCACCTAATAATGTACATTGAAAAACATCAGAGGCCTCTGGTGGTCAGTCGAAGAACTGCTGCATCCATCACTTCCTGTTACACACCACTGTGGAAAGCAGAGGTTTGGTTTCTGCATCTCTTTCCTTAAATGCGTTCACACGGCTCTGAACAGGCCAAACCGGTTTCCCTACTACCCACAATCCCCTGAGGCATCCATTGATCTTCAGACTGGATAGGCTTCTGAATATTTAAATAGTTCCCTGTGCAACTCTGGGTTTAAAGTTGAATTACTTGGTTAAAGTCAATCTACACAAAAGATCCTGCAAACTCAGATTTTTTGGTTATATTTGGTTAAGCCCCTCTCAATTACACAATATGAGAACCGGAATATAAATGACTCTCACCAGATGGAAACACAAATAATTCTGAAAGAAATTCTAATGAATTGCTCTATGTGTCAAAGCAACTTTTTCCTAAACCCGAAATCTCTCACATCGAATTTGCTAATTAATGTGTGTGTGTTCATTGGAACCTGATGTTGTGTACAATTCCATTTCTCTAGAGTCTATTTTGGTTACAATTAATGTGACTTGGGTTTATTCAACAAAGTTCAGTTGGAATTAAGCTCTAGGAAAATAAAAAGAACAAGTTGGTGCACTTGACGATTCCTCGTGAAGGGTTTCCTCGTGTCAAAAGATACTCACGGACCCTCGTGAGTTAGAATCCTCTGTGGCAGAAACTCTTCCGTGCCTCGATGAAACTGATTATCAAAACCACGCCGGAGAGATACCTGTACACTGGTTTCACCTTAAGCACAAGAATTTTATGTCAAAACATCTAGAGAATGTTAAATAAGTTGTTATTGTATGTTACAAAAATGGAAACCATAATATCAGGAGAAACCAGTGACATTCAATCCAGACCTGAGCACAAAAATGCAAATGTTCATCAATAAATGCTTTCATAGAGAGGAGATGGATTCTACATCAAAACCAATGACTGTAACAAAGATGGATGACGTGACCCCACCCCTGCCATGGGGCCAGTTGGGGCCACTGCAATAATGATTTGAGCGAGGCCAAGACAGACAGACAGCCAGAGCGTGCACACGCACACAACTTTCTGATAGGGAGGGCGGGGTCACAGTTGAAGACCTCTGCCTCCATCTCCGGCTCACTCCATCTCCTTTCACATACAACTTATATACGACTCATTTTGAGCCATTAACAAGAATTTTAGAACAGATTCTCTGAATTTAATCATTGAGACCGTAAATTATTATTTTATTTTTTCACAATATGATGACATTGGTCAGTCACCTGTATTCAACGTAATTGTCAATCATATGTGTCAATCTCTTGGCCCCGCCTTGTTTCTTGGGGGGGGGGGTAAATGAGCCATTGTTAGCCAATAATATTAAAAATTAACAAATCTATTGAACTTTGTCCTCCGTATACAGTATATTTAACTTTCAAAAATCATTAAAAAATTGGGGTTGGGGTTGTTCTGAAAATGAAATCAAGCACCGCTCCGGAGGTCATTTCTCAGAGCAAATTGTAAAGTAGTAAAACAAATGCTCAAACCCGACCCAGACTTCTAAGGGTTAAGTTACAAACACACATTTACGAACTTCTGTGGAGTGAACGTCTGAGGAAGGTTTAGATTTGAGATGTTTCTTCAGGGATTTCACGATGTGCTGCTATTTCAAGCTCTTCCTGTGTTCCAGAAGAGGTTCACAGAGGAGAGAAGAGCTGAGGTTAATGTAAGGAAGCAAGATTGAACAATGAGCTGTAGATGCTCCATGTGCAAAGGCTGGTGGATGCTTCCTTTAAATAAGGGTGTGGTGCTGTGGTGTAGCGGATGGTGCATCAGACAGGTTCATGAGTGCAGATTACGAAACTTTGTAAAATAAGCTTTTGATTGTGAAACAACAACAAGATATTTCATCTCAACACTTTCTTACGTCAAGAATATTGTGAATGTCTTGTTTTCAGAAATCAATGTGAAATTGTGACCAAAACTTGAATTTAGTTCAAATCCTCTTTGATCGAAGAGTTCTTCTGAAACGTCCTCTCTCTGGTTCAGGTGATGGAGGTGTGTGGTGCTAAGCGTCTGGGGTTCTTCGGCTGTGCTCAGTTTTACCTGGCTCTGAAGCTGATGGCGGCGGCGCAGGCTGGTTTACCTGTGCGTCCGGAGAGCATCACCGCCGGTATGTGATCCATCCTGAAGTGTTCTGTAGGCACACTGCAAAACAACAAATCTCAGCAAAGCTGTAGAAGCTTAAATTTAGATGAGAATTCTTGATTTTTATGAACAATTGTCTAGTTTAGTTCTTTAGGGTACAGATTATTGACCTAAACTGAGAACATATGACCTAAACTGTCTTGAGAGGAAAAAAAAAATCCTTGAAATTAGAAAAACCCTAAATCTAAAATAAAAGAAGTGTTTTTTGGGACAAATTTGATTTTAAGAAATCAATGTTAAGTTCAAAGGTTGCCAGTTTGAGGCTCACCGGTGACCTTCTTGAAAGGCATGTTCTTGTGGGTTTCCCCCACAGTCCCGAATACATGTAGCTGCCCAGGGTCACAAGGTTTCAACTCCTGTGTATGTTAACGATTCAGTCCAAACGTTCTTGTTTTGTAGCAGACTTTCATGACATTTAAGCAGGTTCTTCTAGTTTTAAGACTATTTCAAAGACTAGCTTTAAGTACAAATGTCCTTGATTTAAAAACCTTAAAACACAACTTAAACCAGGGGTCACCAACACAGTGCCCGCGGGAACCTGGTCGCCCGTGAGGACCACATGAGTCGCCCGCTATCTCCTCTAAAAATAGCTCAAATAGCGCCACTTTCCAGTGAGCTGAAACTAATTTAATATGATTGCTATTGTTGATGTGACAATATCTAAATTAAAAAATTGTATTATAACAACGACCAGGTAGAGTTGAAGGGTCACATGACACGCTACGACGAAACAAACAAGCAGCGCAGCGAAAATGAGACGACTGACGCATAAAAAGAACAAAATCCGTTTTTTTTACCTCAGTGGAAGGAGCGTGTGTTTGTCTCATTTGCGCGACGACTGTGGCAGCGACGGCCAAGCGGCACAATGCAGAGAGACATTTCACGACGGCTCACACAAGCTACCAACTATCCACAGAGCAGCGCACTGAATGCAGAAAAACCCTGCGAGCTGCGGAGATGCGTGAGAAGACTCACTCAGAGTGCAACATACTGGTTAACCGCACGCAATGCCAGGCTTCCCAGTAACTGAAAGAAATACCAGATCTGGTGTCCAGTTCAATGCGTTTGTAAAATGTAAAAGTTGTTTATGTTAAAATGTTAATAATATTTTTTAATCTTAGCTCACTTTTTGTATTTATATGATTTCTGATTTGTACAATAGATTTTGTGGTTTCCTTGGACTGTTGTAGAAGTAATCATTCTGAAGTGTTTTGAACATTTATATATTTATCCAAAGTGACTTACATTTTGAAAGAATGAACACATTTTTTGTCAGCTCTTGCTTTCACTGGGATTTGAACCCACAACCTTTGCGTTGTTAGCGCAATGCTCCACCAAGTGAGCCGCAGGAAAAGCCTTCCACAGAAGTTAAATGATCGTAATAATAATGTGTTTTTCTCCATCTCAGCTGAGGGCTTTGCTTGGCCGACCGTCTCCAGTTTCTAGTTTCAATAACATTATCCCAAAGATCAGAACACACGGCTGAGCTCAGAAGAAAACTCCCGACACAGACGGAGGGCAAGCATTCGTGTATTGTCTGTAATAACATTCGGATATCGATCAGTTTGTAGATCTCAGAGCAGCTTGAGATTTTTCTGAACTGGAGTAAACCTCGTATGAACTCGCTGTAGCAGCGCTGGGCATTTACTCACCTACTCACCTTTAGAGTGGGATTGTTGTTTTTAAGGCACTGCTCATCAACAGGAAGTTGTCTATTTGGCAAAAAAAGATCACTTTTGTTCATGTGATACTTTAAAAACTCCTCTTAGAGTTTATCTCTGTTATCTCTGTTTATCTCCAGCTCCATCTTTAGGCATATGGGATGTTACTTTGTGAAGATTTTTTTGACTTTGTTAAGCAATGTGTGCACCGTGGCCGTCAGGGTCCTCAGTCATCAGATTGTTTCCTTTTGAAGCTCATACATTTAACCAAGGTGCTTCCATTTCTTCTGATCATCTTTGAGATGGTTCCACAGCTTCATCTGAGTCCAGCTGTGATTGAATCTAGTGATTGGACTTGATTAGGAAAGCCACACGCCTGTTTATATAAGAGCTATCTCACAATGCTCAGAGCAGATGAGGATCGTGAGGAGCTCAGATCTGGCCAAGGTTACAAAAACATTCTGCTACTCTTAAGGTTCCTCAGAGGACAGTGGCCTCCAAAATCCTTAAATGGAAGACGTTTGGAACAACCAAAACCCAGCTGTCAGAAGGGAAGGTGAGAGGTGAAGAAGAACTCAAAGATCACTGAGATCCAGAGATACATTTGGAAAGAAAAAGAGAAAGTTGTAGAAAGCCAACCATCACTGCAGCCCTCCACCAGTCAGGATTTGATGGCAGAGTGGCCCAACAGAAGCCTTTCCTCAGTGTAAAACAAATGAAAGCCATTAAGGAGGACTACAACATGGTGAGAAATAAGATTCTCTGGTCTAATGAGACAAAGACAGAACATTTAGGACCTATTTCTAAGCGGTATGTGTCGCAAAAACCAGGCGCTGCTCACCACCTGTCCAGTACAGTCCCAATAGTGACGCATGGTGGTGGCAGCATCATGGTGTGGGCCAGCAACCTCAGACTGGGCCGAAGCAGTATAATGACCGTAAACACACAGCTTAAAAATAACCAAAGAGTGGCTTCACAACAACTCTTGAATATCTCCATCTTAAACCCAACTAACCTCCTCTGGAGACCTAAAAATGTTCGTCCACCAACATTCCCATCAAACCTGACAAAACAGACAGTAATATCGCCTTGAACCCCAGCCTCTGTATCTCCACCTGCTATCAGATGTGAACATTGTAGTTGTTTGTTGTTTATTCTCATGGCACTTGAATTTTAAACGGTCTTTATGGAACTCATTTCATTACTGGACGCATTATTTATGCACCAACCCCCAGAGAAACACAGTTTGCAGCCGTTTCCTCTTCCGAGTCACTTGTCTTTCCCCTCAGAGCTTCCTCTCCCGGTGTTTGTCGGGGTTACAAACGAGCTCGAGCGGAGATACGGCAATCACCTGGTGACCAATGAGGGCCAGAGCTTGCTCACAGGCCCCGCCCCTCTTCCCGTTGGAGACAGAGCTGGACTCGGCCTGGACAAGCAGGTGATGAGCATCAGATATCAGGATTTATCTTCTTCCTTCTCCTGTATTCATTACTGTTTGTTTGAAAGGAGGCGTGGTCTCCACCTCGATCACCTGCCAGCTCTCCGCCCCGCTCACCATCGACCTATCGTAGCTATCCATATAGCGCTCAAAGGAACGGAACTGAAGTGCTATTAGGTGAGAGTAACGGTCAATCAATCTGCTACAGAATATTAGGGGTGCACTGGGGTCTTCAGTGTGAGGAGAGGGTACGGGATTTTAAACTAAGAGTGAATTTAGAACAACGTCTGCTCTTTATTTTACATACGTTTATACCTCACTGATGCACTGGGCTCCTGCAGGAGGAGCTCTCTCAGGGTGGAGCTTCATGTAGCTCCCTGTGTGAAAAGGAATTAAAGTGTGGGTTTTTCTTTTGCTATCAGTTGGTTAGAATAAATAAAATAATGAAAAAAACACCAAGTTGGTCGTTTAAAGGGTCGTGACACTCTAAACTGCTTTTGTGAGATAGTAACATGTAAACATTGGTCTCGGTCCGATTGTAACCTGAACCATTGACACAAACAAAAATGGCCGATTTACAGATTTTTAGGTTGTTGTGGCACTTCCTGTTTTGAAAGCAAAATCATGCTGCAGCGCTCGTCACAAGACATCATTGACGTCACCTGGTTCTGTTAATATTCATGCAGCTGAGAACTAGCCAATCACTGAGTGGTTTTTTTGAAAGTGTTAAAATGGAACTAAATCTTTGTTTTATGTTGCAGCGCTTGATCACTTTCTCAATCTGATCATTTATTTGTGTGGAATATGAACTAAACTTAAAACTAGAATCTATAATAAAACGCCATTTTCTACGTTTTTGTATCAAATAAAATCTATCCTTTTTAGGCAGGTTTTTCTTGCTTTAGAACTATTTGAATAAAATAAAAATAGTTTGAATTATGCATAAATGTACTTGTTCTTTTCAAAATAAAATTTTACTAAACATTTAATTAAAAAAAGATTATTTAGTGATTATAAAAAAAAAAAGAAAATCTGTTTCATTTTTAGCTAAACTATGTAGCTTTACGATTTATTGCTGCTCCAGACTAAGTGCAAACATTCGTAAGTTAAGACGGGATCGAGCGCTCGACTCTTGAGTGAGTAAATAAACTTTCCAGCGATGTTACTCTATGGAAAATACTAATATAGCAAAACCAAAAAGTGAAAAACCAAATTAAAAATTTTCTTGTGCTAAGGTCACATGCTCTGTAGTGGGTGCTAGGGTTAGGGTCATTTTTCAGTCAATGCCATTTTTCCTCAAAAATTTCTCAGTTTAAGACCAAATTGTGTTGTTTTTTATTATTTTGTCTATTTTTACGATCCATCAGTATTTGTTTGTATTTAAAAGGTGCTCTCGCCCCATTGGCAGATTATTATTATTTTACTTGATCTAGGATACATTTAACTAGATTTGAGGGTTTTTTTCTTGTTCCAAGAGAACGTTTTTGCTGTGTATATTTTTCCGATAGTTGAAGAAGGATACGGCACATGTTCGGATTTGGAGAAAACAATCCCTGGGTCAATCTACAATCTGCTTTTTGTAGAGTTGTAGATAAAATTATGCATATTTCTAAGATTGCAGTCAACCAGTAGCTATATTGTCAGACCCTTTCCTCCTGTGTATTCTATCCGGTGCTACCAGACACGACTCACAAATGTGCTTTTAGTAAATGCAGTGATAGAAAAGGATTGATTGAATTGCCACGCAGCTGTGGGCAAAGCCGGAAAATTGACTTATAATTGATGCAAATGAAAGCTGAAATATTTCACCAATTATATGTGACTTTGCATCATTTTTCAGAATCACACGATATGCAGCTGTTTGATTGTGCTCTGACTGTTAACAATGATCACCAGAGACCATAATGAACAAAGCCAAGAAGAATTTGAGCGATCCTCCACTTCCACACTGCTCTCTGAAGCACAAACCCTCCTTCATTTTATTACACGTGAGAGAAAATGAGCATCGATTATTTCACGCCTACGTTCATGCAAAGCAGCTTCATGGCTGACCACTCCTTTTTCCTTGAGATTTTCTAAAAGCGAGGTGTAAAAGCTCCTTGCTCAGCCTCAGGGGTGTTGTGACACTGTAAATGTAAAAGTCAAATGTTCATTCATGTGCGTTTATGCAGATGCCCCACGAACTAGAACTGGTTTACTTTAGGCTCCTCCTTCTGAGAAGCTGTTTGGTTTTAGGAAATTTTTTAAATTTTCAAATGATATTTAAACAACATTTTTGGTGTGTTTAAGTTGCGTGAAACCCCCACACTAGGAATTCCTATTCGCACGGGGACGGAATACAAATAAACTTTTTCAAGGACATGTACTTGGCTTGAAACGGTTTACTCTGTAATTGTCTGCAGCATGAGACGAATCTAACTCAATATTATTCGGCAGAATTAGTGTGGAATTGCAATAGTTGCCCCCTGCTTTATCTTACATTTATTGTGACGGTTCCCTCCAGACACAGAGGCAATCCTGAAATCGTTAAAACACACGTCCATGAATCATACATGAGGGTTTTGCAGATACAGTAACACTCTTTTCTCACGAATTCGACCCTGACACAGACAGCACGCTGTGTTTTAGATAACAGGAGCATACAGCGGCCGTGTGAGAGCTCCCGTCTGTCCTCTTACAGCAGCTGGATAAT
Source organism: Danionella cerebrum (assembly GCA_007224835.1). Classification (NCBI taxonomy): domain Eukaryota; kingdom Metazoa; phylum Chordata; class Actinopteri; order Cypriniformes; family Danionidae; genus Danionella; species Danionella cerebrum. The sequence goes on along the minus strand of SRMA01026816.1, from coordinate 428,318 downwards.
AGCTGCTCTCCTGTGACGGATGGATAACACACTCTCCATCTCTTTTAGTCACACTCTGCTGGAGTGATTGCCGCTGGAGAGGTAGCAGTGGTAAAAGCTTACGCCGGGTGTCTTTGGGAATTGATTGTAGGTGTGATAAGCCCCGCGCTCACAGGCTGTGGAGTCGTGATGTCACTTCAGCATTAGAGTTAAGCGCGGGATTATACAACCAATGAGACGACTTGTGGGCGGGGTCCACATTCAGTGGATGTGATCATGAATACAGAAAGTTAAACTGTAATTCATTGGACGGCCACTAGAGGCTGGTCGGAAAGTCCCATAGTCTCCCCTGTTAAACAGTTGAACTGCACGACTGAAACGAGTTCGGAGCCTGATCCCCACAGTTAATTAAATTGTGCTTAATTAACTCATAGGTGGTGGATTTTAATTTACTCCAGTAAAAACATAAAAAAAACTTTGTAAACGACTAAAACATGCATCGCTTCGAAAACCCCTCAGATCTGACGAGTGATGTCACAAGTGGCACCTGGGAACTCACTCACACATCAAACTATACTTTGTTGAATCTTTGGGATTTAAAGATGATTAATGAATTGATTAAATGCAATCTTCTCACAGCACATGATGGTAAAGCGTCGACTCGTCCCAGTGCTCTTCAGGAAATTATTTCTCCCGGACGTTATTCTCTCAAGCAGCAGCCGGAGCAGCCCTCCATCACGCGGGTTTGTTTGGTTTTGTTTGGCTTTGTTCTTCCCTAATCTTTTATCTCTGTCTATAGAGGACTGATTTTTTTTAGAGTACATTTTATTTGAGATTTCATCTGTTTTTTATGTTGTATTTTAGTTTTGCTGTTTATTCTTCTGTCTACATTTTGGCTAGTTTGGCTGTTTGTTCTGTTTTTTTTTTTTGTTTTAATCAAGCTCAAAAGTCTAAAATAAACCAAATGGTCAACCAAAAAACATGTTTGACTTTGGTTTGAACTGCAATGTTTATGTTTAGCCATAGAGATACTAATTTACATATCTGTGCTTCAGGCTCAGTCTGTGGAGCATCTGGTGGAGCAACCCTCTGAGGATTCTTCTGATGACCCCTGGAGGATGACTGAGGAACAGCTGCAGTATTACACTCTGCAGTTCAGAAGCCTGCAGCCGGACCTCAGTGCCCACATCATAGGTACCTCCCTCCTTCACCCTCCCTCTCTCACTCACTCGTTTACCTACTTCTTCACTCCCTCACTCACTCTTTTTCTCACTTCTTCATTCAGTCCTTCATCCATTCCTCTTCTCATTTACTCCTTCACTCCTTCACTCACTCCCTCTTTCACCCACAGTCCTTCCCTCCCTCACTCACTGTGGATTGATGACTGTAAATCTTTCTTTGCAGGAGCGGTAGCCAAAAACTTCTTCACGAAGTCCAAGCTTCCGATCCCAGAGCTCTCTCACATATGGTCTCTGATATAGAGCTCTCTACTCGTCTTATATCTAATCTTCAGAGAAGTGTTCACTGCTCACCTTCTAATATTGTCTTCAGGGAGCTCAGCGACATGGACAAGGATGGTGCCCTCACCTTCCCAGAGTTCTGCACTGCCTTTCATCTCATCGTGGCGAGAAAGAACGGCTACCCTCTTCCAGAAACTCTTCCCTCCTCTCTCAAACATAGCTTCCAAGAGCCAGGAGTGAGCTCTGCACCATCAGCACAGGTATAGGTATACTGATTATAAAATAGCTAGAGAACCCAAGGCTCCGTCTGCACCTGCTTCTGTTTTTGATTCCGTTCCTGAATTATTTTATACAAAAGGTGTACTGCATCAACATTAGTTATTTTCAGTATATTGGGGGTTGGATACAGAAGCTGAGATACAGAACTTTAAAGCTGAATGAAAACACAGCTAGAGTAGGCAATAAAAGGCAGGGGGCGCCGTTGATCCTCTTTTCATAACAAACTGAACCTTCACCTGAGCTTAGAGCATCCCTTCATGCTGGCTTTCCATGTTCCCCAACAGGAAATGAGTCTGGCTGACCTGCAGGTGACCTCCGGACCAGGTGTGAGCGCTAAACAGGAAGTCAGGGATGAAAACAGGAAGCCGGGTAATGAGATCTCAAAGCATGACTTTAATTACGTGAGGATAATGTTTATAATGGATACAGAGCAGAGTTTATCTTTGCTCTGCCTCATCCAGACCATCAGCTGCTCAGTTCTCTTGTTCAAATGTTCAACTCTGATGTAGAAATCATTAGAGGAGGAACCGTACACAGAAGTCACCTGTACCTCGAGTCAAACGCGTTTGGAACAACACAAATTCTTAACCCAATTTTCTCCATCTGCTCAGATGTTTCCTCTGCTTTATGCAAATAATCTGACCCTTCTCAAACAGATGAACTTCTTTTAAGAGAAGAGAAGCTGTTGGGGTTCGGTACCTTGTTGCCAGATGAAAGATAACCCCCCCCGTGCGGCCTTCTTTTTTGTCCAGGCGGCGTATAATTGGGTTATGCGTCCTGCAGACCTGAAGTGCAATATTCAGTACTTGATCTAAGAAATGATACGGAGGAACTAGAGGATGAGTGTATCACAAGGAGGTCAGAAAGATGGATCCTTTGTTTGATTTTATTGCTGTTCTGCAGAATTCTGCCCAAAGAGAGTTCCAGAGGTGCACAGAAAGCCAGTCCAGCGCGTCAGTGCTTTAAAACCAGGTATTTAAACAAGTTTGACTGTATTTTATCATAATATAATTAGATTATATTTATTATTATGAATCATTAGATCCATCCCTTGCTTTGAAACTGTAAGAGTTCAAAGTTTGCTGCTCAGGATTCATGTTCTCACACTGTGCAGCCCCATAACAGTTTAACTTTTGTCAGAAAATTATCATGTTTCCATTTCTATCACTAAAACAGCAGTAAAATTCCACGCGTGTAGCTAAAGCTACATATTACACAATATGAAGATGAAAGAAAATACTCTTGTGGAGCTTATTGTGTAGATTATGGTTCTTTGTTTCGAGTTTAGTGTTGGTTTAATTTTTTTCTCCCGTTTCTGTTCCTTTGGTTGTTTTCTGTTGTGGCTTGTTTTGAGTTTACTTTCCATTGGCCTGTTTTCCTTGTTAAACATTTTAGTTTGCTCTGATTTTGTTAGCATTGATTTATTTTGGTTGTCAGTTTTTGTCGAAATTTTTTTTATTTTTTTTTATTTTTATTTTTTTTTTAGGTCTTTTTTTGTTTTTGTTAGTTTAAAATTTATTTTGTTTTGCACCGGTTTGGTTTTTCTGTTTGTTTGTTCTGATTTGACGTAGTTTGGTTTTTGTTTGATTTAAATTTAGTTTGTGTTGGTTTAGTTTGGTTTCTCTGTTCTTCGATTATGGTTTGGTTTTGATTTCATTTGGTTGCATGTTGTTGTTTTTTTTGCCTGTTTTGGGTCACTCCTGCTTAAACTGTACGATCGCAGGGGTTCAAGGTTAATCTAAATACATTCCTGACACCTGATCAGTCAAAATTCTCAAAATATTCACAGAATTAAAAAATGGGCTGAAAATCGCACAGTGTTTGTCCAGCAATAATAAAACAAAACACAAGAGAGCGCTGATCCCAGACCTCCAGCACACAGCAGCTAAAAGAAAACTAGATTTGGTGAGAACCTCACACCAGAGGCAGCATCACACAAAAGGTACGTGACATTGGCTGGTACTGTCAGGGCTCCGCCTCTAAAACAGGAATAAATGACAGGAGATCATCAATCACAAAAGTGAAGCCGTGTCTCCATCTGTAAAACATGAACCAGACCAGGGTCATAAATATCACCAGACACAGACACGTCTCAGTGAAAGAGAGCTGGGGGAAACCGCCCTATTTCCCCCCGGAAGCTTATCGGGAAGTGACTCATCGACTGAAAGAAAGACTGCTGTCAGATTCACATTGATGAGGATGGTTTAATTTAAAACGAGCTAAATCCCTCCAAACCTTTCCTAAGAAACCAATGGCTTTCATCACATCCCTCCATTTTAATTCTAACTGGAAGAGCAAAGCTGCTCTTGAAATAACTTGTTTCCAATTAAAAGAAACTATTCATTGTATAGATTTAAGACCAGTGAGACTGATGTACGCACCTCAAAATCTGGTTTGTCGCTCCGGGGTTTAACCAACACCTTATGAAAGCAAATCAAACCGAATCAGCAGATTGGATGCCTTTCCCAGCCGCAGTGTTGGTCGAGCACAGTTTGTTTGTCTGCTGGGTGGAGTTTATCCCTCTGTGCCTCTGAAAACCCTCCTCAATCCCCAGAGCTGACCTTTTGTTCTGATACTTCATGCAGTCCTCGCTGATCCAGTAACAGCTTGTATTTATTGAAGATCTCAGTGGTTCTAGCTTTGGCTCTCGCTCTCTGAGTTTTTTTCTTCTCCAGAAGCAGATGATGGTCACTTTGTAGCAGATATCATACTTAGGAAATCATCACGCTGCATCCAAAAGGCTCTTATTGTGTGTGAATTCACAGCAGCAGGAGCACACTTTGTGTCTTTCACCACATACTGTAGAGTCATGCAGATGCCACTCGTTAGCTCTCTGACTGGGTGTGTTGCTGTAACGGTGGCACAATGGTCCAGACACACAACTATATCGTCTGGGAGCTCCAACATGTGAAAAAGAAGAAACAGCAGTAGAATTATTCATGAGAAACAACAAGCTGTTTGATGCTGCATGTCCTCAGTGCTCACTGCATCACTGCCCCCTAGTGGCTGAAGGATACACACATCAAACTATACCCAGGTTCTGGTGATTTCAAGACATTGTGTGGTTTTAATGATCATATAGTGTCACGGCACTCATGAAACTTTGCAGGGTGCTTTTTCAACTCGGTGTGGTGAGCCACAAATAATGAATTAGCCGAGTGGAGTTGAGATAAAAATAGGCAATTGCTCAATTTCTCTCATGCGTAATTCACTGACTGAGAGTGTTTGTGCTTCATAGAGCAGCATAAAGTGGAGGATTGCTCCAGAAGACCTCTGGTGGTCATTGTTAACACTGGGAGCACAATCTGAGGCTGCAGATATTGTGTTCCCACTGTTAACGATGATCCACTTTTCAATATCTCCTGACCACTAGGAGGCACTGAGCTGAAACTCGGCAGACAACCTCAGAAAATGTTTATTATAACACCCACCAAGTTTGGCCTCAATAGAATAAAGCATTCTTGAGATAATGTTGTTCTCTAATTACTCTGAAGTGACCAATCAAATTATTCTGTTAGTAGGTGCTGTCGAGGATCTGGCACAAATTATGTGGAAATCAGATGAATGCTCTTGGATGCCACTGAAATTTTGTTTCTAGATCAAACACTTGAAAAGTTCTTAGCATAAACAGAAGTGAAATGTTGCACTAGTGGTGGCGCTAGTGAGTTGCAGGGTCCAAATTGGGCCAGGTGACTTATAAGACCCAGTTGTGTCAGTGTAGAGAATTTCATACAGTTCCATTAAATGGTTAATGGTGGAAGAATAAACTGGAGAACGCTAATGAAAACAAAGGGTGCCATCGTGCTTTCAGTGCGTGGCCCCTCCCAACACCGAACACTTGCAGCGCCTCACGCCGACCACATCTCCTACGTCTGCTCTTTCACTAACTTTGTTTTACGTTAAATTCAGAAGAATTCGGAGTTGGTTTAAAACAACAAAAAGATAGTCAAAGTGCCAACATTTCAGATAAAAAAAACATGTCCTCCACCAAACTCACAAGAGCCCGTGGTGTTCTCTCCGGATTGAACTCGTTCTCGCTGTGGGGAAGGTGTGAGGATCTGGTTCTGATCACATTGTTTGTGTAGTGTGGAGAGTGTTTGATGTTTTAGTGTTTCTCTAAGAGTCTTGCTGCAGAAGAGAAAAATAACATGTCATCTGTGTGTTTTAGTCTGTGCTCATAATTCAGGAGAGGTGTGTTGTTTTATCCTGGCGTCTCGGAAGGTTTGGTCAGAATTTTTATCTGTCTCTCCAGATTCTCCTCAAGATCTTGATGCAGGCATGAAGACAAGAACAAGACCCAGGTACAACTCTTTAGCTCTTTTTAATTGGTTGCTCGGGGTGAATTGAAGACCTCCGGAGTGAACGTGAGAGAGAATGGCGAGTGAATGTGACCCTGCGATTGGATTGTTGCCCGCACCAGCAGGACCTTGTGATCCTAATACAAAGACATTGAAATGATCTTAATGTAATGAAATCATGCTGCAGGTCATACTCCAGCACCTCCATCGAGGATGCGATGAAGAAGATCGAGGAGCCTCCGACTCCTCCTCCTCGACCTCAGAAGAGTCACTCTCGCGCCTCCTCCCTGGACCTCAACAAGCTCTTCCAGCAGAGCGCTCAAGGTTCAATTCCAACACTAATGAAGAGAAACGCTGCAGAAATCTGAGAAAAGAACCCGAGGCTTATTTTGTGCCACGAAAATTTTATGTAAAACTTGAAGTCTTATGTTGACTCGTAGAAGTCTGGGGCCTTTTTGAGCAACTTTACAATTTGCTCTAATAAAATTCCCTTAAAACTGTTTCTGGCAACTCTTCCACGACAAACCTGACATTGTAAAAAAAAATACAATTCTGAGTTCTGTATTAACATTTGCCATTTTTGCTGCAAAAATCTCAGAAATTGAGAATGAACAGGTTTTTTTTATGTTTTATAACAAAAATGTTGAGACAAAATAAAAATTCTTAAATGCCCCCATAAAGCAAAGACAAGGTCAAAACTTTGTACAAATTCCAATCTTCTAAAAAAAACATCTTCTAAACCTTAGTTCCACTCTCTTTATGTGCCATTGTGCACATATTTTTTTACAAGCCTTGTCACAGGTTTTGTACTTCCATGGTTATCTCTTATTTTCTCCACTAGATGGCATTGATTAGGACTCTGTAAAACTAAACTGAATCGTACATTATATCTTATTTGTCATAACTCTTGTAATGTTCAAACCAAAACTATACAAACTGATAACCTTTTTGAAACCTATTCATTATATTTGAATGAAAATGAAACATTAGCTGTAATTGTTACATGCATTGGTGCGTGCAGAGACTTTGAACTGTTTTTTTTTTTTTATGTTTTATTAGGAATCTAAAGATGTCGATTCATCAACAGTTCCGCTACTTTTACTACAGTAAACATTTGCTCAATTTTAAACATGTTTTCTGATTTTAATACCCAGCAATATTTCAAAGGCTTGATTTAAGAACCAAGTTCAAATTACATAATTATACGATGTATTCTAAATTAAATGTTTAGAGTTAATTGCCTAGTTTTAAGAACTGCGTTACATTTTAAATATATATTCACAGAGCTTCTTGTTCTGCTGTTTAAACATTCTAATTTTGAACCTCATTTTGAGAGATTTTTGATCCATCAGCATTAACTATCTTACCAGAATGTTTTGCTTGATTGAGTTTGTTGCCGTTGTATGAAGCTGATTTGATTGGAACTCTTCAGGTGCCAGAAGCGGCTGGCTGCCTCCTCCTCCTCCTCCTCCTCCAGCGCTGCCTCCGCGGCCCCCAGCCAATCAGGTACCAGTGCATCACCATCTCTCTCTGTCGAGGATTGGGATCTTGCATTCACTCTGGGCTAAAGATTCTATGCACAGAGAAAAATACTCTGGAGACGGGTTAACGGGTGTAAGTCCTAAGTGTCACAAAAACAACTTTCAACCGTAAAGTTTAAATATTTAAAACAACTTTTAACTAAAAGATGAAAAGACTAAATATTCAGTATAACTTGAAATCCTAAAACCCGCTGGTTCTAAATTTCTCATTCATTTTTGTCAGAAATAAAAAACTTCAAATCAAAATAAAATGAAATTGAAATCCTTGAATGCGTCAAGAGAAAAAACAAATCCTTGTTCAGTGTTGCAGCTTCTATATGTATCTGTATGTGTATATAATATTTATCTTATGTTGTGATCGGCTCAGATCCTCAGCTTCCACCCAGTTTCGGACAAGATTTCCCAGAAGGCCGTTCAGCAGCAGTACTTTGCAGATTTCAGCAGGTTTCAGGAAGAGGTGAGTCTATGTGCCAAATAAACTCTATTTATAAACGTGAAACTACACACAAGTGGACATTTTCCAGCTTTTATTTGGTTGTTTTTTAATCATTTTGGACTAAAGATGGTTTGGGAAATGAGAGCATTTCATGTGATCAATAAAAAGGATCTTAAACGCCTGTGTTGACCTGAAAAGTGAGTTTGTGTCTGCTGTACTTTGTTGGGCTCCTTTTTAGTGAATAAAAGACTCAAAAAAATCATTATAATGGTCATTTTTAGAGATCAACCGATATATCGTTTTAGCGATATTTTTCCCGATATTTAAGCATTTTACCATTATCGGTTTTGTAATATCGGGTTCACCGATAAACGGCGCCATCTTGTGGGCGTTTTGAGAATTACGCACATGATCGCCATTGCAGCACGGCGTCTGAGGGGAACAACAACTGCATGCACAGGTAAAGTATACTTACTTGCTTTGCTATATTTAGTAAACTTTATTTAACATAACAGCTATTAATGCACAAATTAGATGTGTTACATAAATGACTGATATGTAATTTATGCAGCTTGCCTCTAAGAAATAAAGACGAACTCACAAAATAATCTGTCAAATCCTGTCACAATAAAGACATAACTTTGCCTGGATTAAATAATATACAGGAGGCTGCTCATGCTTTTCATAAAATATTTTTATTGTTGTAATATGAATATTAAATTTAACATGAAAGACTGCTTTTTACCTCATTGAAGGTTTTATTTTTGAAAAAAAAAAAAAAACTTTAGTAACAGTGCACTTACAGACCCCTCTATTTTTTGTTGTATAAGAGTTTTGATTTGTATGCAAGGAGGGAGTGATTGTTATAAATAAAACGGTTTGTTCAGTTCAGTGGTGTTGTAATCATTGTGTCAAAAACAGAAGTATAATAGTAAATAAATATCGGTTATGAATATCGGTTATCGGGCACATAAACATGCAAATAATTGGTATCGGTATCGGTAATAAAAAATCAATATCGTTCGATCACTAGTCATTTTTCAGTTTTGCTTTTTAATTTTAAACGTATGTCTAGGAGCAAAAGTAATAATCAAACTATTGAATTGAATGTATTGATTAAAACTGTAACAATCGATGCTTTGTTCACTTCCTGTCTGTTTCATTGTTAACCCACCTGTTCTAAGCAGCAAATAGAAACACGATTGGTCGGTGGCTGTTGAGCACCAGAGAAAACACGAGAAATGAACCATTTCAAACCAATTGTTGCAGTCTTTCCGCTCCTCTCTGCACCACGCAGGATTTCAGCTCGATCTATCTTTTCCAGGTTATTAGTCTATTCACAGCCAGAGTAATAGTCTTTCTTGGTTTTATTAGCGGTGACCGTTACACTGTGTGGTGCTCATGAATCCAGATTGTGTTTCTCTACATTTGAGAAATAACTCATGGCATGCTGCAGCAAATCAACCCTCTTTATGACTTTCCAGACAAATTTATGGCCTCGTGATTGGCCTGTTTCTGCGATTACGTTTCATTGTGCCATAAAGAACAGATTCTTGTGCCACAGATGAAATGCCATGTGCTCCACCTGGATCAGGCTTTTATTTTTTATTGAAGAGTTTCTGATGCCAGGCAGAAATGCATCTCCTCTGCAACCTCCCTAAAATAATCACAGTCCATCCAGAGGTTTTCTGTTAATCACAAATATTTAAAGGGTTCCTGGACAGATAGTATTATTCCTAGAGGATGGAGAGAATTATTGGATATTTCTATTTTTACACATCTTTATACAGAATGTAATGGCTATAACTCAACAACGGATCAGGCTATTTACGCCAAACTTGGTGTATTTTGTAACATCCCTGATCTGAAGTTGCTTGCACAGTGTTGGCACAGTGCCCCCAAGTGGTTTGGAGATTTTAAGAAAATAACTATACTGTTCATCGCAAAATTATGAAATTGGAGTCAACGCATTCGAAAGCAGTCACGAGTCAAACTAGGTTAAATTTGCAGTGCCACCTTGTGGTCAACAATTATAAATACTAATAACATTTGCTAACTTTAGCCTATTGTAAAAAATGCCATCTCGCTGTTCTCCCTGGGTGTAGTCAAAAATAAAGATTCCAAGTTTACCATAGTTGACTAAACTTCCTGTCTGCCCAATTTTCATCAAAAGTGATTCAGAACATCCTCAGACCTTACTGGCAAACAGTGTGTTTTTTTTCTAAGACCTTTTTGGAATGGAATTATGGTATTTGGTGACATTGTGGTAAGTTGAATCTGAAGCGATTATATTGAAGCTCAAAAGTTGGATCTACATCTGCAGTACATTGGCGCTTTCCTCTTCCGCAATTTTTATCAGACCTGTCAATAAGTAGCTGCAATTCAGTACCTTCCCTGAATTCCAGACAAAGGCCTTGGGATTTACGACCTAAATAAAAATGACTTTCCCTTTATTTTCACAGGATTCTGTGGGTTTCAACTCAGGCCTCACTCCTCAGAAACCAATGAGAAGAAAGCTCCTCCCTGATAGCCAGTGTGCCACGCCCCCTTTGGCGTCACCCTTCTCTGCTGCCACTCTCACCAAATCAACACAGAGGTCAGTTCTTTGAGTTATTCAGAATGATTTTCATCAGAACGATGACCTTGCATTCATCAGTTCTAATGCGGGAATGATGTGGTCTGAATGTTACAGCATCAATAACGCAGCGTGAATAATGCGACATGAGTGATGCAATGTGGATGATGCAGCAGCATAAGTGATGTGAAGGTTGCGACGTGAACGATGCTGCAGCATAAATGATGCGATTTGAATGATGCAATGTTGAAGATACAGCAGCATAAAAATGTGATGTGAATGATATAATAGCAATATCAAAGAACAGCTGAAGGCATCAGCGGATGATCTCGTGGTGTGTCCAGGCCTCCGCTGAAGCAGAAGAGAGAGATCCAGATGCTCATCCGCAAGAACCGAGAAACCAACGCCGTCCTGACGCGACTCAACAGTGAACTCCAGCAGCAGCTCAAGGTCATTCAGATTTAATTTTTCATTCTGATATTTCATTCAAATATTAGATTGAGGAAAAAGATTGTAGCCATTTGTTTATTGGTTTCATGTGCCGTTTTGCTGGTGGTTTTCCAAACGTTCTCGTTCATGTTAATGGAATTTTAACCGTAACAGGTACAGGGTACATACATAAATGCTTTTTTTCATTGCGCATCACATGGAATTTTTGAGCTTTCAGGGGTTAGAATGAAGGATAGCGTGCAGTAGGTTTTCATACTTCAAGAGCCTCAGCAGTGGAACTTTTAGTGGCATCAGTGAGCAACTTTCCTGAAAACCGCAGCTTCATCTTTCTCCTTCTTTCCCATTTGTATTCAGCCTAAGCACTTTTTCACCAAAATGGTCACAAAATAAAGAATAAAATAGACTTAATTTCATAAATTGTGCTTTTCACCATGAGCAGACTGTGTTCATCTGTTAAAGTTTTTTACACTATTATCTAATCATAAGGACGAGATCTGACTGAAGGGAGCTTGACAGAAGCAGTCGTGACGATTATTCCTGACACTCGAGCACAGCTAACCCCGAGCGCACACGTGCTGTCTGCTAATGAAAGCTCGGCTCTGCTTCACGCAGTTGTCCTCTTATAAATAGCTCCCTCTGCAGCAGCTGATTGTTGGGAACCTCGGAATGTGCTTGGGAAGGATTTCACTGAGAGTTTGAGGAACGCGAGAAATGAGACGTGACCGATGCAGGACTTTGACTCACTCTGTGCAGTGCATGCTGGGAATCGACGCAAGGTTTTTCATCAGGAGAGGTTTTTCTGCTTGTCTCAGCCAGTCTCTTTGTGAGCTGATAAATTAACATTTGGTTTCAAGAGATATTTCACAATAAAATATCATAATAGACACTCAACAACGAGGGCTGCTGCAAATCTTATGTGTGGACTGTGTGGGGTCGCTGGCAGGGCGGAGGGTGAGGTCACGGGGGCAACGATCCGGCTTTAGGTGTGTAACACACGTTCCACAGAGATGGAGCTTTGCGCTGCAGGAGAGCATGCAATCCTTGCAATGCACCTCAGCTATTTGTGTCTAGAGCACCATTTTTTTAGGAGGATTCCCCAAGTTTCCGCTCAACCGGATCAATGGGAACATCTGCGTAGATGTTTGTCTCCACCTCCAGCACCTGTGAGCTTCAGATTGTCTCTTTCACCACGTAGTATCTCGGGGCCAGTGTGTCCAGCCGTACATTCCTCCTCTGACTGACGGCGGTTGCTCTTTCTGCTGTTTCTCATGGGACGAGCCTCATTAGCACTTGAGCGCTCCACAAAACAAAATATATTGATGGAAACGGATCAGCTTGTCAACTGATCTGATCCCAGTCTGCCTCGGCACATGCAGGAACCCGTTTAGAATACTGAGTAACTCTATAGGAGGACGCTGAGCACCACCAGAATAACTTCGCAGTTCAGGAGCAACTCTCTTATACAACCTCGAAACCTGCTAAACGAGACTCTGAGAATAAATGAGCTGAACACACCGAACCACCAAATCCATAGCAACAACCTTAGCAAAACTTAGAAAACCCCTTTAGAACACGCTAGAAACCACACCGCTACATTATAGACAGTCTTAAGGCCTTTACGCACCGATGCGTTTTTTTAATGCAGGCGCTGCATGCAGTAAATATTTAGCGTTAATTACACGGCGCTAATGGAACTATACACAGCAGCTGGAAAAAGCGCTGCATTTTCAAGAAACCGTTTTTTTTTTGGTTTTCACGGTGTGCATAAATTGCTGTGATTGGCTCGTTTGGTCACGTGTCTTCAGCCGGGGAAAGGCTGCAATAGATGGCGCTCGAGAACAAAACGAGGAGCTGTGCTCCCAGTGGAGCAGAAGACGAGACTCTGGAGAAGTATCTGGTTGCTGCTGAATTTAAACAGCACCAGAGATCGACAGCAGAGGATTTCACGCGGCATGATTTTACACAGAATCGCAGAGAACGGTGTCCATGTTCTCAACCTGCGTCTCACAATCAAACTCTCGCAAGAAAGATTTGAGAACAGCGCGAGATCACGTGTTCCACTCTGATGCACATGACTGGGATTATTATCAAAATGGGAGCACAAAAGTTTTTATTTCATTTATTGGATCGAAAAAAAACCCCTTTTGAACCGAAACCACTGTTTATATTGCCGTTTATGTCTTTATATCTCTGCAACTTCCCGTTGCCCTCCAGATGTGGCTCTCATTGCTTGCAGATAATCGCAGACATTTTACACACACTGCAGGTTTGTGACTCGCCAACAGACGCAGTGATCTGAGAAGCATCTCGTTAATCTGTGCCTCACAGAGCGAGTCATTTGTACCTGAATCTGTGCGATTGTCACACGTGTGCAGGATTCCTGATTTGCATGCGATTCTGTGCATAAACTCAAAATTGTGCGCCTAAAACCAGCTTTAATAAGAAGTGGTTTGTTTTTGAGAAAACGAATAGTGTGTCTTTATTTATTTACAGAAAAGCGATGGCTCGTCCTCTTTTCCATGAACGCACCTCAGAATGTCACCATGTGACATGAAGTGAATTGCAGTTCACTGATGTGCCGTCAAATATTCAGGAGAGTTTTCTTGCTAGATTTGTCGCTAGTTGTTTGGATTTTAAAAAGTCGCTAGATTTGTCGCTAGTTGTTTGAATTTTAAAAAGTCGCTAGATTTGTCGCTAGTTGTTTGAATTTTAAAAAGTCGCTAGATTTGTCGCTAGTTGTTTGAATTTTAAAAAGTCGCTGGATTTGTTGCTAGTTGTTAGGATTTTTTTTAAAGTCACTAGATTTGTTGCTAGTTGTTTGAATTTCCAAAAGTTGCTAGATTTGTTGCTAGTTGTTTGGATTTTAAAAAGTCGCTAGATTTGTCGCTAGATTTGTTGCTAGTTGTTTGGATTTTTTTTTAAAGTCACTAGATTTGTCGCTAGTTGTTTGAATTTCCAAAAGTTGCTAGATTTGTTGCTAGTTGCTAGGATTTCAAAAAAGTCGCTAGATTTGTCGCTAGTTGCTTGGATTTTAAAAAGTCGCTAGATTTGTTGCTAGTTGTTAGGATTTTTAAAAAGTCACTAGATTTGTCGCTAGTTGCTTGGATTTTAAAAAGTCGCTAGATTTGTCGCTAGTTGCTTGGATTTTAAAAAGTCGCTAGATTTGTCGCTAGTTGCTTGGATTTTAAAAAAGTTGCTAAATCTAGTGACAAAGAACAAGTCAGAACCCCTTAACAACCCCCTAGCAACAAAGTAAACAATCTCAGAACATAAAGGAAATTGATTTGCCAATCAGATCACCCTAGCAACCACACAGTCTTAAAGTACAGCCAGAACCCAACACAGTGATACCAAATGAATCTAGCCAGAAAGGTTCCAAAGGAAAGCGGCTTCTTTATTGTGATGGAGTTACTGAAGTGATGGATGGACAGATGATTGTACCATAATCTGGAGGAGCCCTTGAAATGCAATAGCGTTTAATGTGAGCGAGTCCAGGGTTTTCGTTCAGATGATCAAAACATCTCCTCTCCTCTCCTCAGGTGGTTCATGGTGAGAGGCTCACACTGGAGAACCAGCTCGACTCCATGCGGCCAGTGGCCTGAGAGCAGCTGCTGCCGACTCGTGAGCTGTTCCAGACACGGCGAGGATTCTGGGAGGTTTGACTGCTTTTATTGCACAAATAACTCTTCCTGACTGAGGAAACGCTTGAGCATTTTAACCGATTTATTTTATTCTCTGCTCGATTGATTTCATTTCAGACCAATACTGTAGAGGCTGACCCTGTTAAACACCAAAAATAAGCTTTTTATGCCGATCCAAACACAGGGGCTACACCTCTAGAAAAAAATTGATTGTACACAAATATGATTGTTTACATTTTTAAATGTTCCAATTAAATAAAAGTGACTTCTTTTTTTAAATTAAAGCCAGACAAAATTCTTGATGATTACCTTTTGTGAAATTCACCAGTTGCAAATCCTGAAAATGGTGATAAATGCACAATTGTTATTTTGTGTGTTTATGTTTGTTTGTGCAAAGATCCTAAAGACACCAGAACATTCAGGTGCATGAATGTGATCTGGAGACTTTTATTTTGAAATGACCGCATGTTGAATGTGAATATTTTGATAAGATCTGCCAAATATTGAAAAATGTAAAATTTTTCAGAAGATGTTATCATAGCCTCTGATTGAAAAGAGCAGTTTTGGAGTTTCTGATTGAAAAGAGCTCAAAAAAATTGTTATTTTGTGTTTTTGTGACTTTTAAATCATTCAATGAGTTGTTTAGTCTGGAAATGTTTGTTTAAAACCTCGATTGGAATGAAAACCAGCAAAAAAATTGTATCTGTGATTTAATTTTTAAACGTCTGCTGAACTCTTACCTATGCATACATCTGGATTGTGGGGTTTTGCTACTGATTTAATGAAACGTTTGTCTGTCAATAAACCTGTGATTACAGAGAATGTTGTTTTCTCTTTAGAGAGGATTTCTTTTTCTTTTAACTGTGCTTTATTGTAAAAAAAAAAAAAAAGATTATTTACGCGTCTTTATAGCTGCTTTCTATAGTTTTCACATGAGACTCGGCATTAGGATCAGTAATGCTGGAAACGCTGACGGAGAAGGAATGAGGTTTGTTGTGCTCATAAGTTTACACACCCTGACAGAAACTGTTCAGAAAAAATGAAAGATGAAACAAACAAATTTCCCCAGTCATAGTTAGTGTTTGGATGAAGCCATTTATTGTCAAACAAATGTGTTTATTTTATTTTTTATCATAATCACAACAGAAACATTCCAAATGTCCCTGATCCCAGCTCTTAATATTCTGTATCATTACCATCAGTGATGACCTGAAGTCTCTTGAGGTAGTTGTGGATGAGGTTCTTTATCTTCTCTGTTGGTAAAGCAGCAGGTTCTTCTCCAGCTCTTGGAAATTCTTGCAGGAACGGCACGTTTGAGTTCTCCCCAGAGTGCTTCAGTGATCCGCTCCCGAACCTTCTCTTTCTTCTGGTGGAACGAATGACGAGTGGGCGTGGCCTTGTGTTTTGGATCGTTGTGGTGTTGGAATGTTCAGTAACGTCCCGTGAGCAGCTTCCGGCTGATGAAGCACATTTTCCTCCAGGATCCTTGGAGAACATGCTGCATTCATCTTCCATCGATTCTTACCAAGTTTCCTGAGTCTTTGGAGCTCATGCATCCCCAGAACATCAGTAACTCACCTCTGTGCTTCACCGTGGGGATGGTGCTCTGTTCGTCATTGGCCTTGTTCACTCCTCTCCAGATGTAGACATTATGGTTGTGGCCAAAAAGTTCGGTTCTGTTTCATCGCTCCAAATAACTTTGTTCTAATAGTTTGGAGCTTGTCTCTGAGATGTTTGGAGGATTGTACGCAGTTTTTATTTGTGGAATTTGTGGAGCAGTGGCTTTCTTCTGGAAACTCTACAATGAAACCCATTGTTCTTCAAGTGTTTCCTTATTGTGTTCCACGAAACAGCCGCACCACATTTTTGTGGAGCCCTGTTTAAAAGCTTCTTGGTTTTTTTCAAAATTTTTTCTAGCAGTTGTAGCAGAATTGAGTTTTCACCAGAATCCCTCACTTTCCACTTCTTCATGAGAGTTTGAACACCACCAGAGTTTAGCAAATGTGTTATTCCTTGAGATGCATGATAAATGTATTTTTTACAATGTTTTTAATTGTCCTCTGAATAATGGACTCACTTTATTGAAGAAGTAAAATGTATAGTGCTATATGTGCTGCGAACTTCTCTTACAAAATATTTTATGAAAGATGGAAATAAACTGTAATTTGTCATTTTTCAGCTCAAGAATAACTTGAGGAAAGTTTTATTGAATCAAAAGAGCTTTTGTTACAGAAATAATGATACACGCACAACAAATGGTAAGGTTTGTACTAATTTAAAATATTTTTACTTATAAAAGTATGGTATTTTCCATTTTTAATAACATTTCATTCAAAATTAAAGGGAGAATCGGCTAAATACGTTTTATTTAGGCATTTTACATCATTTTTTGTTAATGACATGTTTTTTTTTGTAATTTGATTTATGAAAACATTTTTTTTGTGCCATTTTTATTTTCATTGTTAAATTTGAAACTTCTTAGTTGACGGATGGTAATACATCATAATGTTTGCAAATTGAACCCTGGGGTAATTATAAACCATTATATAGATAATTTTTATTTATTCTTTTTCCAAAAAAAACTTATATAAAAGGCATGTTTGAAGTTGGCTACTGCTATTTTTTACCCATTTTCTGTGTAGTAGTGATGCCAAGGAAATGACTCTGGCACGAACATTGAGTAAATAGCTGAATACCGTCCCCTCTTTTTGTCATGAATGCTTAAGATCCACACTGGGCCGTGGAAGAGTGAGTGTGGCTTTCTTACATCACTCTTGAAATGTTCAGGACTGTAGAGAATCAGTTTTGTTTCGGGTCATGACCTCAGCGACCCTCTTCTGTTCCTTTCACTCCCTGATCTGCTCTCATGGGCTTCGGAGGGTTTGTGTTGGAAACGGATAGGTCCCTTAAACACGGAGCAGATAACTTCATTCGACACGAGACTCAAGGATCTGAAGAAGCCACTGGGAGCAGGTTTGGAGCAGCATCTAGCTGAGAGTCAGAGTTAGAACTTAACAGATCTTTGTTAGATGTAAATGTTACCAATTTCAAGAGGGTTTTTATGTTTTAAAATGTATTTAATGAACTTGAAAACAACACTTTCCAGGTCTGGAGTTTGGGAGGTGGGCTTTCATAGGCTCAGTACTTCCACCTACTGGTGGGGTGAGCTGAAAAACAACTTTTAAATCTGAGGTCATGGTTCTGAATCAGAAAAAGGGGGCATCTTTCACAAAGACAGGATTACTCTAGAAGCTTCCCCAATCCATCTGTCAGTCTCCCGTCCCATATTTCCATCAATTATGGACAAGACCCAAGATACTTAACTCCAACACTCCCTCCAACTCAGAGGGAGCAAAGCTTCAAGACGAGGATCTCGATTTTCTGGTCAATTTACTTTGCTACACTCACCATGAGCTCTGGGTCATGAGGAGAAGATGCTCATCAAGAGTCATTCATTTCGAGAGAAAGACCCGAGCCTGCCCCTCACCAGAGGCCCGATACTGTTTGTTGCCCGAGAGCCTACTCCTTGTCAGAGGAGAGAGTCTGCTGTGCTCCAGATGCCTGTTCCAGCTCCCATTCTGTGGTAGAACTCCAATCCGCTTCCTGATCCAACTCCAGCTCTGCTCCTGAGCTCCAGTCTGTTTTTCCAGAGGCCTTTAGCAATTCCTGCTCCATTGTAGTCCTCCAAGTAGTCAGTGGTGGCTCAGATGAGTCGGCCTCTGGCTCCTCGTTGGTCCTTGGGGCCTTAGCCCACCAGGCATCCGATTCAACCTTGGATGCCTCTAGAACAGGGGTGGCAAACTTACGGCCTGCAGGATGATTTTGGAGAGAAAGATATGGAGAGAGAGCAGGGAGTTCACTGTGATAAGGATTATAAACTGAGAATTTTAATTACATAATTACCGTTACGTTTTTAATAATAAATTGCGAATGAATTATTTTGGTAGTAAATGGTTTTTAACCATATATCCCAATATCACAGCTGTTCTGCCGCTTAAAGCTTGCCGTTTTTTTTTAAGTGAAATGTTCTGAGGCTGGATTCTCTGTACGAAGCTAAAGCTAAATCTTGTCCTAAATCAGAGTCTGAGTTTGTGTGGAAAACAAAAGAGTAAATTCAGTCGAATTGTTTATTTTATGCTAAATTATTTAAAACTGCAGTGTAATGTTGCTTAATTCCTTTAAATAACAAGGAATTTAAGAAGCAAAACGGTTGTTCCTCACTTCTGACGCATTATAACATTAAAATAATAAAAAAAAGTTTTTGTTTTTTTTTTACTATAATTTGTGGAAATATTTGTTCTTCAAAATGTTTAACTTTCAAAATATGTTTTTTTTTTTTTGCTGAAGAAAAAAAACTATAAATAGGAAAAATCAGATATTATTTCATGAATTAATGAATTACGGCAATCAATGATTATTCTACATGATTTGTCTGGTCCGGCCTTCAGAACCTCAAATTGAGCACCAAGCGGCCCACGAGCTCAAATGAGTTTCACACCCCTGCTCTAGAACCACAGCGGACCCTCCTAAGTTTCAAGCCCCCTACCAGGAGCCCACTTATACACTCTCCTTGTGTCTGCTCCACCACCCAGTGCCCCATGAGGTGTAGAGTCACTGGTCTTCACATGTTCATGGTCCTCTAGACGTTGCTGTTCTTCTTAATTGTTTGGTCACTCCCACTTTAGTCTTGATTTCTCGGTGTGCTTGTTCTACCAGTGTTCCTTTCTCTGTTATTGCTCTGTGTTATTATACTTTCTTAATGGTGGCATAAAAAGTAAGCATTAAGTCTACACTTGGTCTACACTGAACCACATGTGGATCTGGACCTGACCGTTAGCTCCGAGCTTTTGCTCAGTTTGTGTTGGCTGTGGACATGCCTGAGGCCCAGGATGCACGTTATGTCATGTGTTTTCATAAGCTTCGCTCTCTATTGTGATCAAGTTTGCTTTGGACGGCTGCGGCACGTGACGGACAGGTCAAAGATCTCACCATCAGACACTGAGCTCAGACACACTGCCATGAGATTACCAGCTCGAAGAGGTCGTTCACCTCCAAATCAAACCTTGCTGATTGGTCAGGTTCACGCTCGTGGTCTCCATGGTAAAAGAGCATTCTTGTGATTCGTTTGAATCGGTGCGAGTGATGTGAAGCATCAAGTAAGATGAATTCTCATTATGGTCAGTGTAGGAACAACCAGAACTCAGACAGGTTCATGGACTTTGAAACCAGGACTCTTTCCACCAGGTATTTGTGCTCATCGAAGTCGTGTTCACTCCAAGGAGAAGTCAGCTGGAGGAACGTAGAAGCAGGTTGTAGATCCAGTCACCAAATATTGGTTTCAAAAGTGGCTTTTGGTGCGGGGCGCCATCTCTGCTCTGTTTTAAACTATACAGGCTTCTCATTACAGTGGACAAAAGTGTGCCAAACATTCCTTTTGAAAATCTGTGGTAAATGCAAGTTTGTGGGTGGCACGCTGGCACAGTTGGAAGCACTGTGGCCCTTCATTATGAGGTCACCGGTTCGAGGCCAGAGATTTTTATTTTTTGGTTCTCAAGTTGAATGCTTTTGGACAGTAAAATCCCAGGACTCTCTCCGGTAACAGCGTGGCTGTAATGAATCTAAGTGAATTATTTACACATATTATCTCGCAATTTTTGGGTTTTGTCTACGTTTTTGAAGGGTTATGTTTTTGAACCGATGCATGATCTCTGACCCCAGTTCTCCTCTATCTTCTGCTCTTTTTTTCTTTATCCTAGCATCCCCTGACCCTTGCTTTTAAATCTATAAAACATAACCAAAATATTTATAGTTAATAACCATTTATTTTTAGTGTTATTTTAAAGTGCTGCTACCTTTCAACAAATTAAAACAATCAAAAGCGTATCTTTTAGACATTTTTGAATCGCTGTTATTTATAATTAAAATAATTATCATGACAGTAACCGTGCTGCTGATAAAAGGAGTTCCTCATATCAAGGTTACAGTTTCAGGAGTTTGAAAAGTAAATGTTCTGCATGCCTTTGAGTAAATTACAGTTTGTCTGTAATTTGTTTATTTTGGACATCCCCCCCCCTCTCCCCGGGTAGATCAGTCCATGTGGAATTCTGACTTGATGGTTGCCCAAAAGTGGACCATTGATACCTCGCTCAAGGAGGGTAAGACACAAGGTCATTGTAAAAGAGGCGGCTGTTCACAGAGCTCTGTTTCCGAGCACATTAATAGAGGAAACAGGAAGGTAATGATGCGGCGGATAAAAAAAGTACAAGCTTAAATTCAAGCTCTCTACACATCGACCAGAATTCTCATTGTAAAAATGAGCCTCGACATTAACCCGAGGGCGCTGAGGGGACATAACACCTCCGACCGAACAAGAGGTGCCAATGAAAAAAGAGTTTTGGATTGTCAAACCAGATCCAATTTTCACAAGGAGAAGACCAATGAAGGGCACCACAGTGGTGCAGTGGGCAGCACTGTGCCCTTCCAGTTAGAAGGTTGCTGGTTCAAGGCTCGCCGGTGACCTTCCTGGAAGGAGTTTGCATGTTCTCTCTGTGCTTGCGTTGTTTTTTCCGGGTTTCCTCAGGTTTCCCCCCACAATCCCAAAAACATGCGGTTGGGTTAATTGAATAATCTAAACTCCCGTTAGGTGTGAATGTGTGATGTACCCTCACCTCTGATTCATGCAAATCAGGATTCTGCTGACCAACTTTATGGAGATGCAGATTCGAATTTCCTGCGACACTGAGTTTGAGGGATTTTTTTTGCTATCAGTTATAATTATTAAAATGAAAGGAAATAGCGCTTGGACTAGTCGTCATATACATTCTACACGTTTGTGAGAAGGCATCAGTCGCCGGATATTTTATAATAAGCGTTCGCATCTGCAGGGCGGGGTTTCTCTCGACACTTTTGCTCAGAATCAAGAAGCTGCTTGCAGAGCTCAGACTCGTAAATAGCTTCGTCCTGAAACAGCTGTGCTGAGATCACAAAGAGAGAGGAATCCCAGAGGTCAGGGGTCAAAAGATTCAGGCTCACACTGGCTCTCTCTCTGTGAACCACACACACACACACACACACACATGTGCAGAGACTGTCACGGGGTGCTTCAGAGAAACTACAAACTACATCCACACATTGCACTTAAAATCAGCGACAGCTCTGCAGATCAGAAATGCAGCACTAGCTCAATTCTGAGCAGCGGGTTGGTTTTCCTGTGAGTTCAAAGCATTTTGTTCCTTTAAAGCAGCTCTTGTGATTCTAAACATACCTGTTTCCGTGTGTAAAAGCCAAATTTGACGACGAGTCACCTCCTTCTGCCATCGGGCCACTTCAGATGTGAATTTCAGACGTGACCGTGAGTGGGAGTCTGCACATGCTCAACCACCTCATCTCTCAGAACCACCTTCTTCCACTCTCTCACTTCCATCACTTTCTCTCACTCGCTCCCTTTCTTACACTCCTCTCACTCTCAGCCTCTCCCTCAAACTCTTACCCATTTCTAACTCATATCCCTCTCTCTCTCTCTCTCTCTCTCTCTCTCTCCCCTGCTCTCTCTCTCACCTCCATCCCTTTCAAATTCAAATCCAGCTTTATTGGCATGACAAAAAGCATTGTGTCGCCAAAGCTTTAAAGAACATTAATAATTGATGTAAAATTAATTAAAATACAAACATGTAAAGTAATTAAGATACTGAAAATTATGAATCGAATAAATAGAAATTACAAACAACATTCATACAGAAGTATTATAAATGTATCACTATAGAACACAATACAATAGTAGTAATAAGAATAGTCTATGTTATAATATGCGATGAGAGCACAAATATTTGATACAGTAGTTTATAAAGTGAATTATGTATTACATTTTAATCTCTCTCAGGGATCCCTTTCTCTCCCTCTATCTCTTACCCCTTGCTCTCTCTCTCTCTCTCTCTCTCTCTCTGATTTACTCTCTACCTCACCCTCTTTTTCCTGGTCACCCGAGAGGTGACTTTCATCCCTTTTTTCTCTATATATATATAAATATTTACCTCACCCTCTTTTTCCTGATTACTTTCACTCTCCTCCACCTCTCTCTCACTCTCTATTTTTCTCTCTACCTCACCCTCTTTTTCCTGATTACCATTGCTCACTCTTTCACTCTCCTTCACCTCTCTCTCACACTCTTACCCCCTATATCGCTTACCCCCCCTCTCTCACCCGTTGCGCTCTTTCTCTTTTTCTCTCTATATTTTACTCTCTACCTCACCCTGTTTTTCCCAACTACCTCTCTCTCTCACTTCTAAACCTTTCTCACTCTCCTCCACCTCTGTCTCTCTCACTATTTCCATCAAAATCTTACCCCCTTCTATCTCTTACTCCTTGCTCTCTCTCATCCCTTGCTCTTACTCTCTCTATATTTATATTACTCTCTACCTCCCCCTCTTTTTCGTGATTACCCCCTTTCTCACTCTTTCACACTCTCCTCCACCTCTCTCTCTCACACACTCCCACAAACTCTTTCCCCCTCTATCTCTTAAACCTTGCGTGTGCTCTTTTTCTCTCTGTATTTTACTCTCTACCTCACCCTCTTTTTCCAAATTTCCCCCTCTCTCTCACTTCCATCCCTTTCTCTCACTCTGTCAATCTCACCCTTTCTCATTCTCCTCCACCCCTCTCTCTCTCTGTCAGTATTTACCTCAAATTCTTACCTCCATCTATTTCTTACTCCTCACTTTGTCTCACCCCTTGCTCTCTCTCTCTCTCTCTCTCTCACCCCCTCCCATTGCAGAGCTGGCAGTTCTGCTGTTCCTGTAGGAAGGGCTTTAGAGCTGCTCTCTCGTCAGCTTTAGTGAAATCCTCACTCAGCAGTTGTGAATGAGACGCTCTCTGTGACGCGGCCACACTGGAATCCCTCGCACACTTACGCACAGTCACACACACTCTGAAGTGCACTGCTACATACACCAGCCATCTGTTATGACGGACAGATCTGTAAGTGTTTGTTGTATCACAGGCCATTGCGCGAATGTTCACTCATTTGGTTCATTTATTTTTGTACACACTGCAGGCGGTGGTTTGCATATCAGTGCAGAGGTTCTTAGTTCAAGTCCCAGTTAGGGAGACATCCTCACGTTTGAGCTCCTGGTTTCCTCCCATAGTCCATAAAAGTGTATTTCAGGAGGATCCATCCATACATTTAATTCACCTGGTTTGATTCCCACCTGGGTGATTCATTGGGTCCTGCTAGTGCATATCTCCAGCTCATAGCGGGCAGAGAACTCACCTGAAGGATGATTTTGGACTGATGTAACCCACAAGCACAGGCACGGATTCCACTCCGGAAGGCCTCGAGCCAGTGACCTAACTGAGGAGACAGCAGCTTTAGCCACTGCACCTGGACGGAGTACTGGGAGCTTCCAAGCAGACCATGGGAGCTCTTTTAAGGTTCAGGTTACCAGCCTCTCAGACCAAACATCAGAGAAATCCAGCTGGAAAATGACATTTTGTTGTTCTTGAAAACTAAAAACTAATAAAAGGTAAACTAAAAATAAAAAAATGAGTGAATGCAGCAAAAAAAATAAATAAAAATATCCTTAGCTAAGCAGAGGATTATAGCCCCACTGTAGAAAAAACTTCTAATAATCCCAGGATTCTGACCTTTTTCTTAGAATTCCTACGTTAATCCAAGAATTCTGACTTCAATTTTTAGAATTCTTACTTTAGTACACGAAATCTAACCTTTTTTTTCTTGGAATTATTTCTTTAATCACAGAATTCAGACTTCTTTAAAAATAAAATTATTACTTCAACGCTAGAATTCTGACTTTATTTTTTAGAATTCCTACTTTAGTCCCAGAGATCTGACTTGTTTTTAGAATTCCTATACTTCAATCCCAAAATTACGACTTTTCTTACTTTAATCCCGGAAATCTTATTTATTTTTGAATTCATACGTCAATCCAGAATTCAGACTTTTTTTTTAAATAGAATTGTTACTTTTATCCCAGAAATTAGAAAATATTTTTTTAATCAATTCTCTTCTGTTTCAAGAATTCTGAGATAAAGTCTGATTTCTAAAGCTTGCATTCTAAAATGTCATGTATATTTTCATCAGAATTCCGAACTTTATTTTCTACAGTGGTGAGAATGTTTTCGGGTAAAATAGCTCACGGTTCTCTATAAAGACGAGGCCTGGCTAAAAGATGTGGCTTAGCTGGGAATGAACAACTTTTCATGGAGCTTTGTCTCTTGGTGATCCGGATCCGCGCTCTGCTCCGCTCCGTGTTTTCTCTCCGTCTTTCCTTAAAAGCGCAGGGAGTTTAAAGCAGAGAAAAGCTCGCCCGCGAGTGGAGCGCGTTCAGAGAGGCAGAGGCGGACCTCCGCGCGGTCCGGTCCGGGGAGTGTATCCGAGAGCGCCTGAGATAGAGAGAGAGAGTGAGTGTGTCCGGAGGATGGAGGACCAGACGCGGGAGATCCTGGACTAACCGAGGAGCTTCCCTTCGCTTCACATGGAACCTGCTCCTGGCTGGATTGTACAGTGAAAATGCCGTTCGCCAAGCGCACCGTGGAGCCGCAGCGGCTGCTCCGACGCGCGGAGGACGAGGATGAAGAGGAGGACGCGGAGCTCCGGGACCTGAGCGCTTTCAGTAACCTGGCTCTGTCCCGGAGCCTGCGGCAGCTGTCGGATTTGGCCAAACACGCGTGCTCGCTCTTCCAGGAGCTCGAGCACGAGCTGGTGAGCACGAACCTGCGCGTGTGCGCGCTCCGCCAGAAGATGAACGTTCTTCAGGCGCGCACCGGAGAGCTGGACCCCAAGCAGGAGGCAGTGCGTGAGTACAACCCTGGTCTCCTTTATACTGTCAATGCTCCATGCTCTGGAGCTCTTTCATGGTCCTGACAGAGCTCCAGCTCCAGCTGCAGGTGCTCACCTCGACTTTCTGTGGGGGTGCACCGTGTTCAAGTGATGTTCACCTGTCCAGAAGTGCAGACTCGTTCAAAAACACAGTCTACAGAAATCATAGAGCAGCACCATCCAGGGCTGATTCTGGATCAGAGCTTTAGGGGCCCAAAGCACCTCATGATTGATCCAGACCCTTGTTTGAAGCTGCTCTTACTGAAGAAGTTTGTTTCAGGGAGCGGTCTGCACCGAGGCAAGAGCTCGGGAGGTTTAGGAGGCTCCTGGAGCATGTTAGGGTGCAGTGCTTTGATTGCATTTTGGTCCTGGGACATGGTCTCATAAGAAAATATGGTAAATTCTCAATAGTTTTTTAATAATTTCCTCATGTTTCTTTCACATAACAAGCAATTATCGAAATAAAGAAGAAAACTCTGTATATAAAAATGTAAAAAATATTAAATACAAATATTTAGCAAATAAAAATATATTCATATTCTGAGATGAGGTGTTCTCAGAACTACTATTTTTTTTTTAATTGAACCTATTCAGACTTACACAATCATTTAAATAATAACAAAAAAATGTTTAGAGTCCTTGTTGAATGACATTATTTAATATTTGTTGCATTTTACACGTTTGATGCACTTTGTCTCTTTTAAAATGGCCATTTCACTTTGTTCGGTGTTTTTTTTTTAATTAAATGTGAGAACAGTTGTTGACTAGAGTGTTTGGAGCAGGATTTCCAGCTGAGAACATATTGATTAGATGAAGCAGAGTTTGTTATTCAGATCACTGTCAATCACAGACAGTCTCTAAAGAGGAAAGATCTGAGTGCTGCAGTTCAGACTCATCTTGTAACTTTGAAAATGAATATTTTGTAGCTCGGTTTAAAGGGGTGCTACCCCGAAAAAAGGCCCAAGACCACATCTCCCATCATCGATGTCAATCTGAGTGCTTTCATCATTATCTGTTTATTGTAAACAAGTGAAATCATGAGCACCGAAGAGTTAACTGTTGTCACAGACGTTCAAATGTTTGCAGAGGGCTCATGGGAGGATGTGAAACTGTGTGAGGACCGTTCCATCTCCCCGCTTTGAAGATTTATATCACAGTCAAATTCACAATGTATGCCATTTTTTATTAGAAATGTACAAATTAGTTTTTTTGACAGTTTATGACTATGACAATAATTTTACTGTTAAAAAATCCTTTTTGGATTTGGATGTGACATCGCAGCAGATTTACACATTCTTTTTTCTATTATTTTGGGCATTTCCACCTTCACCAGTCAGAACAGTATCTCGGGAACTAAATTTATTAGATATTATTATTTTTTATTATAAATGACTTTTCTCTTTTTCACACAGATCTCAGAAAAGTAAACAGGGGTTAACCAGAACAAAACTGGAGACCAAATGAAATAAATAAAAAAGTGAAAAAAAGATGACACTCTGTAAGTTTTCACCATGACTTTTATTCGCTGTGAAAGCATCCCTGACTGGCCGTGTCTGATCTAAATCAAATCTTATAAATAGAGAGAAGAGAAAGGGGATATGATGCACAGAATGATGCAGTTTGATCGATGATGTGATGAAAGATAAACATTGTTTGCATTAAATCAAACGCGGTTCAGGGTTTTAAGGTCATTTTTAACGAACTCTGGCGTGAAGTCGCCTTTGAAAAGTTTATTTAACTTCGAATAGTTGCTAACTTCTGAGTGGAAAGCTGTTTACTCGACTCCCATAGTCATGCCATCTTCTATCAAAAATGCAGAAAAGGGGGCGTGGCCTCTGTTAAACTAGGTTGTTTGAACTCGACTTTTTTGTGTTTTCTGTGATATTTACTCAACTGCTTGAGAAAGAACTGTGGACTTGTCCTGGGGGAACTTGATGTGAGCTGGAGACCGTGTGAGATGGATGGATGGATGGATGGATGGATCACAAGGAGAGTTTGTTTTGGGTTTGGTTTCTCCTGGCTGTAGTGTGCTCCTCTCAGAGGGATTCCTGAGGACTTCATCTCAGTGTTGTATAAGAGCCGAGGTGCTTGAGGAACATGAGCTGGTTACAATGCGATCAGATGCTCTGGTTTCTCTTGTAGCCAGTGTTTACTGTTTGTTTGCGTTCCGTGAGCGCTGCTCTGTGCTCTGGTGTCAGATGATGCGTCTGCTGCTTGTGCATCAGTGTCCATCAGTTACATTAGTTCCTGCTGGCAGCTCGATACTAACGTAACCAACCCTGGAATAGAACCAAGGGCGTATCGGCGTTTCTGGAGTGACCCACAGCTTCCTAAATGTGACGTATGCAAATGTGGCCGAGCCAATAAACGTTTCCCATCAGAACGAACAATAGATGAAAGGAAGAGCAATCAATATTAGGATCCCAGACGTTATTTTGCACCATTATCATTTATTTACTTAATTAATTAATTCTATATTCATGTATTATTTTACAAACATTTTAGTGTAATTTAAAATCAATTATTGTTTTATTTTTATAAATATAAAAATATATATATAATAAATTGTTTATTGACTCAATTTCTAAAATCTGTTTTCTTTTTTGCTCTGAATTTATTCATGCAGCTATGCTCATAGTATTGATTAATTAATGATTAACTAAACATGTAGTAATTTGTTTATTTTTACAATTTGTTCTACAATGCTTAATTACATATTTTTAATGTAGAATACCTCTTTTAATTTTTTTGTTTGTTTATGTATTTGTCTGTTTATTTGTTTTTTTTGTTAATTGTATGTTTTTTTTAATGATTTAATGCCAATTATAATTTCTTGCTTTTTATTCCATTTATTTTACATAGGTCAATTTTTCAGCTAGTTTTTTTTTCTGTAAAAGCTATAAAAGTTTAAAAATATAAAATTTCTATAATTAGTTCTAGACCGTGTGTGATTCAATGTAGAAAAAAGCCTGGGGTTCATTTACTTTTTGTTCTTCACTAGGAACTACTTTCCTCAGCTTTGATGCAGATGGGACAATAATAAACAGTGCACCCAACTCAGAGTTGTTTTGAGGACTCATGCTGGGTTTATTGTTCGTATATCTCTCTTCGTGACTGTTGTACGCATCCCTCCTGCACCGCCTCTATTTTATTTAACTTTAAATAAGCCACTTCCTGTTTTTATCAGGATTTAAAAACCGTCGCACCACAGAAAACATCTGCAGCTGCTAAAGATCTCTTAAAAGTTTGGTGTGTCTCAAGCCTGTAGTTAATCTAGCTTTTAGAAAATAAATGATAACATGCTTTTAAAATTAATACAAAGATTGCAAATAAAAGCAGAAATGCAATTCTTCCTGTGAGGTAGCAGTCACTGTATGGGTTGAGCTCATCATCAGCATGAAATCTGGACGTGTTGATCCTCGGTGTGTAACGGGAATCTGAGGTGTTTATGTAAAAATACTGAACCTGCCATGAACCCTCTCTCTCTCTCTATATATATATATATATATTTCTTTCTTTCTATTTCTCTCTCTCTCTCTCTCTCTCTCTGTATTTCTTTCTTTCTATTTCTCTCTTTCTCTCTCTTTCTTTTTTTTCTCTCTCGCTTTCCCTTCCCTCTCTCTTTCTCTCTCTCTCTCTCTCTCTCTCTTTCTCTCTGTCTTTCTCTCTCTTCCTCTCTTTCTCGTATCTCTTTTCAAAGTCAATCTTCTCTAGTTCTTATTTCTTATTCCCTGCAACCCTTTAATTGCTCTTAAGCAATAGTCACCCTGTCATCTCTTTATCTGTTGATTTTTACTCGTAGCAGGACTTGTAATGTTTTTGCAGAGCTCTTTCCTGCGCCGTCAGCTGCTCTCGGAAGAGTTTTTAACTCCTGGATGATTGTTGTGTTAATGCTGGAGTGAATGGATGTCTGTGTTCTCCCCGAACCGTAATTAGCCCCGTCCTGCTTTCACACAGATTGTCTCTAACAGCGACTCTGAATCTGAATGGAGGCAGATGTGTGTGGCTGGTGTCCTTGTGTCTCGTCCCTGCATGTGTGTGTGTGTGTGTGTGTGCGTGTGTGCGTGGCTTTTATTATTATTGACAATCATCATTAGTATCTGTTTGAGTTGTTTCCACAACACACCGCTGTGTGTTTGTGACGTCAGGCTCGATGCTGACACAATGAGGTCAGTGTTTACATGCTGCCTGATCCCCTCTCTCTCTCTCTCTCTCTCTCTCTCTCTCTCAATATTCCCCAGGGATTATCACTTTACACTCACTTTAAAATAATCACACGGAGCAACACGAATGTGTTCATGTCACGTAAAGGAACCGTTCACCTTTTTGCTCCTTGAGAAACTAGTGAAACTCATTGACTATTAAAACGGAACTAGGAACTACTTCCCTCAGTCTGGATGCTGGAGGGATGATAATAAACAGCGCACACGCCTTGTGTTTGTGGTTCTGAGTGTATTTGATCTGTTTTTGATTGAAAGCCTCTTAATGCCAAACTCTGCATGTAGTGATGGTGAAACTGAAGCCAACTGACCAACTTTGACACAACTGGGCTGAAACAAGAGAGTGAATCCAAACCGCGGTGAGCGCCCCCCAGTGGCTGGCTGCAGAATGGTTGCCAGCCAATACAAGTCTATGGGAAAAGGCTGCGTGTGAGAGGGCTGTGAGTAAGACATGCCCCAGACTCGAGGCGGAGCTCTGAAACCATGACGGTTCCATCCTCATTAGGAAGTCGCTTGTGCAGCAGGTGGTGTCATGCCGTCCAGTATTTTTTACAGTCTATGGTCTGAAATGTCACTCTGCTTGAACCATTTGATGCAGTTAGAAATAGTGACACCTGCTGATAGAAGTATTAAGGTTATCTTTATCTTCTCTGTGGGTAAAGCAGCAGGTTCTTCTCCAGCTCTTGTAAATTCTTTCATGAACGGCGCGTTTGAGTTCTCCTCAGAGTGCTTCAGTGATATTGAGGTCAGGAGACTGAGATCCGCTCCAAAACCTTCTCTTTGTTCTGGTGGAACCGATGACGAGTGGAACTTTTGGATCATTGTGGTGTTGGAATGTTCAGTAACGTCCCGTGAGAACATGCTGCTTTCATCTTCCATCGATTCTGACCACGTTTCCTGAGCCTTTGGAGCTCACACATCTCCAGAACATCAGTGACCGGCTTCCGTGCTTCACCATAGGGAGGGTGCTCTGTTCATCACAGGCCTGCTTCACTCATCTCCAGATGTAGAGTTTGTAGTTGTAGCCAAAAAGTTCAGTTTTGGTCTCATGGCTCCAAATAACTTTGTTCCAGGAGTTTGGAGCTTGTTTCTGAGGTGTTTGGAGGATTGTAAGCAGTTTTATTTTGTGGATTTTATGGAGCAAAGGATTTCTTCTGGAAACTTTACCATGAAACCCATTGTTCTTTAAGTGTTTCCTTATTGTTCTTCTCGAAAAAGCCGCTTCACATTTTTTCAGAGAGCCCTGTATTTCAGCTGAAGTTATTTCTGGATTTTTCTGGCGGTTGAAGCAGAAATGTTTGTTGGCTTCACCAGAATCCCTCACTTTCCACTTCTTCATCAGCGTTCGAATACTGCTGCTTCCATTCCCAGTTCCTTGGAGATATTTTATATCCCTCTAATGCCCCTCTAGGACACCAGAAAGATGCTCTACTCACGTTGCATTAGAAAGCGAGGAAACAGTTCAATTCTAATGAAATACTACATTTACAATAAAAACACTGCAACATGTAGTGAGTGAGTAGAAAGGAGACAGGAGCGATGCTCTCCAGATTCTTACATCTAACTGTTTGTTTAGTTCTCCTCCCAGAGGCTTACGAAGCTATATTAACAAAGCACGAAGCGTATCCTCTACCACCATCCCAAACATGCTCCCGCTCCAGAATTCCCAGCGTGTGCTGGTTCTCTCACGGCAGAGATGCTTCTGGAAGCATCCGCTTACTTTGAAGCACACGGATCGTGAAAAGAAAAGCGGCCAGGAGACGTGTTTGCAGAGCTCTTTAAAAATAGTGTACAGTATCGTGATACAGGAAGCCCTGGAGACGTGGCCCTGAGCTTTATATGTGTGTGTTGCATTTCTGATGGCGTCAGAAGGTCTGGCTTTACATGATCGACACAAGTCCTTCACCTTCAGACGACTCCAAGACCTTCATGTACCTTTTGCATGTTCAAGTTCTCCAGAGCCACTTTTCAAAGCAGACCAATATAAACTTCAGATTAAGGGCTACATGAGATCAAGATAGAAATAAATGCATGAATTAATAAATAACTAAATAAATATGTAAATAAAAAATTCTTATTTACTTATTTTTACATTTCAATGCATGTGTATTTTTTGTTTTAAATTTATTTGTTAACAATATGTTTATTTATTTAATCATGTATTTATTTATAAATATACTTACAATACAAGCAAATATTCATTAATATATTTTTTTACTTAATTATTTACTCCTTTATTTGTTCATAACGTTTGTAACTTTCCTAAAGATCAGCAGGGTGAACTAATCAATGCTAAAACTCTGAAGAGGACGCGGATCGCTCATGTTTGAATCAACAGGAACTTCGAGACATTCTGAGAGGATTAAACCAATCCAGCAAATGATCAAATCAATGACAGAGAGACAAAGAGGCAAAAGAGAAGCAGCAGCTCACACCCTTCTCAAACATGATCCAGCGTCTCAGATTCCGGAGCCTCCCTGAACATCCTGATCTCAAAGACCCAGAACATCCACCTGTTCACACACACTCCTGGAGTCTGTGAGTTCTGGGGGCTTTCCGTCGCCTTCCTTTGCTTCATGCAGATTCTCCAAACCCAAACGCACCATTTAATGCACTTTTTGACTCGTTATTTACCAATCACAGAAGCTCTTTGGTTCAAGCACTGTGTAAAGACTCAGTGATGCATTCAGGAAGAATTCTGTGGCTCCGGCAGTAAATCTCAACACAAAGCTAGTTGGTTCCAACCTCTAGGGAGGACAAGAACGGAACTGAATGTGTTAATTTCTTGAAATGTAAGTCGCTTTGGATTAAAGGGTCTGCTAAAATGCATAAATATAATTTAATATATGTAATTTGCAAACAGAAACACAAAACTGATTGAAAGGTAAATTATCGGATGTTTGGCATGGAACGACGAACTCTGCCGGTGCTGTGTGCTGCAGATGCATCGGTCATTTGGGAAAGTATTTACATGTTTTGAAAGTCCCATGAAAATCCCCATGAAAAGGGATTAATTATACTTTAATATTTGTGCTTTATTTGTGCTTTAGTTTACTCTGGTTTCCCCCACAATCCCCAAAACATGTGGGTGGTTAATTGAATAATCTAAATTCTCCTTTAGGTGTGAATGTGAATGTTGCCCTGGATGGACTGGTGACCTGTCCAGGGTGCAGTTCCGCCTCTCACCCAATGTGCGCTGAAGATAGGCACCAGCAGACCCTGTGACCCCAAAAGGGAATAAGCGGGTTGGAAAATGAATGAATGAATGTTTGCACACAATGCTCCCTACAGTGCTATCCACGGTAACAGGTGGCGAGAGAGACACGGACACACCGGCATAGTTCAAGTTCGTAGGGCTTTTATTTAAAATCCTGGCGCCAAAATTAATAATTAAAAGTCACTCAGAAGGAGGGGATGTTGAGCCAACCAGTGCACCAGGGCGCTGGGGAGTGCGCCAGTGTGACTTCGCCGCATTCAGTCCATAGACGCGTGGTTTCCCGGCCAGAGGTATGGGATCTCCTGTGGCTGGTCTCTTCATCGAAACCTTTGGGCCCATGGACGGCGAGGCAATCCAGAGCACCCTCTTGCATCAAGTGTGCGGCCAGCTGAGCCCAGTGACTCAACTGGTTTGGCTGCGACCCTATAGACCCGGTCATTGGACACCTCCTGGGCTCCTTCGGCTTCCAGTAGCTCCTACAATCTCTGTTACTGCTGGAAATTGTCCGTCCTCTCCAGCACGCTGAACGAAGTGACTCTGTGCTCTCCTCAGTTGAGTCGTGTCGCACCGCCTGATGACACGCAGATAGCATGCGCGCGTAGGCCAAATGAGTTGCACCTGGCAATGCTGATGGGCCCCGCTACCGCATCACACCACATAAGAGTTGCAATGCAGCAGAAAAACTTTCAGGAGTAGAATTTCAGGATGCATCTATGTTCACCTGCTGTCTGGATTAAAATAATTTTTGTTTGATGGATTCTTTGAGACTGTTTCTAGCTCTGTCCAGTTTCACACGAATTACCGCTCTATCGTATGTGGTTGCTGCTTTACCGGTATTGAAACTTGATTCGCAAACGGCATCCTGTAGGTTTTAAATGGTTAAGGAGAGACGCAGCCTGTGCAGAATTAACTCAACTTGTGATGGCTCACGGCAGGAGTCGCGGCTCTTGTACACGGACACTGCAGCTGAATCGAGGGTGTTAAACACCGGATTTGTTTAATAATTCATATGCTGCAGTGTGTTATAATTGAATGCAGCTCGGCGACTGGATGAATTATTAACCGTGTGTCTCCTCGTCAGCGCTGAATCAGTGAATGAAGGATGAGGACGCACCTCTCCGGCAGTGGTTGTTATTCTGGAGCTGGCGTTAGCTGCTAACGGTGTTGTCGTCATGGATCTCCAGGCTGGGAAACTAAACAGGGAATGGAGTGTGTGTTATGCAACATTTAGAGCACCTCTGTCTCTCTGGGAGTCTGCATGGTAACAGCCCAGAGGTGAAGCTGCTGCATCCTCAGATCACTCTGTGCTCGTTTTATTCTCAGCTGTGAGATAATGGAGTGCTATTGTGTGTTTGGTTTCTGTCTCATTTGTTTGAGGGAGATATAAAATGTTGGCATCAGCCAGAGAAACCACATCAAACAACTTATGATTGGCCCTTGAGGAGCATGGCTCAGCAATAGGAGATCTGGGTGGAAAATATTCATTTTTCTATCAAATGGCGGCAATTTTCCACAACTCACATCCTCAAACATTTTAACCAAGACTTCTTTGATATTTAACGTTCTCAAAAACCTTATTGATACAAAGTTTCTTGTGGTCTATTGATATTCACGTAAATTACCTAAGAAAAAACGAAGCTGATTTTGTCTCAATTCTTAATATTTGAAACCTGTATTTATTAATATTTATACCTTCGGTAACATTTTACTGTGCTCTCTTGTCATAGGAACCACATTTTAAAAATATTTTGTTAAAAATATAACTTTTTCAATCTCACATTCAATCAGATTTGTGTTTTTTGGCAGAGAATCGATGAGAGTATCCAGGGGTTTCGCTTCTTAAGAATGAATAAAAAAAAAAACAGCCGATGCCTTTGTGTTGCAAGAAAACACAAAGAGTTTTAATGAAGCATGAATAATTGTTTGTCGAAAGGTGAAAATGTTATGAACAATATTGGTAAAAGTGCGTTTTAAAACTTGCATCTCTGGTCTGGAGGCGGAGTTAGTACATTCTCTCGTCTTTGATGAACACTTTCTTCACAGATTTGTTTAAACACCCGAATCGAAGAAAGGATTTGTATAAATGCATCAGACGGGAACTGAGCATCAAGTTCTGCCGTGTTCCTGAGACCTAAACGCCAAACATCATTATAAATTGAGATTAATTTGTTTGTTTTTTTTCTGTTTGTTAACATTCTCTTGCTAAAAAAGTGTTTCCTTCCAAAGATATCAAAAGATGTCATCGTCTTCTTCTTGCTGTTCTTCTTTCCTGTTTCCCCGTTTGGTGCGGTGAGGGTCTGTTGTAGCGCCATCCTCAGGCAGGGAGCGTCATTGCATCAATATCTCCTTGACGTAAGGCGTGCGTGCACAGATTCTCTCTTACGATATCTTTGCAAGAGAACACAAACAGTTTATCACCTGAGTGGGAGGAAGAGACTGGTTGTAAATATAAATTATTAAACAGATTGTTTGAAACTGCAGTTTAGTGAATCCAGCATCGCACACGTGTAGATTAACAGAGTGGTCACTGAAAAATGGCAGGAACACAACAAAAGATTGGTGTCAACTGCTTTGGTCTGAATGAAAACATGAAGCTCGGCCTCTAGTTCCACTAGACTCTTTTCTCTCTCTCTCTCTCTCTCTCTCTCTCTCGCTGTCTCTCTCTCTCTCTCTCTTGCAGAGAAAACTAAGCTGCAAATCTCTCACAAAAGAGATGAAAACGTAAAGCACAACTACTAGCTAGCATTACTAGCATCCTAGCTAAAGATTCGTTTTAATGATGACTCGTTCCAGCGACTCTGAGTCAACTCTTTTTTTATTAAAACCTTCCAATCCGCGCTCTGTCCACACAATAAAGTTTGGGAAAGAAGATTTTGTGTGTCTTAAACCATAGTATAACAAAAAGAATCCCAACAATCCCGAGATGATTAACTATTTCTGGTTAGATTCTCAAGTGCAGATGAATGGAGAGCTGATGTCACCCATGACCTCAGTTAGAGGATTAAAATGTTAAGAGGTATGTTCCTCGATTGATCAAAGCGTCTGCCAAACGTAT
Source organism: Danionella cerebrum (assembly GCA_007224835.1). Lineage (NCBI taxonomy): Eukaryota > Metazoa > Chordata > Actinopteri > Cypriniformes > Danionidae > Danionella > Danionella cerebrum. The sequence continues at coordinate 392,333 of SRMA01026816.1, read as the reverse complement.
AAATGTAAATGTTATTTTACAAACAATCGTTCAAGCGTAGAATATTCAATATAACGTCACAAAGATGTGTATTTCAAGCAACCTTTTAGAGCTTGTCAAACACTCCTAAATCCTCCTTTTAACCTCTGACCTGAGGCTCTTTCCTCATCACCACCCTCATCACTCAGGGCCTGGAAGTGACCTCACCCTCCTCGAGGTGCAAAGAGAGAGTTTTCCTGGAAGACATGCAGCTGCATTTACCCGCTCTGTTCCTCAGAAACCACATCAAACCGGAGACGCTTCCTATAAAACAGCAGCCGGAGAGCGAAGGTGATGAAACCAACAGCTTTTAGGAAACACCCAGAGTTCACTGCTGAAGAATGGACGCAGGGGACTTTCCCTCACTGAAGATGCTCAAGGGTTGCGTTACCTGAGAAAGCGTTTTACAGATCGGACTCCTCCGTGTTCTGAGTGAACGGTGCGATTCCCTCTTGAACGGGTGCTTGCTTTTCTCGTTTATTCTCTTTTGTGAAAAGAGTGAAATCACTCGGCTGCCGACTTCAGGTCTCTTGGATGAAATCAAACTCCTTGTTGCTCGTCCCAAACCATAAGTTTTCATTCCTTTGCACTTTTTTAAACGGACTTCTTGAACTGAACCTTGGGATGATGCACAGCTCTGTCCTTTCTGGCTCTCCTCAAATTCCTTACATTTCCTTAACGTCTTAACTTCTTAAGCCCGAGAGTCCCCGGTACCGGGGACTTGCCCCCTTGTGCGTTACATTTTCAATCATAGCTCACTAACCCTGAGAATAACCCACACATATTAAATACTGTTGTGTTCAGCGGAAACTCCTCTAAAAACGTATCTAATTTAATTTCATATTCGTGAACCACAGCTCGAACGCCATGCAAATAAACAACAACATGTCCGGAGTATAATTCATGAGCACGTTTTTGTTTATGTGCGATATGTATCCACAATATAAACGGAAACACCCAAACCTTTACATTAAATGAAAGCTAACAACCAGCTGAATCCAGCGATATGCAACTCATTTACATTGCATGAAGTATTTCAGAGCAGGGAGCGAAAGTTCCCCGAAAAAAACGCCAGCAAAAACCAAGCAAGCATGTAAATCTTGTCTTACCTTTGCCGTTTTTTCAACAAAAAGTTATTTCCATAGCGATAAAAGTCCGTTTGTTGTTATGTCCGGTCGATAGCTTCGCGAAAAGTCCATTTTGTGTTTTTTCTGTAGCTCTGTGCTCCTCTTACGTCACCAAATATGGAATGACTCCCCGTGCGTAAGAGCACGTCTCTCCACGCTGCGCGTCGTGTGATTCGTCGGCGATCCCGTCAGTCTCAAAATGGTTGAGCTTATTGGTTTCCTCAGAATCAGAGCTTTCGAGCGATGTATAGAGCTCCCGGATTGGACAGATGGTCGGGGGGTAGGGACACGCGGAAGCTCGACGTCGAAAGCGTTTGTGAATGAAATGTTCCCAAAAGCGCAGCAAGATGGCGTAAATGAGCTTCTACCCCCCTTTTACAGTGTTTCTTTAGGAGTTTTTTTTGCTGAAATCATGTCCCATAAGCAAGAAAAGAAGATTATGAACGAAGCGGAAGCTTTGGACAAGATTTTTTCCATATTTCAATTATTGTGCCAAATTGTGCCAAATTGTGCCAAACTGTGCCAACATGGATTACGCCTGAACTTTGTTCAATCAAAACCTGTACAGAATATTAGTTTCTTGTAGTATGAACACCAAACTTGCTACAGATGTCCTTGACATGTAGTTGTTACAATTGATTGTGTTTATTTGCTTCGTTATAAGTAAAATAAGGAGATATTGGAGGAAACATGTGTTTTTTTTTTTAGGCGGAGTTCATTTTTTGGCCAATTCAACATCAATTACTCTTACCCAGTGTTCTTGACTGTCAAATTAACTCATCCACACCACTCCCCAAGAACCTATCTTCATTTTGATACCAAGATTTGCAGTTTAGACCTTGTAAAAGCTGAGAAATGCCTTAAAAAGTAAAAGTATAGGATTTTCGGAAAATAGGCCTCAGGGCTTAAGAGGTTAAAATGCTAATTTAACCTCAAACAGTGGATTGTTTGCTCATTTTAACTAGTTCTGTCTATTTTTAACAATATGTTGTATTTGAAATTATAAATATTTACTGTTAAGACAAAGCTGGACTCAAACTACAGAACCCATGCAAGACCAGTTAAGAAACAAGATCAGGTTTATTTACGAAAAAAGTATTTCTTCAGGTGATTCAAAGTAATCCACATGGGTCTGCTGAACAGATCTGGGCAGAACTGGTTAACAGAAAGTTACAGAGCGCTTGACCTGGAGCACAAAAATGGAAAAGATCATGAAAATCCACAAAAAAAAACAAAAAAAAAAAACAAAAAAAACTGAAAAATCTGTTTATCAAAAAAAGGCCTTGGTGCAGATCGAACAGTCTGGCACTGGACAGCTGACGTCCCAGTCCTTTTAACTGGGAGCTGATGAGGAACCGGTGATCAATCAGCAGGTGATTAGCAGCTCATGAAGAAACCAGATTACACACACAGAGAAATCCCCACAAAACACAACAAAAGCATCAAAATATTACTATTTACATATTTAGAGCTTTTATACAGTGTTTGAGGGAGTGTTTTCCAAAGCATCCATAATCACAATGTATAAGCAATAAAAATGTTCACGTTTTTGTCTAAAACCACCTTTTTAATAAATAAATATATATATTATAATAATCTGCAATAACTTAAATGTAATTCGTAGAACACAAGCAGCCCCTAAAAAGCTCCTACTCAACGAAGACCAACCATCGATTCTGAAATACATAAAGGAATTAAGAGAAAATTGTTGAAACAAACACTAATATTTAAAAACAAATTACTGATCCACACAAATAAGAAAATAACAATGTGTGGCTCTGGACATGCAGAATGTTGCGCCAGTGGATGGCAAATATAGATGTATATTTTTTTTGTCTGATTTGTAGTTTGGTTGCTTTCACGCCTGCCCAAACGAACCAAACTAAAAGGGAATTAATCAAACTTAACAAGTCAGGAATGAAAGCACCCAGAGAACCTCGACATTTGTTTTTATCCGCTTCTGTGCTTCGTTCAACAATCCGAGCCAATCAGAAGCAAGAGCGGCGGACACTTCCTGTCTCTCTTGCTTTGTTCAGCTGCTGCTTTTCAGCATTAGCTAGTGAAGAAATGTGCAAACATGAAGAGGAACTGAAAAATAAATAAATGTTATGGTGTTTAATTCTCATCCCGACAAAAGAGGTCGATGCCTTTAACCCTACAGTCACTGTCCCAGAAAAGTGCTATTAATGAAGATAATATTAACCAAAACGAAGGATTCCACTTCAGTTCTAGCTGCTAAAGGGTTAATGGCGATGCATTTCAATAAACTTATTATTCTGAACATGATGTTTATTAGAAGCTATTTTAAGATTAGTATAATTAGAGTTAGGCTTTAATCAGCTTCACATGACTCTGTCTCATTGCTGTTTGACCCTTGTGTGAGTCACATGACTGATGCTACGCCTGCAAGTGTGTGAGATTTCGAAAGACGAGACTTTGCGAAAGGTCGTGACCTCTCAGATTTGCTTGTGATTTGTTAGCAGCGTTTGCTTTTTGAAATCCCACAGCAGTGTGCATTAGACGAGTATTCCCAGGAGACGAGCACAAATGACTGTTTTCTGCAGATTATTATGCAAACACTGTGATTTCTCTTTTGAAAATGAGTTTTTTAAACCCAGAGTGTTCAAACATGAACTAAACCAGTCAATGCTCACTAAATAACTGAATCCGTGCAGGACGACAGAAAGAAGCTCCTGAAACTCCTGAGTTTACACAGAAAAATATTTTGTTTTTAAGATTTCGGCAAAACAAGATGAATCTCGGTTATTTTTATGAAACATTGAGTTCCTTTCCAAGGAATCTAAGAGATCGTTAACAGCGTTAAAAAATCAGCATATCATTCATCTATTTCATTTTCAATTTAAAAATGAAATCAAAAAGGGGTTTTAAATTAAAAATACATAACATTTTATGTATTTAGTGTGAGTCATGTGATAAAGGGTCCTGTGGAACAGTGTTTTCGTCTCGGAGCTCTTGTTTTCCTTGATCCAGTGCAGTGCCATTGTCATTAGGATTTGAATTGTTCAACCAATAAGGGAAAAGGTAGCCGAGTGAGAAGTCCCACCCACTTCCAGAACCTGGGTGCCGAATTTACCAGCCAAAAAAACATGATTATTCAAAAACATGGTATTAATTTAATTGAATCTTTGGATGGAAACATGGCTACTGATTTTGGGAAAAAATACTTATTTGAAAAATATATATATTTTTTTTTTACTTTTTATCACAGTCTTGGACGTGTCTAACATGAGAAGATGGATTTTCATGTTTCGTGCAGCACCAGATTTATTGTTCATGCTCTATTTAATGAAATTATAACAACCTTCTTTGATTGCAGTGCGGTGACAACAGATCATGAATTCTTGATTGTCGGTGCTCATTCGTGTTGGGAAGAGGTCAAATTTGAGATTTTTACTGTTGATCACCAATTTGAACCATTTACCTTTGAGATGGACTTGTGCAAAAAAAAGCTTAGCTTCTACAAGTAAAGGATAGAAATCCTGTTTTTTAATATTAATGTAGTTGTTTTTTGTGAATTGAGGTAGATCAAGAGATTCATGCATGATTTATAAAGCAGTTTAAGTCAACAGCATAGTGTGCCTGAATATAGATATGGTGTAATATTTTAAGAATGGCAATGAAATATCCAGAAAATTGATTTTGAGTTGATTTCGGATTTTCTCTGCACCATCGATCTCTGTGGATAGTTTAGAGAAGAGTGAACTCGTCAGTGTTGGTTTTTCAGCTTGTTTTTGTGTTTTTAATCATGGACGTAACCGGGTCACCCTCGCTCGTGATCGGTTAATACATCACAGACAGCCGGATCTCCGTCCTAATCCCGCCATCCGTGTAATTGCAGCTCTGCTTCAGTAACAGATGAAAGAATGAGGGAATGAATGTTGCCTGGAGTGTGTGAATGAAACAGGAGATGCGTTCGCTTCCTGTGAGTGGACTCATTCATGGAAGGAGAGAAACCCGAAACCTGTGATCTCTGAATGCGATCGAGGTGAGCCAGGTGCCTGCAGAGAACCAGGCCTCCTGAAGGTGGGAAAATCTGGAACATTGTGATGTTGCCGACTTTTGGGGAAGACCAGAAGCTGGTTCCCTGGGGCCTCAATGACACTAGAGCTTGGATGGAAGTTCCCCAGAACAATAAGAATAATCCAGTCCAGTGTTTCCCCTAGATGTGTGGGTTTCTGGTGGGGGGGGCGTCTATTTTCTTCTGATATTTACATCTGACACCTGCCATCTTTACACGGTGTAATAACACTCTCTATAAGAAATCACTATGATTCGTGGTTTCTTGGTCATATAATTATGATACATGTTATATTCACATATCTTTACGCTATATTATTTAGTTTATATTGAGAATTGTGCATTTTATATCGCTAACATGCATCACATGTTCATGTAAATAGGATTCACTATGCGCGGGACACCCCACGCCTTCCCAATGTTAATCCCAAAGCAATTGAAAACATTGCTAATCCCAATGCTGCTGTGTGTTACCCTCAATTTGATCTCTGTGTCCTCAAACCACTTCTGCTACATACGCCACAGTTTGATCAAGTGAATGTTAAAGGATCTATTGGGAGAGAGAGAGAGAGAGAGAGAGAGAGAGAGAGATGTGTGGTTGGGTGAGTGAGTGGTGCTTCTGAGTCGTGGTGTGCTGCTGTTTGACCATTCACGGCCTCTACAAACTGAATTGAGATTTGCACAAATCTTCGGATGGTTCCTGCAGAAAAGCCTGCAGAAAAGGCGGCAGTATTGGGTACATCCCTTGGTCTCCTCCACAGAAGACCATCTATTGATTCAAGAGCTGATACGATTCTGACGGTATGGTAACCTTGAACAAAAATATCACAGTATTTACTGCTCTAAAATGTTAATATAATAAACATATAGAACATTTTGTAACATTGGCAAAATATTTTAAATAATAATTTAAATTGTTTTAATTTTAAAAATTGCGTCACTGTGTGCTGGGTTTTAAAAACATTTTTTTTTTATTTTTTCCTTCCAAAGGGAAAAAATCAATCACTAATCAAAACATGACTATTTTTCACATATACTCATAATAAAAAAAATGTAGCCATTTTAGCAACTCAACAATTTTTGTAGACATGCTTGATTTTTATTTTTTTACACATTCTTTATTCAGTCAAAGTTAAGAAGCAGAAAAGTGAGCATATCACCTTTCCTGGATTACGTTTGGTGGATATGTAGTATTCCAGGATATAAAATGTCTAAGAAGCTTTTTTCGTTTACGTTGCCTTTTTTTCAAACCGCGGTAAACCTTGAAACCAGTTATCCTCCCATACCTAGTCCCGCCCAGGGCAGCCACAAACAGCATAAACTGCTCGACATCCATGATTTCCTCTCCGTCGACTTCTTACTGCTCTTTCATCTTCTTTCCTGTTTCCTGAAGTCGCTATGAAATTGTGGGAGGAGCTCCACACGTCAGATGTGGGAGCTCCCTTTGTCAGCCATTGTTTTCAATAGAGTTGCTTTTTCACATGAAACTTCGTATGAACTAAATGTAGCATGTCGTCCTGCTGTATGTGCTGGAGTTGAACTTTGTAGTGAACCTTTTTTTAGAGGTGTGTGTGGGAGGTGTCTTTCTCTTCATTAAAGAGTGGGGCACATCCTTTATTAAATGGTAGGGGAAACACTGTAGTCCCAGAATAAAGAAGCAGTGCTGCCTCTAGCCTGAAGGAATCCTCTCCCTCCCTGAAGGAATTCTTGCCCTGATTTGTTTTGATGCAGTGGATTGCAGCCGGTGTTTAGCCATCTTCTTTTCCACAAGAGTTTATATTTACTGGATTTCAACACAGTTGTGCTCCACACTCTGGATTTGTTGATGCAGGGAGACAGGGCGTTGTAGTCCTGCACTCAGTGGCTCCAGATATGGCGTGTATTTTGGCTTTGGCATCTAATCTTACAATTTCAGAGGTTTTGAGTCATGTATTTTGGGTTTATGTAATGTAGCTTCCCTTGAGTTCCTCTTAAATCCTTCATGTTCTCTCTCTCTCTCTCTCTCTCTTAGTGAATAAATTGTACATGAATTACTGAGCAATTTGTGTAGAGACACTGACAGAGAACTTTCTCTTTCTCTCGCTGTCTCAATGCAGAAACTTTTTTAGAGCACTTAAAAAAGCAATTAATTAATTGAGAATCTTTTGAGAATTTTTCAAGTTAATAGAAAGTATTTTACATTTTAATAGAAGAAATATTACATTTACGCATTTGGCAGACGCTTTTATCCAAAGTGACTTACATTTGAATGAATGAACACATTTTTTTGTCAGTTCCTGCTTTCCCTGGGATGTGAACCCACAACCTTTGCGTTCTACCAACTGAGCCACAGGAAATGCATCACAAATGGCATCCTGTCCCTTTGTTTCTGTCTTTCTCTGAGAGAGATTTCTCTCTCCGCACTGCATTTGTTGAACTGAATCATGTCTACATGTTTAAGTTAAATAAAGCTGCGTTTTTCTGTTGAATCTTCTCAAACTCTTGCTCTTAAAATATACTTGGTGTAGAACAATAATACGCTGATTAAAAGCGTAAACCTGTCTGGTGACCAGAAGCCTGGGCAAGGATCCAGAGTTAGACCACACAGTTAAGGGACTTAGCTGATGAAACCTTGGGTTTTACAAAAGATGCTACATCTAGCAATTTCAACACAAATACATACAAATCCAGCTGCATGGAAAAGAGAGTTTCTTTTGAACAAGTTTCATTGTAACACTGTTGAAATCCTGTGAAATATTTGAGGGTGATGAGAGGAGAGGTTTGATGTTTGAAGGCGTTTGAAGACGAAACACAGCAGTCTGTGTGAAGGTCAGGAGATTTGAGCTTTTTTTCCTTTCTTTGAGAATAATCGGCTTCAGACATTTCTTACCGCTGCCATGGAGAGACAGATTCCACTGAAGGAAGAACCGCAGACGTCTCTGCTCTCTGGAAACACCCAAATAGTGTTTTTCGATTCACTCGAGGTGTTCTACAGCCATAAAACCCATAAAGTTGGCTAATCAACAAATAGATGCATAATCAGTTTGTTTTATATAACGAGAGAGTTTTGCAGTAAACTTATTATTTAGTCAGTTTTTGCAGCTGAGTTTTATTATTTGAATAACGCTTTACACTATTATTAAAGAAATATTATTGCAGGATTATCACACAAACCTACAATCTACAAATGGTTTAAAGCAAAAAATAATGTTAAATTTGTGTCTCAAAAATTGAGCATTTGAGCTGTTTCTTTTCATTAGGGTTAGGGAGTACAACCAATGAGATGACATGTGGGCGGGGCTCCACATTCTGTGGCTGGTAACACTTCTGCAGTCTACAGACATGGGCCTTAATGTCGTTATTCCTCCTGTTAGTTCACGAACATCTCATGTACTTTATGCAAATGAGATGATGATGTCATTTAGCTTAGACTTTTGGTCGCAGTACCGGTTATAACCACATGGGGATAAAGACATAGACCGTAAAAAATACTACTATATAATATTCAAGATGTTTTAATATGTTTAATGTTAATTATTTCAACCTCTTTATTGGTATCAGTCTGTGGCACATGACCTTTTTTTTTAATACGAAGAAATAATACATTTTAAACATTTTTTAGTTTTGAACATTTATCACTTGATGTTTAACTGGAAGAATAGTTAACATTCCACAGGTGGAACAGTGAAGGTTAAGGGTTGGATGACACTGAAATTCTGAATTTAGACATTCAGATTTTAGGCTGGGTAAGCCCCGCCCACTGAATGTATAGCCCCACCCAAAGAGCATTGAATCATGACGTCACTTCCCTGCAAAAACTAGGGTTGAGTTTAGGAAGTACAACCATTAACAACCAACGTGTGGGCGGGCCTCCACATTCGGTGGGCGGGTTGGTATGTTCAGTGGGTGGGGCTTAATGGATCTGCATACATCTCTGTCATTGTACCATGTGTTATTTCATGGCCATCACATGCACTTTATGCAAATGAGGTGATGATGTCATTTAGCGACTTTTGAGTCCGCCAATAGCGACTTTGCTTACTGAGGTATTGACAAATCTGGTTCTTTGCCTCCACCTGGCTGACCGTTGATCTCTCATTAGCATTTATACATCCAATGAGATGGTGTATGGGTGTGGCTTTATGTTAAGTAGGCGGGGCTTAACCCATCTGCAGTCTGCCTTATTCAGCCCACCACAATTTGAATCGAAGACGAGGCTGAGGGACAGCGGACCTTCAGCGTTCACTATGAAATCCCAAAAGTCATTTTGCCAAAGAAAGGACAAGAACATACTTTTCCAGAAGGATTGTTCAAATAAAATGGGACATTGGACCTAAATGTCAGGTAAGACTATTTAATAAACTCATTTTGGGTTAACCCGTTAGCAAACCGCTAACGTTAGCAAGCTCATCTTGATTAAGTTCAGTTTTGTCTTTGTGACCGAGTCATTTTCACCAGCAGACAAGTAAATCTTTTAAAGAATAAAACAATGCTCTGACTATAATTGATCATCTCTTTACGTAGCAAACCATGGAACAGATGTATTTGAAACAATCTAATCGTGAATGTCTGAAAGGCACTTAGAATCTGATGGCAAGGTTTTCTTTGTTTGGTCTGCGAAGTCCAGGTAAACAGTGACGGGACGGAACCTTCCTTTAACTTCCGGATTGCAGTCAGTGTTTTAAAGAAAATCCCAGAAAAAAATGCTTCAAACACACTCTTCTTTGTAATCTACACCGAATTGAGACAATTTGATAAAGTTTTGGTCTTAAATGATCACATTGCTAGCGGATTAACCCACAGTAACATTTTTTATTAAATAGTCTCACCTGAAATGTAAGTTCAAAACTTTAGCAATCCACGTTTTTCTCATTTCCGTGACTTGTGGAAACTTGTGTTCTCATCTTTTCGTCGGCTAACCGGCCGACATTTAGTTACTCAACAATACGCTGGAGATCCGCCGTCCCTCACAGCCTCGTCTACGATTCAAAATGGCAGCGAGCTGAAAAAGGTCTATTGTTATTTCACGAACGTCACATGGGCTTTATGCTAATGAGGCGATGATGTCACTTAGCGACTTTTCTTACCGAGGATTTGGCAGCACTGGTTCTTTGCCTCCACGTGGCTGACCGTCGATTACTTACCATGTCACAGTGTTTTTTTATCTGACAATTTGAAAATCCTTTAACTACAAGCTGAATTTGGTTTCTTTGGTAATTTTTGATCCGGTGAATCTAACAGATGATTTGTGCAGATTCACTTTCTGTTTTCTGTTTTCTGTTTCTCTTAAAAAGCTACTTACTTGTGTACGTCCCACCGTGTGTGACCAGGATGACATCACACTAGTCCTTCAAGTGGCAGAAGTAGAGTTTGTGGCCTTGCCTCACTACAAACACTCGAACGCGACCCGTGGTGAAGGCACAGAATGTGGTTATAAAGTTATTAGCTGAGCACAAAGGCAGATATCTGAAGCGGTCGTGTGAATCCTGCAGTGAAGAGGTTAAACTCCTGCTGAGTAATTAGAGGTTTGAGAGCGACAGGCAGAGTTACGAGCAGACGAGCTCCTAATGACACGTCTGAGGACACAGCCCTCATTTTCATCAGTCTAATCACAGAGAAGAGTTCGCCCAGCGCTGGGGGATCAACAGCACCGGGAGCCGGTGGAATGTGTTTGATCCCAGCGATGGAGAGCTGCTGGCCAGAGTCAAAACACTCGTTTTTCAGAGACAAAATTACACGAGGCGTCTGTCGACAGTAGCCTTACGCACGCTGCGGCACATGGAACTTATTTTTATAAAGTCAAATGTTTATTTCGGTAACTTGTAACTACAGAATAACAGAGAGTTCATCGGCAAAACTAATCATCATTTCAATCCTTTTTTTTTTCAATTAAATCCCCAAATAATGGTACAATTCGTTAATTCATTCATTCTCCAACTTTTTTAGAGTCACGGGGGTCTGCCGGTGTCTATCCGCAGATACAATCCACAATCACAGTGGGCGAGAGGCGGGGCTACACCCTGGACAGGTCGCCAGTCCATCGCAGGGAATGGTTCAATTACACAAACTAATTTCCAAGTTTCCCTAAAGGTTGTTATTGGTTTTCAGGCTAACCAATCATAATATAGAAGCCTTCTTTCTGATTGGCTGGAATTGTGGCAGACATGTAAACAGGATCTTACGTGCACGCTCAAAAACATTTTGTCAACAAAAGAAACAATATTTTTTGCATGCGAATTTGTGTCAATAAAGCATCTCAACACCTGAAAGAAACGACAGGGTTGATCCAAATCTCAGTTTGAAAAAGGGGTGTGGTCATCTGTGAATTAATGAGACGCCATGGAGACAGATTTGGGTGAAAGTGGGCGTGTACTAACCGCTGGTCCTTTTCTTTCATGTCATTCACAGACTGAATGCTTCAGAGAGCAGCGAAACCTTCTGTTAGAATTTACTTACAGCCTCTGGTGATCATTGTTAACAGCAGGAGCACAATCAATCAGTTGCAGATATGTGCAATATCACATATCATTTCAATCTGTTTACTAGCGTTGGTGAAATGTTTGCGGCTGGCAAACTTATCAAGCACAATTGCATTTTCTGGACTTGCTGGTTTTGCCCACAGCTGTGCAGGAATTAAATCAGTGCGATCATTTACAATTTTACAAAAAGTACGGCACAGGTTTTATCTAAATCCTTTCAGACATGTTTCCTGATCAGACGTCAGAGCACTGCTGAGTAAGTGCTGCCTCCAACCAAATCAACACTTTTGTGCCTATTTAGGCCGTTTTACATATTCATGAAACCTCTCTCTGATTCGATAGTTTGTCAGGAGCATTAACGGAACGTGAAACATTTTGGGATCTTTTAAGATCTAGCGCACACACAGGGGAATCCAATGATGAGAAAGTATTTAAAGGAGGACAGTTGTAAGTGTTTCTCCTCTTTGCATCGTCTCCAAAGAGTGGGAGCCTTAAACTAACTCTGAGATGAGCTGAAAACAATGATTGTTGACGGTTTAGGAGAAAGCTTTAAGAGATTTAAGCTCTCGGTTCTAGTTGTGAGGAACATTGTGAGGAATTGGAAGACCAAAAGCACAGTTCTAGTAAAGGCCTGAAAAGGCAGAGCAAGAGAAATCTCAGAAAATCAGAGGCACAGGATGATGAGAACAGTCACGGACAACCCACAGACCAGCTCCAAAGCCCATGGAACAAGCTTCATTTTGGAATAAGGAGCTGTGGACGGAGGAAACAAAAATAGTTTTTGGGCGTCATATACAGGGTGGAAAAAAAACACAGCGTTCCAAGAAAAACAATTGCTTCCTGCAGTAAAATCTGGTGGTGATTCCATCATGCTCTGGAGCCGGGGTCAGTGCAGGGACCGGGAATCTCTAATTCCACTTGTTATCTTTCAGCAGGACAATGGCCCCAATTCTGCCACAATCCAGACTCTAACTGGAAGCAGTAGGAAGCGCTCAGAGGCTTTATTTCTGCAGAAATAACAAAATGTTGAGTTCATTGGCGCCTACATTTATGCACATGCCTCATTTTGTTTAAATAATTCTTGGACACTTTCCTTAATTCGAAACTGTGTTTTTTTTCTCCTACATTCTGCGACTCTGAGCTTTGAGCTGTGGTGTGGTGCTTGTGAAAGCTGAACTTTGATGTCGTGTTCTTTAATAGCGGATTGTTCTCTACAGAGAGCTCCGTCCTGAGGGCTGACAAAACAAAACCACTACAAGCATCACGTCCTCCATTTATTCCAGACCGTTAACACTCTATTAGGCTCCACAAATGTGGTTCTACAGCTCCGCAGGGAGTTCACCATCAAAACTCGGAGCTGAGGCACTTTTGCTTTCCTGGTGTCTTGGACGTGTTTCTGGGATCAAGTCCGGGGAGAGTTACTTGTGTTTACTGTGTGCAGATCAGAGTTCTGTCTTCTGATCCACTGCGGAGGGAGAGGTTTGGTTTAATTTCATCGGGCAGACATGTGGATTTGATTCCAGCCCGGCGGAGAAGGAGGCCGGCGGGATGTCGGTTTTTACTATACGGAATGCTTTGAGATCATCGGGGGGTTTTAATCTGGTTAATCAAGTTTGATTGCTCTCGTGGGACGGCGGGGATCTGATACGGTCGGTGAAAACTCAAACTCGTGGGATTCAGCAGCAACCATCACTGACTAATAAAAGTGATTATTAATGCAACACATACCGGCCACTTTATTAGGTACACCTTTTCAACTGCTTGAAAACTTAATTTTGTAATTCAGCCAATCACACGGCAGCAACTCAACCATTTAGGCATGTAGACATGGTCCAAATGTTTCCTGACGAGTCTCGACTTCTAGACATTTGGATGCTAGGGTCCGAATTTGGCATCAACAACATCCTGCATTGTCTCAGCAGTTCAGGCTGGTGGTGGTGGTGTAATGGTGTGAGGGATACCTTCTCTGTACACGTTAGCACTAACTGAGCATCCTGTCATAGCACCATTGCCTCCCTGAGTATCGTTCTGACCATCTCCATGACCTCAGTGTCCCCATCTTCTGATGCTACTCCCAGCAAGAGAACGCTCCATGTGCTAAAGCTCGTATCTTCTCAGACTGGTTTCCTGAACATGACGAGGAGTTCACTGTACTCAAATGTTCTCCACAGTCTCCAGGTTTCAATCCAGTGGAGCACTACTGTGGTGGAACGGGAGATTCGCATCATGGATGTGCATCTGAAAGATCTGCGTGATGCTCTCATGTCGATATGAAGCAAAGGTGTGGATTCTATGCCATGAAGGATTAAAGTCAGTTCTGCAGACGAAGGACAAAAAAAGCTTTTGTGAGTCTGCGTCTTTGTAGCTGTGCAGGTCATTTCTTGCTGTTCTCTCAACCCTTGTTTAGTTTTTGCAAACTCAAAATGACACGTTTGAAGAACTTACTTTAAAGCAGCATTTCCACTTATAAAAATAGTTTGGCACAACATCTAAATCGCTGAAGTTGAGTTCTTTGTTTTTTTTTTTTTTTACAGTGTTCGATCTTTATATAAAAGGTTGAAAACCACTGCCCCAGAGACTGAAAGCATTGGGGGCTGAGCCCAGACCCTTATAGGGATGTCTAGAGGATCCTACCCGGGAATAAAAGCAAACCGACATTACCTTTAAAATGTCTTGAAATAATAAAGTTTTAATAATAGAAACTGGATGATGTATTCATAGACACCACAGAAAAGAATTAGTTTCAATCTGGTTTCTAAAGTATAACGAAACACTTCATCTTCACACCAGAACCAATCATCTTCTTTAATCTATAAAACGCACCTCTTTCTGAAGCATCTGCGTAGAAGTGTAATTAATGCTCAGCGTCTGAAAGAATCCGAGCACAGAGTCGATTACTCCCTGGAAGATCACCTGACAAACATTTCCTGACGGATTAGACAGAACATGAGCGAGGCGTGACTCTCAGAGTTTAGCTTCAGTAGCTCGAGAGGAAGAGATCCGGCTTTTCAAACCCTCGGAAATCAATGAGGGCATCAACACTCGTCCCTCGCACGCTTCCAGGTCATGCATTGCTTGTGTTGTATAGATTAGATTGACTCGGAGCTAATGTATGAATAGCTTTGGACACAATGACATGGACGCGGCCGTTACGAGGAATGCACAAACGCCTGAGGCTTGTCGTTCAAATGAAAAGCTAGTCGTGCGTTGAATCTTGCAGTGATGTCACAGGACTTGTTGTTGTTATATAATCTGTGAAAGACTGAAGGTGTCTGGGACAGTCTTCACTGGCTCTTATACAGTTCATAAACTAGAAATAAACCTTACAGTGAAGGATTTTTCTACGTAAATGAGCGGAATTATTCCCTGCTGTTAGGTGGCTCTAAACAAAACACAGTGATGGGAAAAAGGTTCTATGTAGAACCAAATCTTGGCTTGTAATCACAGGGAAACCTTTTTAGGTGCCCTTTAATACTTATCTTCAAAGGTAATCAAATAAATGAACTTTGGCATGATTTCTATGACCAGCATCTGCATATAGCACACGAAGAAGAACAACGAGTACCAAAAAGGCCAAAACAGTTTCTTTACGCTAACAAAGTGCTATAACAGTATCCAGAGGTGTGCACTCGAGTCACTGATTTGATGACTTGAGACTCGATTTGACAATATCACAAAAGACTCGCGACTCGAACCCCAATGACTAGTGCACCGCTCGAGCGAGTAGTTTAACATGAGAAAGATCAGACGCCTCCTTACAGAACATTCAACTTCTAGTGCAAGCACTGGTCATCTCAAGATTACTGCAATGCTCTTCCTTCCTGTGCAGTCAGACCCCTTCAGATGATCCAGAACTCAGCAGCTCAACTGATCTTCATGGAACCTCGGCGAGCTCACGTCACTCTTCTCCTCATCTCTCTTCACTGGCTCCCCACTGAGACCCCTATCAAGTTCAAATCACTGATGCTTGCATCACAGGCTCTGCTCCATCATACCTCCACAAACCCCTGCAATCCGCTCCAGATGCTTTCGTTCAGGAAATGAACAGCGTCTGGTGCTTCCATCTCAGAGCAGAAAAAAAATCTCTCACCAGAACTTTCTCCTTCACAGTTCCTGGCTGCTGGAACGGTCTCACAGTCCCAATCCGGAAAGCTGAGTCTCTTTCAACCTTACTAACTTAAATAATACTATAAAAAAAAAACCTTAAACTTAAAAACTTATTTTCTGTATCAGCTCAAACGTCTTCTATCTGCATGTCTCATGATTTACCCGACCTTGAAACAAACTGTTTATGTTTACTCCTGAACTGTAAGTCGCTTTGGATAAAAGCATCTGCTAAATACAGAAATGTAAATGTAAGTGACTTGACATGGATTTGAAGCCCAATGACTCGCGATTTTACTCGGATCTGAATATTTTAACTCTGAAACACTTGATAAAACACAATTTGTAGCAGTAATTAAACTGTTCTCTAATCAAATCACATTCAATCTGTGCGCTCTGTGGTTATGTGTCTGGGCGTAATGCTTCTGTGTCGGTCAGTCGAGAGGACATTAGAATGAACCCGATCTCATAGACATTAAAAACACCAAAGAAATAGAGGGGAGCGCAGTGGACAAAAACATTTATTTATTATTTTAAACGCTATATATCGTCACTTAACAAAAAGAAACAATAAGGATCCACTTTGAAGTAAACGCATAATACATCACCAAGTTTATTCCTCTTTGAAAATAAATCTGTTAATGTTAATCCTCCTGAAGTAAACATCAAACGCATGTTTTTGGATACGCATGCGCGAAACCCGTCGTAGCCGTCTCTCAGCCGTTGGCTCTAAAGTAAATGATTATCGGCTTGGGTTCCTTTTTGTACTTTTCTTAATTCAGCATCATCGTCTTGAAAGTTACCTAATGTTTTATTAACGTGATTAATTAATGCATTTAATACGTTATTCATTTAAATGTAATTTATTATTGCTTGTTTGTCTGGGGGGTGGGGGGTTGTAAATGACTAATGAAAATTTAGTAACTTTTGACTTGACTTGGACTTGCCCTGTCGTGATTTCTGACTGTAGTTGTGACTTCACCTCTTCACCTTCACCTTCACCTCTGACAGTTCCTCAAAAACCACAAAGAACCAGTGAAGAACTGGTGGAGAAACAAAGAGAGCTTACGGGGTTCTTTGAAGTGAAAAAATGCTGTATAGCACCTTCAAACCTGCAAGAAGTCCCTGTAAGTTGATTTAAGTGAATTTGGTGCACACAGAGACTGTTTTGTGCTTGATCGCCCTCTAGTTTTCTTTACCTTTGAAAGAGCCAGTCTCAGTGGTGGACATAAAACAAGCTCAAAGCTCTTGTCGCATGTGTACAAATTGACTTGAAGTGCTGCTGAAACAAGATCTTTTTTACAAGAAACCACTCACTTTAATCCCAGCTGTTTTGTTTCAGTGCAAAGCCAAACTCTGTAAAAGAAAAATTTAATATCTACAACTTGGTGAAGCCCATCGAGTCGATTCTTGAAAAGACATCATTGTTGTCGCCTCATCGAATGAGCTTCACCTGTGACTAATAATGGATGGATCAGGTGTCTATAAAGGTGCTCTAGAACTTCACGTCAGCTGCAGCTGGACCTCTGCAAACAGGCCTGAGATTCACCCTGAGACTAAAGTGTTGATTATCAAGAGGCTGAAGAGCAGATCCACAGGATAGATTTTTTTCAGATAAATTACCACAGTCACAACAAACATTGACCAACTGGAGCCGCATGGATCCGAGATTCACCCAGAAGACAGTGAAGTTTAGTGGTGGGTGATGAATGAATGGTCTGGGGTTGCATCCAGTTGAGGGGTGTGCTAGAGATCTACAGGGTGGAGGCAACATCCATAATCTAAAATACCAAGAAATCTTAGCTTCCTCTTATATTCCCAACCACAGAAGAGGTCAAATTGTGCCGCAGGATGGTGCTCCATCTCCATATCAAAGTTCCCCAGGGTGAAGAAGATCAAGGTGCTCCAGGATTGGCCAGCCCAGTCCCCAAACATGAACATCACTGAGCATGGCCTGGGGCAGGATGAAAGAGGAAGCATGGAATACCAAACCAAAGAATACTGATGAACTCTGGGGGGCAGGCAAGACTGCTATTGTTGCTATTCCTGACGATAAATCAATAATTTGAACAAATCTTTGCCGAATCGTATGGATGCAGTCTTTCAAGGTCACGGAGCTCGTACAAGATATTACATTTGGATCTCACCGCACCACGACCTAATTTCCTCAAATATTTCTGTATTTGTAGTAAAATTATTCGAATTTCTGTATAGGCAACAAATCTTTTGTCCAGCCAAAATTGACCTTAATGTCTTTATTAAATGCTAAATCTTTTTTATGTAATTTGGGAGGGTGTTAGCTTTTCATATGAGTTATTTTTAATTGATTAATTAAGTTATAAGCAGGTGTTTCTACAAAATAACGACAAAGCTTTGTATAAATAACGACAGACCGTCTCTGGCTGCTCATCAGAGGGAAATCTCAGAGCATCAGGAATGTTGTTTTTCTGTTCAAATCAAACTACGCACATGGAAGGTCCCGACGGGTTGCCAGATACCCTCTGTTTTCCTCAGGTTGCAGTTTTTGTGGCTTCAGCTGCCTTTGTTTTTCAGCCGCTGATATTGTTCTTGGAAAAAGTGAAAGGCTGCTGACTCACTTTCGGGAAAATGTGTTTGAGCGTGTATATTTTCTCTCTCTCTCTGCTTGTTATGTCATAGAGGCTAGTCAGTCTGGGGTTAGCATTGCTAGCTCACTCGTCTATCTTCAGTAGAAACGTAGTAGGTCCATCAGATTCATTTGAATGAATTTATTTTCTGAGCTGCTTTGGAGTCAAGCTCACACTGGGTGAGAGGCAACACATAGTCTACCACATGCACTCAGCATTCACGGCTGTCAAAAGTCCCCCGATGGTCCCCCTACCCCACAGCAGTCCTGACACCACTGGTGGAGTCTCATTCACTTACACTGGGGGAGAGAGAGACAGCCGCAGGAGAGTAAAGTGTGCTTGTTTAATTCAAAGCAGACTTTCATGCGTCCGCTGCCAATGTTTCTGTTTTTCTGTCCATCCGTGCAGTCGAGGAGGGCGGTGTGTTTCAGGTCATTTCCAGAATGCAGCCTAGAAACACTTTTATTAATGAAGCGAAAGGCATTACACAGAAAATCTGAAGGAAAAAATATAACAACTGTACACGAATTGTTTAGCTACATTTCAGGGCTTTTCGATTTGTTTTTATTGTTTGTTTTATTTGTAAAATCAAAACCAATATTGATCAATAAAACCAATAAACTACACACTGCATTAACTTTCAAAACATCATAATAAAACAACGTTTTTTAAATGTGTAAGTTCAATTATTATAATTATGTAAATATATGATAAGCTTTGTTTGTTTAGTAAACTGCTTTTTTCCTGTAAATATATGTAGTTAAAAAAATTACATTTTAAAACTGTATAATTTTTATTATATGCAAATGTATATCGTTTTTTTTTTCATATTTATTAGCATTCTAATATGTAAAATGTAATATTATTTAAATGATGTTCAGAAATACATTTTTATCAACAAATTATTTTTAGTATTTTAATTTCGAGTTTGAATTGAAATGTAATTTTGATGGGGGGGGGGGATCCCTCAGAGCTGTTGTCATGACGATCAATATCTGTCCATGAAATATTTCCAGAATTAATGACTTTGATGCTGAAATGCAATCTGGCGAGCGAGCTTTCATCCGAATCGGCCGGTTTCCCGCCTTTCCTCCTCTCTGTTCTTTCATGCTGGACTGTGTTTATTTGAGAAAGTGTGAGAGCGAGAGAATGCGAGTGAATGGCCGCGGGCTGCAGGAGTGTGCTCTCCATCTGTCCTGCACAGATGGCTCCCTGGCTCTCTGTGTGTGACCTCCTCTGCTCCGTCGTCTGATGGATTGACCTGCTCTCTGAAGCTCTGGAAAGGCTCCCGAGTCATGTGTTTCTATTTATGTGTCCACCATTGTTTATATTCATGTGGCCATCTCTGTGGTTATGTTGTTTAGCGAGGAAGCTTGGATTAATTGGATCAAACTCGAATAAATTCAATTAGTTTTTTAATATAATATTCCTGAACAGATTTGAAGCAGAATAACTGTTTTGAGACCAGGATGAAGGTGCTTTTCCCCCTCCTGTCCTGTGTGAGTTCCCCCTGAGGTCCTTTAACATCATCATCTGACTCTAGAGCTCGAGAACATGTCCAAACCTCATATTGTGCTAAATTAGATGCGTTAGATTCACAATTTCATATCTAACATACAGGTGCTTGACACATAATAAGAATATCAAGTGGTCTGAAAGAGTCCGGAGGAATCTGAAAGAGTCCGGAGGAGTCTGAAAAATCTAACAAGACTAAAGGAAGGGATGGAGGGAGGGTTTTTAAAGACTAGGGGACACGAATGAGGAGAAGAGTAGCTTCTACAAGGAGCTGAGTGGTGAAGGCTGAGAACTTCCCACTGAAATCTGCATCTCTAGAAAGGTGGTGCAAACAAAATGAATTATGTGGACACATTAGAGTTTTCTGAGCAACTTTTCATACACTCTACACTGAACACTCCTGAATCGACTGTGATTTTAGTGCAGAATGTATCCAACGAGCAAAAGAAACGCATTGAAAGGGAAACTTTTTACGTTGCATTCGTTGAGTTCATCAGAACTATTATGTCTAAGGCAGGGGTTCCCTGAGCCTGAATGGGTTGCCAGCTTTTATGCAGCAGATCTAAAGTAAAGCCAGTTTGCCTTCACCAGTGGAGCCACTAAACATCCATAGCAATAGAAGCTTGTGTAAAACCTCGTGTGTTTCTTTTTATTTCGCATCACTAAACACTGTCTATCTGAGCATTAACGAAACCAAGCCGAGCATATTTGATACTCCTGTCCTCCCATGAACTGTTTTTGTTCTGCCTTCGTTTGCATTTTTCCAGTGAAGAATTGAACAAGTCGAATCACGTTTCTGATGATGCTAACTTTGGGGCTTAGCCGGAACAACACAAACACGTCTCATAGAACACATGGGGTGAAGTGCACGTGAAGATGTTTGAAAAGGTTTCCTAGACCCATGTTCTTGAAGGAAATCGTATATTTTTAATTGGTTGCAAAATTAAATCTTCAATAAATGCACTCTGTTGAACTGAAGAGCAAGTGGCTTGCTGTGTGCTGTTTATTCTGCAGAGCTGAACAACCTCAGAAATCTCCTGAAAATGAAGAGCTTTATCTCAGGCTCAGAAACCCATAGAGACACAACGGTTATATTGCTCCTACTGACAAGAGGAATGTTAAATAACCCCACTAACTCCTCCCTAACAACTGCACAGTTCAGCTTGGTTCAGAAAATCGGTGAATTAATATCAATAGTTGTAACACAGGCACCTTTAAATGCCTTCACTGGCCCCTCCTAGCAACCAAACGGTTTTCCCTAGTAACTGTGTCAGCATATGTCAGCTTAATACGATGCAAAGAAAAACACACCATAGCAACTAAACTGTTTTTCATGGCAACCATTTATAACAAATCTAGATCTCAGCTTCAGGATGTAACAAGGGTTGGTTATATTACTCACTGACTATGGGAATGCAATATGTCAGCCCTTAGCAACCACATGGCTTACCCTGGCAACCGTTTCAGCAAAGTTATATCTCAGGTTCAGAAAATCCTACAGACCCTTGTGTTGGTTAATATCCCATATTGTCACCAGGGTACTTTTATATAAGGTTGTAGAACCCTCCTTAGCAACCAGACTGGTTTGCCCTAGCAACCATGTCAGCAGATATTGTAGTTTCATAGGGTTTAGTTCAGATGCCTCATACGAGGCTGAATACACCATAGCAACCAAACTGTTGACCCTAGTAACTATGTACGGAGAGCTATATCCCGGCATCAGAGAGACATGCTGTACGCCTCATTTGACTCTTACTAACGAGCAGGAAATACCAACACAGCAAGCGTCCATCACCTTTTCTTCAGGAAATGTTCGTCTTGTTGCATATGCTCTCTTACATTTAGCAGAAATGTTAATTTAGTCTCTTGATAAAAAAAATAACAATAATGTGAAGTGCTTTGTGTGTTTTAAAGTCTGTTCTGCTGGTTTGAAGGAGGCAGTCTCTGGTTCAGGGGCTTCAAAGCTCATTAGTCTCCGGTAACATTTTAGCCAGACCTGTGCCTCATAAACGAATCTCTTCTGAGAAACGATATGATGGTAGTTAATGATTATTGAGCTCTTTGAGGTTTGGGGCTGTGTGTGCTTGAGGATCACAGGCGTAGAGCTCTTGTGGCATTCTGCTTGTAGAGGGATCAACCTCTCCAAAACTGCAAACTGCAACAAAGCCACCGGTTTGAGTTTGGCTTGGAAACATTTAGAATAACAGCCATTCGTTATGTGTCTCCCGCTACAGTTTAGTGTGATCCGTCTTCATCCCCTCCTCCTCTTTTAAAAAGAGAAAAGCAAATAGTTGTAGAAGTTGCTCTAAATCCCCAAGCTGTTCTGAGCTTCAAAATGACATCCGAAGTGCAAGCATCCTTTTTCTTTTCCTGTGAGGTACTGGTTAGGCTCACAAGGTTCTGCTGGTGTCTCCAGCTTCACGTTGGGTGAATGGCAAGGATGCATCATGGTCAGTCTTTCACAGAAACCTATTCACACCTCATTTCACTCACTTTACAGCCATCGATTCACCTGAAGCATGTTTTGGCGCACCGCTTTACACAAAAGTCTTGAAAATAACTTCAGAGAAGGAGACGAACGGACCGTGACCTTGGAATGCGCCGTAGCTCACAAAGTTACACCTTTATAAAAGAAAAAAAACAGTCAAAAGAAATGAAGCATTCTGGAAACTGGAGTGGAGAAATAAAAATAAATGTTCAAATGCATCGATAAAGACACCAAACGGAAACCCTGCGGTTGTTATTAGAGTCGTGTAAACTACCTGAAGCTGGTCCTGTGAGGGAGCCGACAAAACGACCCGTCATTAATCTGTTTCGGGGGGTCACCGTCTCTTTGTCATCTCTAATCTGCTCTGATTCTCTCTCTCTCTGCAGACAGCCCTCATTATCATTAGCATCACACTCTCAGACGATTGTAATTACAACCCCTGGGTCACGGGGCCTTCTGTTGGGTTTTTAGAGCAGCCTTTGGTCGGTTTTACATAAAACACCAGAGGGGGACTTTTTTTCTTTAGTTATTTTCATTAATGTAATAATAAATGTTGTTTCGACAGACATATAATCTGCATCTGCTTCATTGTATTCTTGCCTGCTGTATTTTATACGTGTTATGAGCGGCTTAGAACCCTGTGGTGGTTGTTCCGAATCGGATTGTTTCACTTCTCTCTGTATTTTCAGCACTTGTGAAACTTGAAATCTGGCTGTGGGCTCTACAGCGCCACCACACACATTTATGGAAAGACTTTCGGCACACACGTATCAAGACTTAAATAAAACTTTTAAAAATGGTCATACTTTAGCAAACTCCTCCTAGAGATTCTATCTGCTAATCCTATTTCAGACGTTTGTTTGAAGGACACGTTTGAAATTTGTACCTTGACATTTTCTTCAAAAACCTCAATTGGAGCTTTTCCAGGCCTTGTACTTAAACAAACTCCTCTTAAAGATTGTATCTGTTCACCTCCATCAGTCGTTTCTTAGGGTCGGACTCATTCGGTTTCATTCACAGCGCCACCTAGAGGTCATATATGTTATGAAATGGTCTTCCTCGTTTAATTTGCATGAATTGCTCAGTTCCGTCAGCTCTGTTTAGATAAGTTTCTCTTGAATACAGCTCCTACACAGGGATTGGTCGCCACTGGAGGTGTGAGAGCCCGGTGACCGCTGCTTGCAGCTTTAATTGTTTGGTGTGTTTCCATGTACGGTGTCTTGAGTGACTCCAAATATAATGTATTATTATTATATTATGTTATTATTAAATGAAAAAGCTTCAGCTTTCTATTTGATACTTTATTTAGATTTATATGCAGTGAATTATTGATAACTTTTATCACATTTTATTTTACTGCTAAAATATATACTCTTTTAAATATTTCTCTTATTTCAGTTTTTTTATATGTGTAAAAAGTGTTTTTTTGGAGGTTTTTACGATCCACGTTGGTGTTTTTGTCTGCTTTTATTCTAATACGATGTTTCTATATTTCTATTTGGGGTGGGGGGGTATCCCATAATTTCCTCCTGAGCCTCAGTGTGACCTGTTTTAGAGCAGAATTAGTGACTGAGGGACCTTCTGTCCCTCCTCTTGTCCCTCGGTTCATCCTCATCATCCTCATCGTTCAGAAGCAGTCGTTTGAAGCGGCCCAAACACTCGCTCCTCTCTGTGTTTCCATGTGAGAAAGGAGGAGATTAAATCTGGCTGCAAACCCTGCGTCCGTGCGCTCTGGAATAATTCTGTTGCTGAAATGTGACTTTAATCGCGGGTGACACCAGACTGGGTCAGATCTGTTCAGATCATATTCTCTGAAAGCTCGAGATCAGCATCAGAAAGATTCTTTTCGGGTCGTAAGCCTCTTACTCTCCAGGAGAGCGTGAAAAAGTTCAGGAGCGATAAAGCTTTCTGGATCAATCCCATCATCACTCTGCTCCTCGGTGAACTGCTTAACTCTGCCCCGAGCTCGAGCTTCTAGCACAGAGCTCCAGATAATCCCGGCGGATTCTTCTCCGTTCAGCGTCTTCTCGTGCAGAAGAGAGTCTCTGTGTTTCTCTGGAGCTGATCCAGAACCTTCCTGAGATGTCTCCTGCTCTCTGGCGTCACTTCATTCTAAAGCTCTTCATGAATCAGTCATTAAAATAAATGTTATTTTTAAATATTTAATAATCACTATTATCTCAAATAAATTCAACATTTAAAATAGACATAGAATTTTAAACCAATTAAATGAGACATTTACATTTGATCATGAATCTTAAATAAATTCAGATTTCTTGATTTTTTTTTTACTTGGAAAAGTAAAAAAACAACAATAATCAATAAAGCAATAAACAAAAACAATAATGAAATGAAGTGAAATAAATCATGCTGTTGAAATTGTAAAATATAACTAAACCATTAAAAGAGTAAACACATTTTTTAGATGCAAATAGTAATATTAAAATGCAACATATTACATATGATTTTAGCAAGGAGGACATTAAATATATATTTTTAAAATGATGTGTTTAACATTTCATATGTAGATTATTTAAAATGTAAATCATATAAATATAATCACAATCTTGTTTGAATGTAATTCTCTTTCTCACTCCTCTGTCTCTTTTTCTCTGTCCTTCTCATTTGATCTCTCTCTCTCTCTCTCTCTCCCCTCTCTCACTCTCTCTCTCCTCTCTCTCTCTCTCTCTCTCCTCTCTCTCTCTCCCCTCTCTCACTCTCTCTCTCTCTCTCTCTCTCTCTCTCTCTCTCTCTCTCTGTTGGCCACACAAGACGTAAGTTCATCCATCCAGTATTTACTTTCTCAGAAGCCCCCCCTCCTCCTCCTCCTCCTCCTCCTCCTCCTCCTCTGGCTGCAGCTATGGAGGCTTGCTTCTCTTAAAGGCACAGTTTGTGACCTTCACCCCTCCAGTGGCTTTCTCTCTCTCTCCATCTCTCCCTCTCTCGTGTGTTCTTTTGGTTTCTTCGGTGTCAGGGTGACATCACGAGCGCGAGTGAAAGCCTGAGCTCCGGTCTGCTGCAGAGCCGTGCACCTGAACTGCACAGAGCTCTCCTCCAGATCGTGTTCTCTCTATCTAAAGCTCAACGCTCTCTTATCTCAGGCCAAAAAGCTAAACCTGAGGCTCTTAAACGACTCTAGGCCCAAGCAGCAGATAACTCTCCGCCGCACCTCCCGGTTCTTTATAATCTCACTATTGTGTGTTTAAACCTCTGAAAAGCTTGTTGACTTTAAAACAAACCTTTTAAAGTTCACCCAAGAAAGGTGCGCTTTCCCTGCTTCGCTCTGTTCACCTGTTTTTCTGTTCGATGTAAACCGATCTTCACAGTTTTAATCTTAGAAGAAATACAGGGGATGATGGTGGAAAGCAGACGCACATGTTCAGAGGGCGAGAGCTCACTCTGTAGCTTTAGAAGAGCAGGGGCAGATGTCCGAGGCGCTCCCGAAGGCTGTCCAGGGTGATGGAGGTGTAATAATAACTGAGGCCGGACTGGAGCTGTCTGAGTTTAGTCTGAGATTCACTCTGTTGCTGAGGCATGAGGAGAGCGAGAGGAAAACCCGGCCTGGAACCGGATCCGGATTCTCTGCCCTCTGTGTGTGGCCAAGCAAGAAGTGAAGGGAGAAAGAGGGCTTTCAGATTTTCTTGCCATGTTAATATTACAGAGTTACGCTCCGCCAGCAGACCCTGGTTTATGACATTATCCTGTGAAGAGACCTCACAAACTCTGTGCGAACTCAACCAAACACAGTGTCCTGGCAAAAGGCCGTACTTGGCTGTTTTATCCAGAAACATCAGTTTCCACCTTTATATTTATTTTTGTACATTTGGGCACATTCAGTACGTGCCGTGCTCTGCATGAAGCGCATCTGAATTTGACCCATTCTTTGATGTCAAGTGTAAATTAGAAATAGCAGTAAAATGGCTTGTTCTGTACTTGTATTATTACGGTTTATTATTGTAAATAAATTGTATATTTTTTTGTTGTATTCTTAATTTTATGTTATTTAAATATTATACATGTTTATTTCTTGATCTAGTTTTTTATTTAATGTATATTTTTGTCTTATTTAACAATATTATATTTTTAATTTCAATCAATTTGCATTTTATTCAATGTTATTATACATATTTAGTGTATTGATTGCCATTTTATCAATTATTTAATAATATTTGTAGCAGTCTTTCACATGTTTTTACATTTATATTATATTTACTTTACATTTTTAGTTTCCGTATTCTGTTTAATCTAATATTTTGTTCTCTTAATTGATTGTATTTGTATGATATTTTTATGACATCTCATATTTATTTTTTTTACGACATTAGTCATATTATTATTATTTTTTAATTCTTTTGTCATTAAAATTGTTTTGAGCGAGTGATTATGAAATTTAGTCAGAACGAGGGCACCAGTGACCGCGGATGCACGGAATAAACAATGAACTCACTTCGCTTGGATGGATTCACCGGAATAATCCAAAGATACTTGGGTTCATAAACAGAGACACAGAGAGAGAGATGGAGGAAAGAGGGAAGGAAACTAAACAGAGGAATGAGAATCAAACAGAGAAACTCCTGATAAACTCGTACTGGGTTAAAGGTATCATTGAAGTAAAGAACAAATATCCAAAACCATTTTCTCTCTCTCTCTCTTTTTCTCTCTCTCTCTCTCTCTCTCTCTCTCTCTCTCTCTCTCTCTCTCTCCCTCAGAAGCTTCCAAATCTTATATTTCATATAAATAATTAATGCCATTCACAGGGAGATGACGACTTTTTCTAAAATATTTTAACTTAAAGAGGTATTACAGGATCAATTCCTGGTAGACAACTGTTCATTTCCCTTCAGCAGAAGGTCCGGAATAATCTGAGAGGAAACACAGAAGCACACAATCCAGAAACAGGCCATTGGCTCCAGTGAATGCTCCCTCGTCCAATCAGAGCTTGTTTTGATCCAAAACAAAATACATGTGGTGCGTCTGTGTAATCTGTGCCTCAGCCAATCCGATCGGTCCCTCGCTGTTGTTTTGATTCAACTGGATCATGTTGTGTGTGTTTAAGAACTGGACTGGTGAAGAGTGCTTTATTTTCCATTTGTTTCTTTTGTAAATTTGAATAAATACAGTGGTTAAGACACATTTGTAACTATACACTATATTATAACTTTATTATCTTATATACTATATTTTCAAGCCATATTAACACTGAGCAAAGAGTGAGATACAAGTATCAGCATTGAAATGGAAACAGAGTTTTCAGTGGATTTTAAGCTTCAAACACATTTGAGAGAAAAAATGAGATGTTGGAGAGATCTCTGATGGATCTTTGTTTAAGACAAGAATGAGTTTAATTGACTCGTTATAGATAGAACTTTCGAATTTTAATGTTGAGGAGATGCATGATGGATGAGAAAGGTTTGAGAATTTTAGATTACATGGAAACAGACAAGTTGAGCAAAGATTGAGATGTTGAGGTCTGTGGTGGAACTTTGCATTAGTAATCAGTAGATAATATAAAAACTGAGACAAAAATGAGAAAATATTGAGATCTCTGATGGATTCTTGTTTGAGAATTAAAGTTACAAGACTCAAACTGAGTCAAACCTGAGCAAAGAGTTTTATTGTTGATAAGGAGATAGATATTTTTAGAAAAGTGAGGATATATGTGATGGAAATCTGTTGCAAACACATTTGAGAACAGTAGATTATAGAAAAAGTGAGACAAATTTGAGAAAAAAGTGAGACATTGGAAAAACTCTAAAGTGTACTTGTTTGATAGAAAATATGAGAATTTCTGACAAAATGGGAACTGAGACTAATCTGAGCAGAGAGTGGTATGTTGAAATGTCTGATGGATTTCTGTTTGAGACAAGTTTGAGACTTTCACTGAAGACACTGTAACAGACAGTTTGACAACAAGTGAGAGATCTCAGATGGATCCTTGTTTGAGAAAAGATTGAGATTATATCGATGCTTTTTTCTACTCCATATTTGTCAACGTGAAAAAATAAGCATTTTATTTATTCATTTTGAAACTATATTAAACTGTGAGCAAAGAGTTCAATTTATTTGCCCCATTGCAACTTTCACTGGGTTTCTTGAATTTATTTGGCATGAATTCAAACTTTGCGGATGCTTGGCAACATTTCTGTAATTCTGCACCAGTTCTGGCTTTGCTCACCCGTATTTTTTCTCTTCTCTACTTAGTCTTTCTTTTGAGTACTTGCAATGTAAATCCTTCTTCCTCTGGCACATAGTTTCCATAATAATTCCTCAAGCTGCAGGACTGAAAGGCTCTTATAAGAGGGTTTAAAGCCGGGCAGGTGGGATTTGGCTTTTATTGCACATTCTTTAAGATTGTAGGAGCTGATTGAATCCACAGGTTGACTTCCATATGCTGCACGTGTAAAAGCATAGTCCCAGAGGATCCTTGAGGCTTTCAGTAGTAGCTTTCTTTCTCTCCTGAGACTTGCTGAATTCTCATTTATATATCATTTAAAAACACACGAACAGTATGCTAGACAATTTTGAGCCAAAACTGAGAATGATAGAAAAGAGACAATGGGTTGCTATTGAGGATCTCAATTTAAACACTATATATATTGCTCCCCATTTTACCCATTAAATTGAATATAGATACATGTAAACATAGTAAAAAAACTATAATTGCAATCATTTGTTCTGAGGTTAGTTGAAAAACCCCAAAACAAGTGAGATGTTGAGACAAGTTTGAGATGACATTGAAATAGTGACAAATCTGAGCAACGAGTGAGATGTTGAGGAGATCTCTGAGGGGATTGTTGCTTCAGACACGTGTGAGATCGCTGAGATACCTTTGTTTGAAATTGATTTGGTATTATTTAACAGACACCTCTAAGAGATATTCGATAAATCTTTGTTTGACGAGTGAAAAATCAATTTGTGACCGAGATCTCCTTAACTTCTTACGACTTGCTCAGATGTATTTTTTTTAGTGGGGGAAGATTAGTAGATGATGTGAAAACCGAGACAAATCTGAGCAATTCTTTAGTAAATGTCTGATGTATACTTGTTTGAGATCATTAGACGACATGAAAACTGAGACGTATCTGAGCAGAGAATTAGTTTTTGAGGAGATGTCTGATGGATCCTTGTTTGAGACAAGTTTGAGATCATTAGACGACATGAAAACTGAGAAAAATTCTGAGAAGAGTCAGATGTTGTTTTGAGGTGAATATCAGCAAGTGACAAAATAAAACAAATCTGAGCAAATTGTGAGACGTTGACGAGATCTTTGAGGTATCTTAAGTTTGAGATTATTAAATGTGAGCGAGCAAGATCTCCAGTCACTCTGGTTTTACCTAACAAAGTAAAAGTGTTAGGGGCCAACCCAGGCTTTGCTTGGTTTATTGTTAAACATTCTTAAGTCCACAGTGAACCTCTGGAAGTCAAAGAGCAAGGCTGGCTGGTTTAAATATACAGAGCTGTCTGTCTCCATGGCTGTGTTTGTGGTGGAGCTTCTCGGGGTGTTACAGCCAGATCTCCCAGGTGCAGGAATCTGGAGGTTTTGATTGGGGTTTTCATGCTTGGTCTCTTTCTCAGGGTTTTAGCTCAAAGTAAATTCAGACAAAGATTTTTTGAGAACTGTTTTGGATGATGATGTGCAAATTTGGATGTGAGGAAAAAGAGATGTACAGCATCAATCCCACGAGAGCTTTTAGGACGATTACCCTTCTTACAATATTGAGGGATTTTCCTGTTTTTACAACTGAAGAAGACCAGGGGATTTAAAGAAATCAAGTTATGAAGGCTAAGTTATATGCTGACTGCCGACATCATGCAAACAGTCGTGTTCTTAGCCCCGCCCTGTTGGTCATGTGTCATGAAGTGGTGATAAGTTGTAAAACTGATGGGGAACCATATACACCTTTGAAAGACCCAATGATAAATGTTTGTGAGGTTCTTTCCTGGAACCAGCAAGATATTTGTTCCCAGAAAGTGTGTTTAGTTCTTGATTTCACACAGTTCAGCTAAAACATTTATTTTTCTTCTCAGGTTTGAACATCAAAGCTCAGCCTCGATCCTTAGCTTCTGTTATTCTTTCATATTCTCAACTTTTATCTTCAGATCACCCACAATCCTCTTTTACCTTATATAGAAGCCCTCCCTCATGTCTCTCTCGCTCAGCAGCTTAAAGCTGCTCTCTGTTATTCAGCGAGAGAATCGTTGGACAAACCCTCTATCAATCCTTCCTGCGGGTTTCATAAGAGAGAGAGAGAGAGATGTCTGGAAAAGCATGAAACGCAAGGAAATGAAACAAAGCTGAAGTTAGATCCAAACTGGGCCATGTTCTCACTCTTTATGTTTTACAGATCTTTGTGATTTCCTCTTCGCTTCTGAGTACTTTTGAAGAATATTAAAAACTTGTAGGCTTTGAGTGTACCTCTTCTGGGAACATTGCCATAAACAATCTATTCCTTCTAGTTGCCATCCAGAGGTGGAGGAACCAACCATTTTTTCTCTAGCTGTTTAAATTAAACTTTGATGCTACTGCATGTGCTTCTTTCCCCAAGGTAGACATCAATTGTCCTTTTCCACAGTAAGCATCAATTTTTTGTAGGCACAACTTGTCTTTCCCAAATGTAGGCACTATTAGTAAGTAAGCACCAATTGTCCATCCCAAAGTAGATGCCAAAAAAGCAAAAATTTTAATTTGTCTTGCCACAATGTGTCTTTCCTCAAAGTAGATGCACCACATGTTTTAGCCAAAAGTACACACAAATTTAAAGTAGGCGCAAGTGGAAAAACATACCTACCTTCACCCACATGTGCAATATGCTAACATTTGCCAATATTTGGAAATGTATCTTTTTTAATTTTATATATTTATATTATCGGTAGTTCTGTTTAGGAGAAATGTTCATTCAAACATTGTATTGCATGCTGTGTGTTTACTGTATGTATAACAGTTTTATTTACACTATGTATTTTACTTTTTTCTTGTATTTTAATCTTACCCTATTTGTTCTACTATCGTATCAAGTTTTTCTGAACAAAACCCTAAAAACAATGGTCCAGAAGAAAATATAAACCTTCTTGTGTTTCACCTGTTTCTAATGTCTGCTGTCTTTACTGAAAACCTGGAAATTTTCCCCGACAGAGGAAATGTTCATTGAGAGGCTGTAGACTGCTTCCCTGAGATAAATCTGGTAAAAATGTAAAATTTAAATCGAAAACAATGTATTTAAATCAACAATCCATGTCTTATTTTACCAAATCCCTTGTAAACATTCTCCCTGGTCAAATAGCGTCTCCAAATCATGTGAGTTTGTCCCTGTGTGACGGCCCTCTGTGACGTGAGCAGTGATGGAAGGAAGCAGGAATGTTCCTCTCACAAGAGCGCTGTTTTTCTCTTTGACCTTCTGCTTGGAAGAGGAACTTCTTCATTGGTTAACACCAAAACTGCTCAGCCAACCAAAACCCGAATCCTGCCTTCCGTCACTCTGAAATGACAACAACTATCTCCATGAGGCTTTTTTGCCATGAACATTGTTCACCTCATGCTTGGATTAAATCGATTATGGTTTGGCACCTAAATGTGTTAATTCGGTGCTCTGATAAAGCCGAGTGTGGCTCTGTTTGGTTAGAGCCGGCTGCCTGCGTCAAGTCTTGTATCTGGGTCAGTGTGTGTGATGTCTGTGGAGACTCGTGGATGCGGAAATAATTTGCCGTCCCATCAGACTACTCCGCTCTGACGAGTGATGTCATCTTCACTCGAAGAGAAGTGACGTTTATACCAAACAGAGCCACATCTCTTCAAACCGTCCCCCTGAGATTAAACATGCATCCAGCGGCTCGTGAACAAAGGGCATGCTGGGAATACTCTGGAAGGAGTTGAGGAACCTTTTCCTCTTTGTTTCCTTGAGGTAAATAAGCTCTAAGCTGGTAAAACAAAAATATAAATCTCGTTTTATTATTAAACAAATGACATCATAATAAACAACGGCATTGGTGTTACAGTTTGGTGTTGGTCTGTTGTGCCCCTGTGACACATGTAGCTCGTTTCGCTAGCCCATTAGCTTTTCCTAGCCTCGCTAACATTGCACATATGCTTGCCATTAAACCACAAATAAATTATTGTAATAGAGCTACAAATCAAAAACGTATTTTTGTATATTTGTATGTTTAAATGTTAATACAAACCCTAAACTTGACAGGAATCGACTGTTTTGAAATAACTGTTCTGCAGCGTCATCGCAGACATCCGCATATTCAGCCTGGCAGAATAATAGCACGTCTACACTATAATTTATAATAAAATTACTGTTCACAAAAAAGAAAGTATCACTTAATATTATTATAGAGCTATTATTATTATTGTAATCAAAGTTGTGCAGTGGTACCCCTAGATACGAATGCTTCGAGTTACGAAATGCTTGAGATACGAAAGGTCTCTCGGGAAATTTTTTGCTTCGAGATGAAATTTGAGATACGAACAATAACAAACATTTCTGCTCTTGTAATCCACTTGTTTAGTCTGCCGTCACGCTGCGCTTCCGGGTCCTGGCGCTCCTATCTCCCAGTGCCAAAAGGGTCTGATGCGCTTCAAAACACTAAACACTAAAATAGATTTCTAATAATGTACTATAACAAATGTTAGAGTGAAGGCGTCGTAAAAGAAATAACATTTATAACGTGGAAAGTGCTGCTCTGTAGCACAACTTAGAGAAACCCTGTGACGCGTTCTCAGAAGCGTCTCTCCATCTGTCTGCGCTCGTGCTTGAAACCGTGTTGGTGTCAGTAATTCATGAAATATCTCGAGAAAGTTATCTTTCATACGTAGTGCCGTAATGTTCTCTCCATCCGTTCCTCCTCCTCCGACACATCGCTTCACTCTCAAGGAAATGTTTCACATGTTTGAACATATTACGTATTTTACTTGTGTTTTTTTCTCTGGTTTTCAATTGATGCGTTTTACATCTAAAACTTGCTTCGAGATATGAACGTCACCTTGGAACAGATTAATTTAGCATCTTGGGGTACCACTCTAGTTTGTTTTGAACATTTTCTTGAAGATTAAGTAGGGCAGAAAAAAATAGATAAACCTTTTTTATTTATAGTTTTCAGTGATGTGTTTTATGTACCTTTAAATAACGAAAAAATGTAAGCTGATCATTTTGTTGGATGCAACAAAAGCCCGGGTTTCGGGGAATTGTCCGAAGCGGTGGCAACTCTACGGCGAGACTGAAAGTATGAGCTGATTCAAAGAAAATGCTGATCTTAAATATTGTTATAAAAGGTGTGGCGCTTGTCATTAAACCAAATGAAAACATATTTGTTTGCAAAAAAACCCAAAACCATGGTTTGACATTTGAGTTTCTTGCCGGAGCTCTATGAGATTTTGTCATTCAATCATTTTAAGCAGGTAGAAGAAATCGCCTTTAAAACCCTGTCCAGACTCCACCATGGATCTGGCGGCAGATGTATTCCGTTACTCGTTCCCACTCTTGTGCTTTAACAATGTTCATCTCGATCCCTCTCAGACGAGCAGCCTCTTAGCTGTTGTCCCCGTGCCAGACTGAAACCCGAGCACGTGTAGTTCCACAAGCGCCAGACTTTCTCCTTAATTCCCTCCATGTTTCACGAGTGAAAGTCCCCGCTTTGAACACACGTCATGCGGTCGGGTCCACTCAGATCGGGATGGCGAGGAATGAGGGAGGTCTAATTGAAAGCAGATCTCGGATGTGTTTCCTCATCCAGGCATCCTCGAGATCAGAGTTGGGAACAGTAATACGAGGGGGCAGGTGCTTTTTTAAGGGGTCTTCTGGGACAATGGTAACTTCGGGGAAGTCGACGATGTTGGAGCTCATGGGATGAATAATTTAGCGTATGGAAACAATCCGAGATATTTATTTGTTCGCTGCACGTGTGCTTTTGAGAATACGACAGTGAAACGATCACATGGCTCGTTCCCGGACACACCCTCACCCTGGGACCCCCCCTCCTTCACACTCAAGTTGTTGTTTTTTACATTTAACGAATGTTCAGGGAGAAGTGGTAGGGTATTTCTTCTGATACCATGTGACCTCATCCATTATCTTTCAGTCATTCACCTTCTTCATCCCGATGCTGCTCAGAGGTCCCCACCTTTTTTTGTTCTGCAGACATTTGTTTCATAGACTCTAAAATCCATACAAATATGGCTACAATGTAGAGTTTCCAAATGCCTTTTTCTTCCTGTGCTCCTCGTTAATAAATGCCTCATGAAGCAGTGGTTGTGGAGTGATGGTCTAACTCTGAAAGGCCTCAGCCCCACACAGTTTACTTAAACTTGACGTAACTTCAACACGTAAACCTGACAGACTTGATCATCTGGACCCGGTGTGTTTAGATAAGTTTTTAGATAACCTGTTTGGTCCGAAAGGTAATTTTTATACATATTCCTTTACCTCTTTCTTCAGTAATAACCTTTGCTCAAACTGAACTGAGGTCAGCACCACAGCGTGAGGAACTCCTGATTTCTGCTGGTTTTAGGGGCTTGGGAGGGCTGTCCCAATGTAAGGATGAATCTCTTTTTAATGAACCATAAAGATGAAAAGTTTGATGTTCGATCAGCTTCACTCTTGAACCGCAGAGGCTCTCTGTCTTGATTTCCGAGCTGGGGAACTATGGAGAGTTAATGGAGAGCAGATTTAGAGACTGGGTGTGTTTTTATGGTCCCTCAGGTGCCTCTCAGACGTCCAGAGCTGAACTTCCTGAAAATGACTAGCTTTTGTTTTCTCTCTGGCCCAGCGCTGATGTAAAACCTGAAGAAAGCGTTTCCGCTCAGGGATGTTTTGAATCTGTAATGAGGCTCTTCGGTTGTTCTTTATTTAATTTGATTTTAATCTGAGCTCAGGTTCAGAAGAGAGGGTTGGTTTAGAGAGCAAACCAGGACCAAACTATTGTTTACTTTTTTTATGATTGATGCTTCTCTTTTTCTAAAAAAAAAAATGTATGTAATTGTATTTTATGTTTAAATATACTACTGTTTTGAATTAATTACATTTACAACAAACATAATCTTAAAGAGTGAGCTTCAAATATTAAAACCATTGATAGTCAGGGTCTGAAATACTAAAACTGTTCAGAATTTGCACCAAAAACTCTTAAACCTTTTATAAGTTCAAGTTCGTTTAATTTATATAGCGCATTGTCTCAAAGCAGCGTTACAGTAAACCAACAAGTTTAAACTCAACAAAGAGAAAAAATTAATTACTAAGTGGTGTATATGTCCCTGATGAGCAAGACTGGGGCGACTGTGGCAGGAAAAACTCCCTTTTTGGAAGAAACCTTGAGAGGAACCAAACTCAAAATGGAAACCCATCCTGATTTGGGCGACAATCGGATGTTAAAACGTTAACACGAGCCATAGCAGTTCATAATCCCAAAACACTTAAAAATTATAATCTCAGCCCCAACCATTGAAACTATTCATAAATTGAGTCTAAACCACTGAAACCATTTCTATTCTGAGACTCAAACTCTGAAACGCTTCAATAACTCAACATAAAGCTTAGGGATAATTGCTTGAAAACCATTTGTAATTAGGTGTAATTCATTAAAGATAAATTAAATCTATATTTTGGGCAATTTTTTTACAATTGAAAAACAAGTCATAAAGATGCCGCTGCAGATGTACGAACATGACATGATGACACTTGACGAGCTTCTAGATGAATACATCTCATCTGCGCAGAGTTATGAGGTTTTTTTGAAAAATCAATGTTTTTGAGTCAAGCATGATCAGAATCTTTTGACGGAGTGCTTCTGACAGCCCTGTTTCTGGGGTTTATTTTTAAGTGTGGCGTTCTGCCCTCGGCTACAATCAACACCGTGAGAATCATCAGTCGGATCAGATCATGTTTGTTTTTGGATCAGTTTTTACACTCGTCACTGCCAAGATTATTTTCCACTGCCAAGATATAACTGATGGAACTATTTTTGGGACTCGTTTTTTTTAAAAGGTCATTTCATACTGAATTTAAATGTAGATTTTGTTTGTGTATTGACATTGAAACGCATGGCCCACATCCATCCAACAATTGTTCTGCTCTGAAGAGTTTAATTTTCTCTCTAGATTCTCATCATTAGCGTTGAGCAAAAGAAATGGCGATGCGGGGTTCCTCACGGGGTTCCCAGGGCCCCCTGAACCCTCTTCTGCAGCTCGTGACGGTGTTTTCATGTTTGCCTGCGAGTGAAAGAGAGCGATCTGTATGTGTGTCAACGAGGGTCGGCCATGTGCACCAGTCCGTGTTGTTGCTACCCATGAAACCTGCTCTCGACCAATCAGAGTCTCGAGTGAGCATCTGTGCCCCAGAGATGTGCTTCAGCATAAGTGTGTGATCATCAGATTTGTTGGGGATCATGAAGAAGAACTCGTTCGAGGATTTCTCTCTGTGTTTCATCTTTCTGATGAAATATTTTCACAGTTGTCTGAGATTTCTGCTTCCTGATGGTTTACGAATGTAGAGAATTTCA
Source organism: Danionella cerebrum (assembly GCA_007224835.1). Classification (NCBI taxonomy): domain Eukaryota; kingdom Metazoa; phylum Chordata; class Actinopteri; order Cypriniformes; family Danionidae; genus Danionella; species Danionella cerebrum. The sequence goes on along the minus strand of SRMA01026816.1, from coordinate 355,486 downwards.
CGCCGCCCTTGTCTCTCTCTCTCTGGGTCTTCTCCGTCCAGGGCTCTGTGAGATGTTTAAACCCTTTCTCTTTAACGAAGCTTCTTGTGTTCGTTTTTCAGATTTCATCTTTGATTAAGGTGTTATATGAAACATAACTTCTACTTGTTTGCATATACAGTTGTTAAAATTAGAATATAATGAAAAAGATGATTTGGAAGCAGTGAAGTCTGTATAATTTAAACCATCCGTTCCACACAGACTGCTGTATTTCAAGTGTTTATTTCCTTTCATTCTGATGATTATAACGGAAAACTAATTAAACCCCAAAATGGATATATCTGTAAATTAAAATGGTATTTAAGACTAGGGGTTGCAATGACACACACTCATCACTATATGGTACACATCGCAAAACCCCGCCCAATGTCACAATATCTATTAAATAAAGAAAAGAAAGTTACATTTCTGAATGAAAAATTAAACTTAATTTAAACAGTTTAATGCTGTGGTCTAGTTTGATGCATATTGTATTTTGTATATCATCCAACCTCTAGGGGGCAGCGATAAACTCAGAGAATGAAACATTAAAGAGGTTAATGTCTCTTGTCCCGAGATGTTGACTTGGGTTAAGGTCCAGTGAGTTTGCTGCCAATTAAGAACATGGAAACCATGGTCCAGGCGCTGGTAGCTTTGGCGCTGGGTGCAGGTGCACTGTCCTGCTGGAAAAACAAATCAGCATCTCCATAAAATCAGTCAGCAGCAAGAAGCATGAAGTAACTTCCTGCTAGATTGCTGCATTGACCTTGGACATCAGAAAACACAGTGGAAGCCGAAGTGCACTTTTGTAAGAATCTCCTCCACATTTTTGGTAATTTTGTTTCACAATCCTCTCCAGAGTGTGATTGCCTCCATTGTTTGTACTCTTTTTTTTCTCCTAACAAACCTCTTCCTTACCTTCACCTCTCTATAAATGTGGAAACAGAGTTCACCTTTTGTGTCTTACCCTCCTTGTGTGAGGTGTCAATGGAGGTCTTTGGGGCAACTGTCAAGTCAGCAGTCTAGCTAATGTAGCCCACAGAATTTAAGAGTTAATTAACTGATTATAGAGTGGCGCCCGTCAGGAGTCTCCAATAGGAACCTTTCACAAGATTTGAAATCATCCAAATAAAAATCATAACCACATGAATGCAAACGTTATGGAAGTTTTACTTTGTGAAAGGAACTGTGTCTACACCGTCTCCAGGTCAGTAAAAACCCCTGAGCTCCACAAGCTTTGAACTGAATCTAAAAGTGAAGAATTACAGTTGATTTTGGTGTGTTTGGAGTGTTTTTGGGGTTTCTGGATGATGTTCAGAGCGCACATGCTCTCGTGGCCTGGATCTCCTGCTTTGGCATGAGCGTCAGGGTCTTCCTGAATGTGGGAGTTGCCATGGAGACAGGGAGTTAAAAATAACTGCGGAGACGGTATCCCCGTGCCATTCGCTGGCACCGCTGCCACCGCCGTGTGTTGTGATGATGCTCACACACACCGTCTCAGACAGAGGAGCCCAGCGTCTGACTCTGAAACTATTTCATTCAACTCGGATTCATTTCAAACAAATAAAAGCTTCAAATGTTATCACTTTTAAACAAACTATCACTTGGTGTTTGAACATTTCTTCTGACTTTTCCTAAATATCATTAAAGACGGGAACAATGATAACTGATCATTTATAACTGATTGGTCTTGCCCCGCCTTTCACCTGAAGCGATGAACCGGGAAAAGAGAGAATAAATGAATGAATTAATTAGACATTGATCTGTTATTATAATCAAGCAGTTGTCTTTATTTAATTATCACCAGCAGTTGTTAATTGGAGTTATTTCTAATCATTCATTCCCTTTCGGGGTCACGGGGGTCCAGCTCACATCGGGCGAGAGGCGGGGGTACACTCTGGAAAGGTCTCCAGGCCATCGCAGTATTTCTAATTAAACTTCTGTAAAAATGAATTTATAGATAACTTTGATTACGATTTGTCAGAAATTTTTATTTAAATCAATGACACAGTAAAAGTATAAATAAATAAATAATTATTTAAACAATTTGTCAAATAATGAATACATCATTTTATAACTAAAAATATATAAACAATGCTTAAAAAAAACGAATAAACACATTTATTGATAAAAAAATGGTAAATAATCTATTTCTCAATGCTTTTTATTTATATCCACATTTTATGTATTTTCATGTCTATATGCTAATTATGTGGGCGGTCCTAGCTTCAGTCTAGGGCCCTGCCCTCACGCACCCATTTATTTTCCTGCATGCTTAACGCAGCTTTTATGTAACCGTGTATTTTTTATAAACTATGGCAAGGTGCCGGATGGACAGCAGAAAGATGGTTTTGGGGTTTGTTGGAGGAGTCATGCCTGCGTCACCCATCAGCAGCATCTTTGTTTTCATTGACAAGGATCCTGATTGGTCGATATGACTTCAGGGTTGTGATTGACAGAAGTTTTTGTGATTTCATGTCTGTGCGGAGATGGCTGCAATGTGTTGAGGGGCCAGCAAGTCAAAATGTTACATTTGTATCTCAAAAAATTCTACTTTTTTCCTCTCAAACCTTTTGCATCTCAAAATGTTGACTGTTACAAATACTTTACAAATAAAACCTGCTTCTACTGTACTGTATCTTCACCAAAGTGTAAATATTACAAAAGTAAAATAAAATAAAGTAAAATATTACAGAAAAATTGCAATAAAGCTGTAACTGAAATAAACCTACAGACAAAACCTCTGTTTGCAAAACCGACTGCACCTCGCACAACTCCTCTGTAAAGCTCCTCAAGTTTGCAGACGACACCACCATCATTGGTCTCATCCAGGATGGTGAGGAGGCTGCGTATAGACAGGAAGTGGAACAGCTGGCTCTCTGGTGCAGTCTAAACAACCTTGAGCTCAACACCCTCAAAACAGTGGAGATGGTAGTGGACTTCAGGAGAAGCCCCCCTGCACACACCCCCCTTACCATCTTGAATACCACCGTGACACCAGTTGAATCATTCAGGTTCCTGGGTACCATCATCTCTCTGGACCTGAAGTGGGGAACACACATCGACTACATTGTGAAGAAGGCCCAGCAAAGACTGTACTTCCTGCGACAGCTGAAGAAGTTCAATCTTCCACAGTCACTGCTAACCCAATTCTACTCTGCAGTCATCCAGTCTGTTCTCTGCTCCTCCATCAGTGTCTGGTTTTGCTCCGCCTCTAAAGCAGACGTCCATAGACTTCAAAGGACTATTCACATGGCTGAGAAGATCATCGGTTCTCCCCTGCCCTCCCTCCAAGACCTGTACACCTCCAGAGTGAGAAAGAGGGCTAACAAAATCACTCTGGACCCCACTCACCCCGGACACCACCTTTTTGAGCTCTTGCCCTCTGGCCGCCGCTTCAGAGCCACCAACACCAGGACTGTACGGCACAAACAGAGCTTCTTTCCTCAAGCTATCCATCTGCTGAACTCTTAGCTCTTTCTCCCGCTTCTGGACTCTCGCACATTTTATCTACTTGCAGTTTGCAGTAAAGCACACCACACTTTATAAACTCTTACTGTTGTTTGCACTTTATTATTGTATTGTACATTGTTGTTTGCACTGACGGCTCCTTTGTATCAAAAGGAATTCCTTGTGTGTGCACACACACACACATGGCAATAAAGCTACTTCTGATTCTGGTTCTGAAAATGTAAATGTGCTGCATGGAATAAACACAAGAGCTTTCTGTAGAAAAATAAAAAGTACGACACCTAAAAGAAACGGCTAAATGAACAAACGTAAATATCAACATGAGGATCTATCCGTTCTGAAACACATTTTAGAAATCGCTCCTGTTTTCTTTCGTCTCTGGCTTTGGTCTTTGGTTTGGACGATTCATTGCTGATTTTCCACATTGAGAAGCGCACGCTAACGCTAACGCTAGCTCCTCGGTCGGTCAGCAGGGCTCTGTTTGTTTGGTTTACCGCTGCTGTTGTGTTTGTGTGACTGCTCTGAGATTAACAGGTTGATTTTGGAGCTGGTGAGCGCAAACGAGGCTCTTTCTCAAAGACGGCTCTACATTTCACGGGTCAGAAAAGTCATTCTGAAGGGGGCGGAACACACACAAGCTGGAGCTGGAGTGTTTGTCCTCTGCGCTCACTCAAAGCTCTGAGCAGAACCAGATCTCTGTGGATTTTCCCTTCCTCTCATCTTGCGCAATCTGAAGAAGTTACACAATTGTGTCAGGAACTGATAAACAAACCTCTTTAAAAGGAAATGTGTCGGAAATCTTTGTTGTGATAACACCTGGACCCGGTTTTCCAGTGTATTTACCGTAAACATTTGCTAATAATGCAGTTTTTCTGAACGAGGCGGTCAGGTGACTATGAACTCAAAGGCTGATTGGATAGACTCCTGACAGCAGGATTCTGAGCCGGACCAGTGTTTGACCTCTGACCTCAGACACCAGAGATCAGAGAGCTTGACCCCTGAGCAGACGGATGCTACAAGGGGCCGTCTCTGACCCCAAACCTGCTTCCATTAAGGTTCAAAAACCTTTAAAGGGACGGGTCACTAAGGATTAAAGCTCAATTATCATTTCCAGGAAAACTGAGGTGCAGTTGTGAGCTGGAACAGGCTTTTCTATAACAAGTGCTGGATTGGGATCCCGGGGTGTGGTTTATTCATTTATTTAATAGTTAATTATTGTGGTCATGTGGTTTCAGGTTTGGGCATAAAACACACAGGTGCCTGGTAGGAAGAGGTTTGTGGAAAACCATTTGTTGTTTGTTGACAGTACTCACAACTAGACTGGTTTGCAAAAGTTTGTGCACCCCTGTATATGTTCATGATTGTTCTTTATACGTCATTGGTTGTCTGAATAAGAAGTTTTTGTTCAAATATATCAGAGGAGACAAATACAGAGATATTTGAGAAGTGAAATAAAGTTTATTTGATTTATGGAAAGTGTGCAATAATTACTTAAACAAAATGAGGCATGTGCATAAATTTAGGCGCCGCAAAAGAAAAATGAACTCAATATTTTGTTATTTCTGCCTTTTGCAGAAATAACAGCCTCTTTCAGTTAGAGTCTGGATTCTGGCAGAAGGTGTTTCGGATCGCTCTTCTCTACAAACATCTCCAGATTGGTCAGGTTTGATGGTTTCCGAGCAAGAACAGCCCGCTTTAAATCACACCACAAATGTTCAGTAATATTCAAGTCCGGGGACTGAGATGATCATTTCTGCTTCTGCAGACTTCAAGCGACAGCGTCTCCTGGTGTAAAGTGCTCCGAACAATTGAATGAGGCACTGTGGCGCCATCTGCAGCAAGATGATGCTGTAGGTCTCTGGAGCTGGTCTGTGGGTTGTCCGTGACTGTTCTCACCATCCTGTGCCTCTGATTATCTGAAGTTTCTCTTGCTTCAGGTCTTCAAGTTCCTCACAAACCAGGAGCTTAAATCTCTGAGAGCCTTCTCCTAAACCGTGACGCTCAACAATCATTGTTTTCAGCTCATCTCAGAGTTGTCTTAAGGCTCCCACTCTTTAGAGACGAGAAAGAGGAAAAACACTTACGATTGTCCTCTTTTAAATACTTTCTCCTGATTGGAGCTCAATACTTTCTGCTGTGTATTTAAAGGAAACCAATGTTGAGTTCTAATAATATATTGAAAACAATAAAATGGATAAATTTGTGGCCTAAACATCTCATTCTTGCACATAAATCCCTTCTCAAATATCTCTGTGTTTGTCTCCTGTATGATATATTTACCTGAAATGTCTCATTCAGACACCAATGATTGACCAAGGAACATCCTGAACATTTACATGGGTGTCCAAACTTTTGCAAACCACTCTAACTGTGTTCTCAGGGATACAGCATCTGAAAACCACTTTCGCTTGGGTTTTGTGGAGGTGCAGGGCTTTTGGGTACACCTTACTTTTTATTACAGGGACTTATGACATCATTTCTTTTTTATATATATTTATTGTTTTTTTCATTTGGAACAGAAAGGATAGTAGAGGGAGACAGGGGTGGGATGGGAAAGACACCAGGAGAGAATGGGGTGGGATGGGAAAGACGACAGGGTTGGGATTCAAACCTGCGTCGCCCTGCGCACCGTCCACTACACCACGGGCCAGGACATGACATCATTTCTTAGTCTCTGATTTGCTCCAAGTCTGTTTCATCATCATTATCACCACTAACCTCGAGAGAACTGTCGGCTGCAGCAGCTGCTGGTTCTCCTGGTGTCTGGTGACTATTCAGTTCTGAATAATAGAAGTATCATATTATTATACGACACGTTTTACGGGGAAATACTAATAAAAATAAAGTCGTTTCCAGGCCGAAATGGGAGACTTGATGGGTTTGCATTTTTAAAAATTATCTGTAAAATCATTATTAAAAGTGAATTAAACCACCGGAACCAATTAAACTCACTTATTTCTGCACTGTGCAGTGGCGGCCAAGCTTTTTCAGATTGCATCATGCAGAGTCTTGCTGCCGTTGGATTGGATGAAAAAGCCCCGGAAGAACGGAACACATGAGTTCATACGAGCTCAATGGAAACTGAGGATCTAAAGGGGCTAAGGTAATTTAGGAGCTGGTGCAGGTGTTGATCACAAAGGACAGACGTCCACAGATAGCTCTCTGTCGTCTTTGAAGAGTTGTTGTTTTCCGCTGCTGCCTGAGTCTCACTCTCTGTCGATTAATGGCTCGGTAAATGAGAAGAGAGTGAAAGCCCTACAGAGAACCTGCTGTGAGCTTTAAGGACTCTGCATGGATCATAGACTTTAGAAAGTGCTTCCTGTTGTGTGCCCATGTGTTGGATTAGCTTTACTTATGGGGACCCAAGTGTTCTAATGTTTGAAGGTAAACAAGAAAATACACAGGCCTTAGTTAGAACTAAGGTCACCACGTCTTCTGGGAGCAGAATAAACAAGTTGGCGACAGATTGCAGCATCTTTCTTTTTCAATTCTTCAAGAAAAACCTCTTTTAGAGCTGGATGGAATTCCCATTCAGAATTCCCCGCAGGTGTTTGATCAGGAGAACGAGAAAATAGAAGGTATTCTAAAGCTACTGGAGAGTATAGTGAGTATTACACGGTATTATTATTATTTCACCTTATATTCTACAAAAACGTAGCTCACATCAGAGACATTTTCCTAAGGGTGTTTCTCAGCAAGATAGAAATAGAGGAGAGGTAAAGAGGGAGAAAAACACAGATAGACAGAGCAAGATGGAGAGAGATGGAAAAAAAAGAGTGAGAGGGAGGAATAAGAGAGGGATGAAAAAAGAAAGGATAAAAAGAGGGAGTGAAATAGAAGAGATGGATAGAATGAAAAGAGAGACAAAGTTTGACAAAGAAAAGATAGAAATAAAGAAGCATGATAAAGCAAAAGTAAAGAGAGAAAGAAAAATAGAAAGCGGAGAACTGAAGACAGAAAGAGGGGGAATAAAGAAAGAAGAAATAGAGAGAATGAACAGAGTGTGTAAAGCAGTAGATAGACAGAAAAAGAGAGAAAAACATAATTAAACATTCCACTATAGTCCAGGCGACTGAAACGATAAAAGGAAATAAACGAGTTGTAAATCATTTCTATTTCTACTGGTCTGATGGTATCGGGGCGGTTTCATCCGCTTTTGGGGAACCGTTGCTTTATACATAATTTGATTCGACGGCACAAAGAAAGAAAGAAAAAATAATAATAAAGCAGTTAAAACAGGTTAAAGAAAAGTAGTGCAATAAAAGTACAGATACAGACAATAACGTATACATTTTTTAAATTTACTCAATAAATTACAGTTTCAGAGAAATACTTTTTCATTTGTTGTCTCCTATCCATCCGTACCCTCACACTCCGCTCGAGTTCTTCTTTTACTCTCATTCTTCTACTGTCCTCCAAGTCTTCCTTTGGGGAGCGCCCCTTCAGCTGTGGAATCCTCTGCCTGAGAAGATCCGCCGCAGCAGTGATGTGCTTGCTTTTAAATCCAGGTTGAAAGCATAGCCTCAATAGTTTTACTTCTCTGACCTGAGTTTCAACCACGCTGATGTTTATTGGTATCTGTTGGGCTTTGCATATGTTGAATTCTGGGTGTCCTGAGCCTGGGCGTCCTGAAAGGTGCCAACAAATAAAATGAAATATTATTATTATTATTAATATTAGTTACTTTACACTACTGTCCTCCACCATGTTTCACTGGGGGCACTAGGCATTTTTCTTTGAAATCCTCGCCTTTATGCAGCCGTACAAACCCTTAGTTCCAAAAACAGAGATCTTTGGTGAACTCTCCAGAGTCCCAGTAGTTTCCTCTGTGGGAAACGCTCGCTTAGCTTCTACTGCTTCAGCTAACTGCAATGAACCTTTCTCACCTGAAGACGCTCATGTCGAGATGTTCACTTCCGTGGACGGCCGAGACATCCATCTTTCTGAAATGTTTGGATCACTTTTGCTGCCGTTTTTGACCGATGTGTAAATCTTTCTTCTTGTAGCCCTCATCTCTTTGTAAAGAAATTATTTCCTTTCTGAGATTTTGTGACCTTCTTCTTCCACGGGGAGCTTTTGCTGACAGCATGAAATGAGAGAAGCTTTTCTTTCTAAAGTAATGCCCTTTTTCTAGTCCCTTGTCTGCTAGGCTCATCTTAAATGCTTCGTTATAGTCCCCTGTGAATCGTTAGAGTCCCCTGTGAATCGTTAGAGTCCCCTGTGAATCGTTGGAGTCCCCTGTGAATCGTTAGAGTCCCCTGTGAATCATTGGAGTCCCCTGTGAATCGCTAGAGTCCCCTGTGAATCGCTAGAGTCCCCTATGAATCGCTAGTCCCGTGTGAATCGTTAGAGTCACCTGTGAATCGTTAGTCACTGGTGAGTTTTGCAATCAATGGCCCGCTTTGAGAGAATATTTTGTAGTTTAGCATCTCATAGAAAATGTTGACTCTGACAACAAAAACGTAAGGTTTTCTGACAAACGCAGTGGGGTGCTCTCATCTATGCTTTCTCAGCCTTCTCTGAAAACCCTAAAGAAGGTTTGTAGAAGGTCAGTAGATCACAAGTTTTTGAAACCGTTCCCACAAATCCTCTTCCTCTGCTGTTCCCATGCACAGAGGGACTTCAGCACATGCACAGCCCGTACATACACTGCTCTGTGATTGGCTGGAGAGTCTTCAGTCCCTCTTGAAACATAGAAAGATTAGCGACCCCATGCTTCCTTTCTTTAGAGCGCTCTAGTGAAGCAAAAAGGGATTACAGTGATCCAAGTTGTGTCTGGACTGAACCATGTCGCACTTTGTGGAGGTGGTGGAGGAGGTGGGGGGGTATAGAGGGCATCTAGGGTAAGAGATTGGGGGAAGGGCAGATGATGCACTAAAGCTGAGCTCCCTGAGGTCACAGGCAGTTGGATGGGGAGAGAGAAAGTAGGGCCTCTGATGTCAAGCTCTGGGGACTGAAGCAGAAAGCAAATGAAAGAACGAAGGGAGGGAGGAAAAGGACGCACTGACTGACCGTCTTGCCTCCCTGTAGTCATCATGGCTCTCGGATGCTGCATCGGGGCTAAAGGTACAGCTTCCGTCTTCAATGTCAAGCTTTGGTGTTTTATGTCTTTAGAGGGAAAGTGATTGTTATTGAGAGTTGATGAAAACAGTCAGGGTCTTCAGAGAGATTATCCCAAGCAAAGGATGGATGCTGAAGAAGTCTTTTCTGCGTGGAGGCTTCCTCTAATGTCCCTGAACTTACTCACATTTTTCAGTGCTGCTTGTGTGTCAGTCTCTGTGATTTAAACGCTGCAACAACTAATTCTGCATCAGATTTATACAAATGTACTTGGGTTTGGTTGAAGAGCACGATTTTCTTCTTCCAGGACATTTGTCTGTGGATGTAGCAAATGTGCTGCGACCCCGGGGCAGGGAAGGCGGTCTGCTCCGTGCTGTGGTTTGGTGTCATTGGAATGAATGGCAAACATTTGGAAGCCTAGACTTTCCCACGATGGAAGGTGTGTGAGCGTTTGGGAATGTCAGCAGTTGTGGTTTGGCTCAGGGTTCATGCCTCAACCACTGTCTGGTGATTAGAGGGTGAATGTAGACGGTGGATCAGGGTTTGGGAGCAGCTCTGGATTATTTGAGATTCGGCTGCTGCACTGACCCTGTTGTATCAGTTCAGAATCAAACATGGCGGAATCCGTTCACGTGGCTCCGGTTGCTCACAAGGAGACACTTACGTGGTTCGGCAGATTGAGACAGTAGCATTAATTAGCATTTTGATTAGCATTAGCACTGAAATATATCCAGATACCTGTACGTCTGTTTTTTTTTTGGGATGAGTTCACCGCCTCTCGCCTGATGTGAGCTGGATGGTCCCCCACGACCCTTGAAAGGGAATAAGTAGGTTGGAGGATGAATGAATGGACGGATCTGTATCACAATTTGAGTAAATCTAAAGGCGCAGCACATTCTTTAACGCTGAAAGATCTGATACTCCTCTGATTCTGCAGGTAAATCTAAGGAACACCATTTTTACTTTTTATTTTGTTTTCATTCATAAACAAAACTAATGGTACAAAAAGGTACAAAGGGATAATGGTACAAATTAGGGCTGCTACAACAAAAAGATAATCGACAATTATCGATAATGCTGTAATCGATGAGTTGGTCCGCTCACATCATTGAGGAGTGAGAACGTCTAGGTTACTTGCGTAACCCCACGTTCCCTGAATAGGGAACGGAGACGTTAGTCGGGATTAGACCGACTGAATGGGAGCGAATCACCGTGAGAGCGACTGACGAACATATTAACGGGCAAATTAATTTGCAGGCGAAGGTGATTGATTAGCAATCAGCCGGGTATAAAGCCGGGCGTGCCTAAGCCTCAGTATGGAATTTTCCGAGGAGCTGGACCCACTTACCTCCCAGCTTACCTCAGATCCATGACTTCCAGGGCATGGCGAAGGGTAACGTCTCCGTTCCCTATTCAGGGAACGTGGGGTTACGCAAGTAACCTAGACGTTCCCTTTCAGTCGGTCCCGGAGACGTTAGTCGGGATTAGACCGACTGAATGGGAGCCTCTGTAAAGGGCCATGCCCGAAGTCCATCCAGACAGGTCGGCACTAAACCCAAGAGAGGGGTTAGTAAGAGGCCGTTAGTACCTGAATGGGAACTCCTTCTGCCCCTGCCCGGAATACTCATTGACGGGGAAGTCGTCCAACACTGAGAGCATCTGCTGTACTTGGTTGATGCTGACGACCAGAAGGAGGCACCCCTCGACCCGCAGGGAGGAGTGGCGGAGATCGCGTCGAGGCCCGAAGGGCTACCAGCGGGTCATCGTTCTGCAAGAGAGAGGAGGCAGAGACGGAAGTCATCGTTACGCGCCAAAGCAAGGGGAGTAACGGAACGGGTTCATACTAGCCACCTGAAGGGGGAGCTGTATAAGAACATAGAAAGGGAGCGCCAGAGAGGGACTCCCAGATCTGTACCCTAGTTCTGCGGGGACCAGGCCGGAGCACAGCCACCACACGGAACCTGGCAGCGCTGACTGCTCCGCTCAGTCAGATGCCGAAGGGGGGAGGAGGGGAGAGCCACCCAAAGGGGGAGCTCTTAGAAAGGTGTACTTCTCCCGATGACGAGGAGAGTACTGCAAGCTTACACCTGCTCCGTCCCCTAAGGGTGACTGCCACCACTCAGGACCGCAGAGGGAACAGAGCCTACATCAAGGTTGTACAACCTGATGAACGTGTTAGGTGTAGACCAGCCCGCAGCTCTACAAATGTCGGCGAGTGAGGCCCTTCTAGCCAACGCCCACGAGGCAGCGATGCCGCGAGTGGAGTGGGCCCTCAGATGGAGAGGGCAGGGAACCTCACACGCCTCATAAGGTAGGTGGATAGCCGCACTAGCCAGTGGGCAAGCCTTTGCTTGGAGACAGCGGAACCCTTACGCTGGCCTCCCAAACATATGAAGAGCTGCTGGGAGCGACGAAGCTCCCGGGTTCTGTCCCAGTAGATCCGGAGAGCTCGCACAGGACATAACGAACCCTGGGCTGGTTCTGCCTCCCCCCGGGGCAGAGCTTGCAGGGTCACCACCTGGTCCCGGAAGGGGACGGATGGGACCTTGGGGATGAATCCGGCCTGGGTCTGATGGTAACCAGAGAATCACCAGGGCCGAATTCCAGGCAGGATTCGTCGGCGGACAGTGCCCGGAGATCTCCCAACCTCTTAATTGAGGCCAAAGCAAGCAGGAGTGCGGTCTTCCGTGAGAGGACACGCTGCTGTGCCAAATGCCAGGGCTCAAAAGGTGACTTCCGCAGCCCCGAAGGGCGACGGAGAGGTCCCAAGAGAAATGGAGGGTGGTCTAGGAGGCCGGAGGCGCCTAGCCCCCTTGAGAAATCTCACCATAGTGCGTGGCTGCCCACTGATTTCCCTCCAACCCGGAGGTGGAAGGAGAAATAGCGGCGGCGTAGACCTAGAGGGACGATGGGGACAGCCCCCGATCGAACCTCTCCTGAAGAAGGTCAACACGACTCAGATGGGGCATGTCCCGGGGTCTTCCTGGCGGGAAGAGCACCATTCGACGAACCGACCCCACTTGCCAGCGTAGCACACTCAGTGGAGGGGGCTAACGCATGGTATAGGTAGTCACCGCGAGGGGTGGTAGAGGCTCGGGGTCCACCGCGGACAGATATGCCATACAAGTAGGGCCCAGAGGTCTGGCCGCGGGTGCCTGTATCCCCCCCCCCTTGAGTCAGATCTGGACTCAGGGGAATCGGCCAAGGGGGGGCTGTCACGAGCGCAGAGAGGTCTGGAGACCATACTCTGTTCGGCCAGAAGAGGGCGAAAGAGTAGCCCACGCTCGTCCCCCTTAACCATGCACAGAGGTTGTGCTAGGAGGCTTCACTGGGGAAAACGCACATAAGCGTTTGTTCCCGGGCCAGCAGTGAGCCGGCGCATCTGTCCCGAGAGGAGCCAGGGACAGGAATAGGAGCCGGCAATGGGTATTCACACGGGAGGCAGCAGGTACCTGGGCCTCACCGAAGATGTCCCAATCTGCTAAACAGCCCGAGGATGGAGTCGCCAATCTCCTGTCGAGGGGTGGAATCTGGATGGCGGAACCGCGATCCTGTTACACTCCGCAGGGATATGAAGGCTCGAGCGACGGAAGTCGCTCTAACTCCAGAGGAGCAGCTGTTGGGCGAGGTAGTGCAGGAAGCGGGAGGGTACACCGCCTGGTGGTTGATGTACGCTACTACCGCAGTGCTGTCGGTCCTGACCAGCACGTGCCGCCCCCGGAGGAGCGGGCAGAAGCGCCGTAGCGCCAAAATGACTGCAACTAGCTCGAGACGGTTTATGTGCCAGCAAGAGTGTCTTCCGGTCCAGGCACCGGACTCTCGGTGGGAACCGCACATGGCGCCCCAACCAGTCTTTGAGGCATCGGTGGTGACCACCACACGGTTGGGGTGGCTCGAAAGAGGCACCCCAGACCTCAGAAGCACTCCGCCTTCCAGACCTTCAGGTAAGGGAGCATGTCTGCCGTGGGCAGACGTAGCGCTCCCTGACGCCATGCCGAACTCGGAACTCGCGAGAGAAGCCATTGCTGCAGTGGTCGCATACGCAGGAGCCAGAGTCGAATGACTGGGGCTGCGGCTGACATATGCCCCAGGAGCCTCTGAATTAACTTCAGTCTGACCACTGGTCGAGAGGACACCGCGAAGAGTGCGGTCAGCAAGGCCCTGGTGCGTTCTACCGTTATCGCGCCAGCATGCTCTCGGAGTTCAGCTCCATCCCGAGAAAAGAGATGACTCTCACGGGGGTGAGGTGGCTCTTTCCCCAGTTGACCTTCAGACCCAAACGGTTTAAGTGCGAAAGCACCTTGCCCTGGTGTCGGATCAACTGGTCTCTGGACGAGGCTATGAGAAGCCAGTCGTCGAGGTAATCCAGGATCCGAATGCCTGCCCGGCGGAGCGGGGCTAGCGCGGCCCTGACAACCTTCGTAAAGGTGCGAGGGGATAGGGCAAGACCGAAGGGTAGGACCTTGTACTGGTAAGCATGGCCCTGGAAACAGAACCTTAGAAAGGGTCTGTGCCTTGGAACCACTTCTACCTGGAAGTACGCGTCCTTCAGGTCGATTGTTGCGAACCAATCTCCAGGACGGATGCATGGTAGAATGCAGCGGACCGTCAGCATCTTGAACCGGTACTTGGCCAGGTGCCGGTTTAGACGCCTCAAATCCAAGATTGGTCGCAGCCCGCCTGCTTTCTTGGGGACCAGGAAGTATGGGCTGTAAAACCCTCGTTCCATATCGGCTGGGGGTACCGGCTCGACCGCACCTTTTGTTAAAAGGGCGTCGATCTCCTCTCGCAGGAATGAGGCGCCTGTTCGGGGAACAGGAGTGTGAGGCACACCTCGAAACCTGGGGGCGGACACGAACTGAATCGTGTAGCCCTGCCGGATTGTCCGGACCACCCACTGTGAGACCCCGGGAAGCTTCCGCCAGGCTCCCAGGTAAGCTGACAGGGGTCGTGGTCGGGACGTGCCGATGGTCCCCATGGCGGGGCCGCCCGGAGGCGGACTTGTGGGCGGAATCACCAGGGAAGGACCCCGGGAGATGGTCAGATGAGGGCAGGGGTGGTGTGCCCCCGCGCTCTCTGCCATGGCCAGCGGGGCTCGGCCCCATGTCGGGATCTTCGTCGGAGACCGAGGAAGAGGAACCCCAGACCGCCGGGCATGCGAGACCGCTATTCTCGGGAGGAAGTGAGTTCTATCTTTGACACAATGGGTGCCGCCGTCCCTGAGGACGGCAGCGAGGAGTGTGTGGTGGACTCCCCCCCCCCTGGGGGAGCTGGGTCGATGACCAGACCCAAAGAAGAGCTCGCTTCCTCCCGAGTCGCCAA
>SRMA01026816.1:86632-338551 GCA_007224835.1 Danionella cerebrum | reverse complement strand
GCGGAGGGTGCTCACGGAGCTCCGGAGAGCCGGGCTCACCGTCAACCCCCGCAAATGTCACCTTGCCCAAGCCGACGCGTCGTGCCTGGGATTCCGTGTGGGGCGCGGCGTAATCCGCCCCCAAGACAAGAAGGTCAACGCCATCCAAGAGGCACCCTGCCCCACCACAAAGACCCAGGTACGAGCCTTCCTGGGGTTGGCGGGATATTACAGATGTTTTATCCCCAACTTCTCCTCTTTAGCCGCCCCCCTGACAAACCTGACCAGGAAGGGGCAGCCGGAGAAGATTGACTGGACTCCGGAACTGGAGGGGACGTTCCGGAGCATCAAGCGGGCGCTAACCACGGAACCGGTACTGCGGGCGCCCGACTTTAACTGCCCCTTCCTGCTACAGACAGACGCCTCCGACACAGGGTTGGGAGCCGTCCTGTCCCAAGTACAGGAAGGTGAGGAACACCCTGTGATATATATCAGCAGGAAGCTGAACCCGGCCGAGACCCGGTACGCGGCCATCGAAAAGGAGGCCCTGGCCGTCAAGTGGGCAGTCCTGGAGCAAAAATACTACCTCCTGGGCCGGCGGTTCACCCTCCTGACGGACCACGCCCCACTACAATGGATGGCCAGAGTGAAAGAGACCAACGCTCGGGTGACCCGCTGGTTCCTTGCGCTCCAGGACTTCCACTTTGAAGATAAGAATGGCTTGAGTTACGTAATGTTCGAGATATGAACAAACACAAGCTGTTCTGCTGTATTTTACTCTTGTTTGTATGACGTCACGTTGCGCTTCCGGGTTCTGGCGCTCCTATCTCCCAGTGCAAAATAGGTCTGATGTACTTCAAACACTTCAACAACACAACGAAACATTACGTATAGATTACCAATAATGTACTATAACAAATGTTAGACTCGAGGTGTCGTAATAGAAATAACGTTTATAACGTGGAAAGTGCTGCTCTGTAGCACAACTTAGAGAAACGCGTTCTCAGAAGCGTCTCTCCATCTGTCTGCGCTCGTGTTTGAAACCGTGTTGGTGTCAGTAATTCGTGAAATATCTCGAGAAAGTTATCTTTCATACGTAGTGCCGTAATGTTTTCTGCATCCCTTCCTCCTCCTCCGCCACATCGCTTCACTCTCAAGGTAAGGTTTCACATTTGTGAACATATTACGTATTTTACTTGTGTTTATTCTGTTTTATTATCATTTATTACATTAACAATGTGTAGGTTTAAGGATTGAAGAAACGTTACTTGATTTTTCTCTGGTTTCCTTTTTTTTCATCTACTTATACTGTTTTTTTCTGAGAGCTGTTTCACGGATTAGGTGTTTTACACGTAAAACTTGCTTCAAGATACGAATGTCACCCTGGAATGGATCAGTTTCGTATCTCGGGGTACCACTGTATCTACGTGCCTCTTAGCACGCCGCACATTACATCAGGGTTTTTCTCTCCACTCCTTGAGGTTATCAGGTCATGAACAGTAAAAAGAGGCCATGGTATTTAAAAGCAAAACTAAAAACATTATCTCACATGGTTTTTATCATTCAAAGTCTCTATGGTCCACACCTCCAAACGCATCATTATTAGAAAGCTCCAGGTGCAAAACCTGACTTTGGTGAACTCTTTACAGTTCTTTAACTCAAGGGTTCACATACTTTTCCACAAGCAGTAAGTAAAGCATTATTTTTGCCAGTGCCCTTGACTGAGATGAAGATCAGATCTCAAATATATTCCCACACACTCTAAAAGGTTCACATACTTTTTGTTTCCGTCATATGTGCTTTTACTCAGATTTCAGAGCTCGATGATAAATCTTCACAGACAGATGAAAAATCTCTCCAGCTTCCTGCCACAGATCTGGGACAAATCTGCGACCTTCACAAAGATGGAGAGACTACGGTGCCTCGTGAGGGACAAAATCGACGCTGCCCTGGCAAACAGTATGGGTTTAGGAAACACATAAAACAAACAAAGAAATAAATCACCAGAGTAGACCTGATCCAGATGTTTCCCACAGCAATTTCCAGAAAATCATCTATATTCTTGTAAACCCGATCCAAGTTGTTTTGAGCTAAAAGAAAAAAAGAGAACTGAAGGAAGGAGAATCTAGTCACAACTGAATGAACTCAAACTATAAAGTTCAAGGCCAAAATTCAACTTCTGCTGAAGTGGGTCGCGTCTGAGCGGTTTCCCATCCCATCTATAATTCTGTATCCAGGGAAGCATCTGGTATGAAATACTCTTTCAGAATGATTTCCTTCTGTTCCTGTTCCACTGGGTTCACCCCTCGGATCATCCATCTTTATTTATATTGTAAACCTCAGTTCTGCTCATAAGTTTACTGGGCCATGATTTCTGGGCCATTTGTATGGATTTAATTTAGTAATTTCAGCTAAAAGAAACAAAAATAAATTGATTATGAAGAAAAAAAATCTGCCTGAAAACAAAAATAATGAAATAATTACTATAAAAATCAACATTGATTTTAAATACGCTCCATTCTTCGTTGGTTTTATTTTCAGCTTCAGTTTCGCATCCCAGTTTTGATTACACTCTCTGCGTTTTCGCTTTCAAATTTTTCATTTGCGATCCTGAAAGTTATGATTGTCATTCTAGCACAAATCTCCCATGGGGGTGGGGATAACCAATGGTTCGCCCTCATTGGCTAGAGCGGTTTTGATTGGCAGCTCAATGAATCATGTTGAAGCCGAGGAATGTTGCTTCTCCTACCATCAAAATGTATTTTTGAGGATTTAAAGGTAAATTAAGGAACATAGTGTGCCTCTATACGCGCCATAATATGGGTTTTGAATGTCTTACATGTGTGATGTTGTGTTTTGTGTTGTCTTTTATCTGAGGTTTGTTGTGATGCAAGCTGAATAAACACAATAATGTTCCATTAAAGCTTTCCTGAATGTTTTTCAAGTGTTATGTGTATCATCTATAGAGATTCATGCTGAAAGTAAAAAAAAAAAATGATTTGTCTTGTTGTGTTGCAAAATAAACGCCTTGTTTCAAGTGAATCCAGTATTGCGGATTACAAATGTTGTCAGTCCAGTTTAAATTAAAACAAATCAGGAGATAAATATGCATTCATTCGCAAACATGCAATCCTTACAATCACTGGTGAAAAAACCCAGGAAATGAGCTGCCAATCAAAATCTGCACTAGCCAATGAGGGCAAACCACTGTAATCCCCGCCCCCATGGAAAATTCATGTCAGAAAGACAAACATAATGATTGAGGATCGCAATTGAAAAATTAGAAAGCGAAGACGCTGAAAGCGCAATCGAAACTTTGAAGCTGAAAATGAAACCAACAAAGAATTTTTATGGCAATTCCTTGATTATTTGTTTTTATGCAGATTTTTTTCTTTGTAATCAATTTATTTTTGGTAGTTTTAGCTGAAATTATGTTTAATTAATTGGCACAAATTTATTTCCAGAACTTTTCTGAAAATATGAAAGAGAACACAAAATCTTTCTCTCCACTCATAGTGTTTGGATGAAGCCATTTACTGTCAAAAAGCTGCGTTTAATCATTATAAAACATAATAACAGAAACTTTCCTAATGCCCCTGATCAAAAGTTTACACATCCTGGTGATTTTGGCCTGGAATCATTCACAAAAACTGACACAGAAGGGTTCGAGCGGCTGCTGAAGAGAACCATCCTCACCTCGACCAGTTTGCTTGGAATCAAAATTTGTGTAGAAAAGGTTCCTGGCTCCTGATGGACCCTCACCTCTTTCAGCCGGTGATGCGCCGACATTTCTGAATTCTGAGCGATGGGGAAAGCAGAAGAGCCATCAAAGGATCTATGGGAAAAGACAGATTAAGGCTGGATTTTTCTGGTCTGCATAGATGAGATCGTTGAGTGAAACCACTTCTAAAGTGAATGCTACTCTCATATTTTGTGTGTTTTTTTGTCTACAACATACGTAGATCATTTGTGACATGATGGACCCATTAATGGCACAGTGATAACATGTGATTATGTAGATGAAGGTCATGACAGAGGAGGTGTGTGACAGAAAGAGACGGATGTACGGATGCTGTAAAGACTGACAAGGTGATGAATCACCACTTTCTTTCCTTTTATTTCATCTGACGACACCCCATTACCGCTCAGACCCACACACTCTCCCATCAGCTGTGTGTCTGCACCTCTGAGAGTGATGCAGGGATATAAACGGCTCTGGTATCAATACATCATAAACCATTGCTCTGCAGTGGGTGCCGAAAGGATTCAGACCCCTGTACTTCATCACTCTTTGATATGTAGCATTCATTTGCATTTACGTTCATTGTTCCTCTCTAACGAACACACAGAACCTGTACTGACAGAAAAAAATGAATTGTTCACATTTTTGCATAAAAAGTGAAACATCACATGTTCCTCAGTATTCAGATCTGAGACACTCATATATTTAACTGGGGTGCTTACGTTTCTTTTGATCATGCTTGAGATGGTTCTACAGCTTCATTAGAGGTTAGCTTTGTTTGATTCTACTCACTGGACTTGATTTGGAAAGCCACACACCTATCTATAGAAGAGCTTCCAGTTCACAATGTTGAGAGCAGATCAGATGGGCAACATGAGGAACTACTAAAGAGCTCAGAGACAGAATTGTGGCAAGTCTCAGGTCTGGCCAAGGTTACAAGAACATTCTGCTACACTTAAGGTTCCTGAGAGCACAGTGGTCTCCAGAATCCTTAAACGGAAGATGTTTGGAATGAGCAGAACCCTTCCTAGAGCTGCCCGTCCGGCCACACTGAGCTATTGTGGGAGAAGAGGTGAAGAAGAACCCAAAGATCACTGCGGTTGAGCTCCAGTCAGGAGAAAGTTGTAGAAGGTGAGCCATAACTGCATCCCTCCACCAACTGGGGCCCAATGGAAGCCACTTCTCAATGGAAGACACGTGAAAAGCCTGCTTGGAATTTGCTAAAACATCTGAAGGACTTCAAGACAGTCAGAGATTAGATTCTTTGGTTGGATGAGACGAAGATAGACTTTTTGTATGTGTGGAGAAAACCAGGTGCTTCTCACCACCTGTCCAGCACAGTCCCAACCAGTGAAGCATGGCGGTGCAGGGACAGAAGAACTGACTGAAATCAATGGAAAGATTTATGCAGCTAAGAACCAGGATTTCCTGCTTGAAAACCTTCTCCACTGTTCTCAGGACCTCAAACTGGCTCAAGGTTTACCTTCAAAGACAATGACCCCAAGCACAAAGCTTTACAACAACCCAGTGACTGTTTTTGAATGGCCAGTCAGACTTAAACCCAATGGGCTACTAGCACTACTACCTCTGCGTTCCTCTAGCTCTGGGATCTCGAAAAGATTACTGAGCAAAGGCTAAGGTCCATGTGATATTTCATGTTTTTCTGATAAAATGTGAACCAATCTGCTTTTTTGTCAGTACTGTGTGTACGTCACAAAGAAAAAATTATGAATATGATTTTAGTAAACTTACGTTGTTTCTAATCCTTCATCATTTCTGTCAACGCCACTAAACTAATGACCGCATCGAATTACGATCAAGGAATTAAGTTTCGGTTTTTTTAAAGCTGTACAACATTTAAAGATTTTATTATTGCACGTGTTCTTGAAAACATTTTTTTATTGTGTACAAGACACAAGATCAGGCTCGTTTTCCTGATCTCTGAGACAACATTTCAAGGCTTGAAACGTTAGCAGCTTATTCAGATATTTGTTGGAGAAACCTTCAAATGAAAAGCAACAAATATTTCTATAGAATTGAGCACTTTCATGTGGGAAGAACTCTTTCAGCAGCAGATTGTCAGCTCAAACTCTTTCTCCGTGCAGCTCGTGGAGACCTTGAGGAGGAGAGCGTGTGGAGTGTGAAGGATGAATGATGTCTCGCTGTTATTACGCGGGAGGCTCGGACATTCATTCATGCAGGACGTTAATAAAGCAGGAGGCTTTCGTGATGAATGAGAGAGACACACACACGCCGGTGTCAATGCTGAGATGTACACACTGTTACAAAGCACCGTTGTTTCTATGGAGTGATGCATCATTTGTGCAGCGCAAAGGTTAACGATGAGTGAGTCTGCGGCAAGTTATCCATTCATCTCGCAGCACATTAATCCCCCTGTCGAAACCCCGTGCCATGTTTCCTGCATCACTAGTGCTTTTGTGTCTGTTGTGTGCACCACAGTTCAGATTATTTCTGCGTATACGTTTTCAGAATGCAAGAGACACACCCTGTTCCAAATTAATATGCCAACGACGCTTTTCTGTAACTGATAAATATCTGATGCAAACTAAAGTCAGCACAAATCTCGTTATTTTATTCAATCTCCAAATAGTAACAGTATTTTTTTTTTTTATTAAAAACTTAACATCCACTGTTCCAAATGATCGTGATCAGTAAATTTAAAAAAGTCTTCAAGCAGCAGTCAAAGGGCTCAAGCACATAATGAACAGTGGCATGACCTCAGGGGCAGGTGAAGAACGACCAAAGTGGCACTCAAAAGTTTACTTCAATTATCATACGGTGGTACCCCGAGATACGAAATTAATCCGTTCCTGGGTGGTGTTCGTATCTTGAAGCAAGTTTTTCATGTAAAACGCCTAATCCGTGAAACAGCTCTCAGAAAAAACAGTATAAGTAGATGAAAAAAGGAAACCAGAGAAAAATCAAGTAACATTTCTTTAATCCTTAAATCTACACATTGTTAATGTAATAAATGATAATAAAACAGAATAAAACACAAGTAAAATACGTAATACGTTCACAAAAGTGAAACCTTACCTTGAGAGTGAAGCGATGTGTCGGAGGAGGAGGAACGGATGGAGAGAACATTACAGCACTACGTATGAAAGATAACTTTCTCGAGATATTTCACGAATTACTGACACCAACACGGTTTCAAGCACGAGCGCAGACAGATGGAGAGACGCTTCTGAGAACGCGTCAGAGGGTTTCTCTAAGTTGTGCTACAGAACAGCACTATCCACGTTATAAACGTTATTTCTTTTACGACGCCTCGACTCTAACATTTGTTATAGTACATTATTAGTAATCTATACGTAATGCTTCGCTGTGTTGTTGAAGTGTTGTGAAACGTATCAGCACCTGGAAGCGGAATGCCACGTGACTCGGAAGCGCACCGTGTCGTCATGACGTCAAGCGGAAAATACAGCAGAACTGATTGTAGTTGTTCGCATCTCAAATTTTTCTTCGGATTTTGAAGCAATAAAATATCCCGCGAGACGTTTCGAATCTCGAACATTTCGTAACTCGCAGCATTCGTATCTCGGGGTACCACTGTACTAAATGCAGGAGCTTCCTTAACCGGACTCTGATGTCTGTTGTGTTAAACTCGAATTGAAAGCCTGAAGTAAAATACAAGTTCCGCCTACAGGTGTACGTCACTCAAAAATAGCCAATCACGCGCCAAATAAAACGGCAACAACCAATAGATGAACTGAGATCGACTAAAGAAAGGAAAGCGCTTTTATTTTTAGTGGCATTTGCGTTGAAGCTTGTTTTGAGACGGAGTACTAGAAGCAGAAAACAAGAACAGTGCAGGGGGACATGCCCAAATCCCCCTCCCCCAAAATGACATCCGTGATTACAATCAAGCATAACACACATGCTGCCATATTACCTCAGTCTACAACATTAGGGACGGATACAGGGTCTTTTTTCCACTGCTAGTTTGTATTTGGTTGTAACTGCCCGCTAGAAGACGCTGCTCCAAAGTGCTGAAACCCCGCCTCCCAATACATCCATCAAAATAACAAAATTTGATTTCTTGTTTATTATTATTTACTTTACGTTTGTAGCGAACCAAAATATCAATAAAGATTGTTTTAATACTAACATTTTACAATGAAAAGAGGAGGATCTCTGAAACCACGATGGTTCCATCCAATAAATCTCTGAACATTTTCACTTTTTAAACATTTGCAACACAAGACCTGATGGTGGCTGATTAGATACTGTACATTTGTACATTGTGTTTTACAAAACAAACAAAAAAAGAGATTTTACAGCATGAGTGAAGCACACAGTGTAGAAATCAGGAACATTTAAGCGTCAGGAAATATTGTTTCTGGCTAAATCACTATGGTCAGGAAAGCTGAAGTCTGGTCACCCTTGGGGATCACAGAAAAGCCCTTTTTTTTTACTTTTTAACTTCTTGTCCAGAGTCTATTAAGACGGCAACCTATAGTTCACTGGTTACAGCTTTAACATCATTTTTATTGAAACAATGTGAGGAATTTCCTCTATGATTTTATTTTTTTTATATATATGTTATATTTCTTCACAATAAGCAAGAGGTAGAATA
This sequence comes from Danionella cerebrum, assembly GCA_007224835.1. NCBI lineage: Eukaryota > Metazoa > Chordata > Actinopteri > Cypriniformes > Danionidae > Danionella > Danionella cerebrum. The sequence continues at coordinate 330,230 of SRMA01026816.1, read as the reverse complement.
TTCCCGCACCTAACAATTAATTAAAACTCCACCTATAGGCGTGGCCCAGTGGGAAAGTAACATCAAAGCACATCCTCTATAGGTGAAACTGACCAGAAACAGCTTGGTGGATAATCTTCTGAAAGATTTGATCCAATGCTACGAATACTCTTGTATAGAAGTGTTTTTCATGTCCATTGAGGGGTGTTTTATGTAAAAATGGAATTTATTTTAAAGTACGTGGAACAGGACGCATTACATTTAATGAAATGCGGCGTTTGCTGGTGTCCTACACTTTCAAAGTGCCCTCGTGTGTTCCTCAGAAGAAAGAAACTCAATTTCGCTCTCGTCCATCGCTGCATTGCTGGTTGTTTACTTCTTTATTCATTTACCTGCTCTGATCTCCTCGTGCTTGATCCTCTGAGCTTTGGGTTGGTTCTGCTGCGTTCGGCCCTCCTCATCGAGGGCGTCTGAGCGCATTGTGATCGTCAAGATGAGAACGATCCGTCTGACTTTCACACTTCAACCGTGTTAATCCATTTAGAAAAGCACAAATGTGACACGAATACTGATGCTACCCGAAGGCAGCCGCTTCCACATCCATTAAGAGCCACTTTCACGCTTTCATTTGCTCAAATTAAACCAAACAGAGGCCAGCGCTGTCTGAATCAATGTGTGCGTTTCCATCAGGGCTTTCATGTGATCATGGGAGTCCAGAGGAAACGCTTTGGTGTGGCTGCAGAGTTTATAACGATATGAAGTGAGATATCATTTATTATTATACTGAGGAAACACTGAACATGTAAGAACGGAAAACTTTAGCTTTTAATTCCAAACTAATTCCCAAACGTTCGCCTCTCAGTCTCTAACATTCAACTCATCGCTACATTTCCATGACGTGTCCTTCCCAAACTGGAAATGGTTGGAAAAGGTTTTGTCCTACACGCCACTGGTTACCCAACTAACCAGCGTCACAAGAAATCAATGGACTGCTTGCACTAATCCTCGTGAAGCACTTCCTTTCTGAAATTCTACACGTCACCTATGTCCAATCTAAACCTGCTCGAAAAGTCAACAAATTTTGCACACGTCAGAACTTTACGTCTGATAGGGGTTTGAAAAGTGGGTGTGGCAAAATGGCTGTAAAGCGCCACCTAACGCATTTCAGCTGACGTCACACATGTGTATTTGGCACATGTGTAGGATATTAATACTTAAGTATAAGTAATATAGACTGCATTTCCAAAATGAACAGGAAATAGCTATTTTACAAAACCTCTGAAAATGGGCACTTTCGTTAATGGCGTATTCTAACAAACTCCTCCAAGAGATTTTATCTGTTCATCTCCAAACTCCATCAGTGTAATCTTAAGGTATATGAGATGCTAAATTACAAAGCTTTTATGCTTTTGTTAAACCATGTGGGTATAGCGGTCGTCAAAATTAAAGAGGAAATTGTTATAACTCAGCCATGCAACATCTGATCGGCCCCAAATTTACCAAATACAATATCAGCCAATGTCTGAACACATCTACGACATAAACTCTCTATTATAGCACCACCAGTTGGCCACAACAGAAAAAACATTTAACATTGATAATTTTTTTACCAATTTTTAGGTTTTAACTTGAGGGTCAAGATATGGCATTCATTTTTCAATTTATTGTATTAATTATGCAACATAATTTATCTTTCTCCTCATAAAAGAATAAAACACTGAACAGTAAAATCACTGATAAATCAGGTACATGGAAAAAAATGATGCCTCATAATTGTGAGCCATTAAAGCACAATTGAATAATAAATCCGAGAAAAAAAACAACATTTCAAACCACAACACTCAAGACGTGAATTTTTAAACAATTATAATAAAAATGCTTCCACAAAGCAGAAAAATTGTGTTAAATTCTGAGAAAATCAGATCTAATGTGTCATTATTTTCAAAACATAAACCCATGCGATTTAAGATCTTTAAAAAAACACAATGAATTAATTAAGAAAGTACAATTCAAAGGGCGCAGCTGATGAAGACGTTAAGGAGTATTCCCTCAAATAAACTTATCCTAAAGTGAACAATTGTGAGGAAATGTTGCAAACAGTAATCAATTGATAAGATAAAACGTCACTCACATTTATTCCAGTCTACATTAAGACTTCATCTGCTGAGAAAAAAATAAAGATAAGTAACGTTCGAGGCAATAAACACACCTGAGGTTCACTTCCTGTCCTCCATCGCCCCCTAGAGGCGCAGAAGGGAATTACTGGCTTCCCAAGTGCCTTGGAAAATAAAACGAGCCATCTAGAATTGTTTTAATCAGCAAAAAATATTTAATTTAAAATATTATATATTGCGTCCGTTATTTTGCATCCATTGTACTTTTATTTTTATTATTTTATTCTAAGCACATAGAATTAAAAATTAACAAATAATGTTGGATTATATTTCTGTGTTTCAGTGTACTGCAATGGAACTGTTTATGATATTTAAAAAATTCTGACAGTTTCAATTAATAATAAAATGATTAAATGTCACTTCAAATAAATGGAAAACAGACTTAATTTGTATTATTGATTGCACACATAACGTTTAAAAACGTAATAAAATTGTTTTAATGATTTTACTAAACATTCCATTCCTTCATATCGCTACCATAAAAGTCCTGGTGAGCATCCAAGGGTTCTGCTGGGTCCCACAGGGTCCACCCAGGACAGTTGCCAGATTGTTGTCACATTATTGTTTATAAACATGCCTTTGGTAAAGGATGTGTTTATGCGGTGGATGAAAGGTGGTGTGATGGTAGAGGAGATAGTAGATGTGAGGGCATCGGATAAAGGGGAAATATAGTGAGACAAAAGCAGAATAATCCCTTTCTAAAGTCTCTTAAAAGTCTCTCCCCTTATCACTGTGAGGCCGAGCAGGATGACTCTTCTTCAGTGCAGATTACTGTAATAAATCACTCTTATCTTTGTGAGAGCACCTCAGACCTGAGGGACCCTGGAGTACAGGACCAGATTGAGAACAGGCTGCTGGGCCTGGTATCTCAGTCACAGATAGAGAGAGTTGATCATTTAAACTCCTCGTCTACTTTAAAACTGCAGTTCACAAAACTTTAGTCATGTTTACAGGGTTTAACCACACCTTTAGTTTTGTTGGTGTACTGTGCCACCTGACATCTTTCTGTATCCTCGTAATTACTTGACCCCGCCTACGTGACCTCTCATTGGTTGTACTTCCTAACCCTATCTCTATTTATCATGGAATTAATGTCACGAATCAGTGTTCAAGTGTGTTTCACTTGGCCAGCTTAATGAAGCCAAACGCCGTGCTCGCCCCCTTTGGCCGGTTGCAGAATGATTTTCCTCCAACATAACAATAAAGGAACCAAAAACTTTTTCATAAATTAAATTATTTACACAAATGGTTTTAATGGTTTTTGAAAGTTAAATATACTGTATACGAAGGACAAAGTTCAAAAGATTTGTTAATTTTTAATATTATTGGCTAACAATGGCTCATTTATTCCCCCCCCCCCCAAGAAACAAGGCGGGGCCATGTGATTGACACATATGATTGACAATTACGTTAAATAGAGGTGACTGACCAATGTCATCATATTATGGAAAAATAAAATAATAATTTACAGTCTCAATGATTAAATTCAGAGAATCTGTTCTAAAATTCTTGTTAATGGCTCAAAATGAGTCGTATATAAGTTGTATGTGAAAGGAGATGGAGTGAGCCGGAGATGGAGGCAGAGGTCTTCAACTGTGACCCCGCCCTCCCTATCAGAAAGTTGTGTGCGTGTGCACGCTCTGTCTGTCTGTCATGGCCTCGCTCAAATCATTATTGCAGTGGCCCCAACTGGCCCCATGGCAGGGGTGGGGTCACGTCATCCATCTTTGTTACAGTCATTGGTTTTGATGTAGAATCCATCTCCTCTCTATGAAAGCATTTATTGATGAACATTTGCATTTTTGTGCTCAGGTCTGGATTGAATGTCACTGGTTTCTCCTGATATTATGGTTTCCATTTTTTTAACATACAATAACAACTTATTTAACATTCTACTAAACGTCTGAGATCCTGGCTCACCTGCTGAAATAATATCTAAATATAATATTATTATATTATAATATACATAATATATAATAAATATCATAATTTCTTACAAAAATGAATAAATTATTACATTGAAATAATAATTAGAAATGAGGCTCTATAGAAGAACCACACTTTTTCTGGATGTTTTGACAGAATTGTCGCTTAATAGTGTCACAGCCTAAAATAAATAAAAAGGATTTATTGCTTATTTTGTTGTTGACAACCAAAAAAATCAGTCTTGCTGGGTGTATTGGTGTTCCTGCTGTTAATTGTATTAAATTGTGTTTTTTTTTTGTACCAAATAAGAATACGTGTTGTTGAGGTAAATTGTGCAAATTATTACAAGCTCAACCCACCGTCATTAACTGATACATTGCCACATTATATTATCCCAAACGTTTCCATGTCCTTTAAACAAACAAGCACGCTTGTAAGAATGAAGCGATGTGGAGACGATATATCGAAACTCTTATGAAAGAGAAAACGAAACTTGGATTGTGATTCGTTTTGGAATCGGATCGACTCAAAAGAATCATTTCCTGCAACATATATCTGTGGTATTTTTATTTCAGATATAACGTCACGTCAACGGCAAATAGATTGGTTAGTAAACTTAAGTTAACTATTTTTATTAATTAAGATATTAAAATTTGAAACAACCATGTTGATTCAATTTGAACCAAATCTCTAGCGTTCGAACGAGTCGGTTCAGTAGGTGATTCATATGCAAATGAGAATAGGTACGTTAGTTTCTGTTTAAAAAGCCAGGTTGGGGGCATTATATTTTATTTTCATGAAGACAAAGTGTAGCATATTGTCCTGCTTTCCAACATAGTACTTAATCAAAGGCGTCATTGATAATTAGTAACATTATTGGTGAAATTATTGTGAAAATCGACGCGAAGATGGCAGAAAATAGAACGGGACGACTTTACAGTGCAGTGTTGGCCGACGGAGCTCCACCGTCTTCAGATCCGCGTGAGTAAATAATTTCCAGTTAACTTTTAAAGTTGTTTTCTTTATATATTAGTGGTAGATGTTTGCCATATGACAATGTTAAACTGGCACAAATATGTAGATGGTTATTAATGATTACACAAACATATACTTTTATTAAACCTGTCGTATATTTCAGTATGAACATGCTGTCTGTGTATATTATGACATTATTTGAATTAATTAAAATATTACATAAATAGTTTTCTTTTACTGTTGATTACTGTACTGTGCCTGTATCTATCTTTCTCAGAACCAAACAGCGACTTGTTGAAACTGAAACAATCTCTTCATGGTATGATCTCACAATATCCCAATGGAATCCCCTTAACCAAAGCATGCAAGATTTGTCCCATATTACTCGATTCAAAAGTATTGGATGGCTACCCCTCTGTCCGCCATCTTCTGGCCTCCATGCCTGATGTGGTGAGGCTACAAGGACTTGGTGTCCAAACACTCATTTTACCCAGCTTCACTAAACCATAAGAAGCTGAATCTGGAAGAAAGACATGGGCTACATAAACCTTATAAACAAAAGAGTGATCAAATATTGACTGGAAATATGAAATCTGAGCTTCCAAATAAGGTCTGGATACATCAACAGCTGCAACATTACCTGAGTTGTTATGAGATTTTAACTGCATTTTCATTTTTTGACAATCTTAAAATATTCAGTGTTTACTATCTTTGAGGATCAAATAAGATGACCATCAGAAAATGGCACATTCCAGTTGTTTTATGTACTGATTGTGATCAACTCAGGAATTTTCCACAAATTTGTTTATTTGATTATGACTTTGTATTTACAAATGAGTACATTTTATCTTGATTTCATAAAAAACGTTGTATTTTATATACCGGTATATGAAAATACATGGACATGTTTATAACATACAAATGTTGTTATATAAATAAAAATACATAGAGATGAGGAAAAAAAATCAAGATGTGTTTAAGAGTATAAATGATCACATAATGAAAATTTTCAGGTGAACATTTGGCAGAGGATTTTACCCAAAGCAGCTCATTTAAAATTAAGGAACATGTTTGATCAGTTCTGGCTTTCCTTGGAATTTAACATACAACCTAGTAGTACAAGACTCAACAAACCACATAAAAGAGAAGCTAAAGTTTTAAGGATAAAACCGGATAAACTTCCATCAAAATCAAACCATAACACTTCAAACGATGGAAACAACACAAGTCTAAATCTTCAGTCTCTTGAACCTCTGCTTTGGCAGATTAAATTGAAAGGCTCTGGAGAGCGAACAACACTGACGATCCCATCCATGTTTGGCCACTTTTCACCAGGCGGCCAAGAGAAACTGATCCGCTGTAAGAGAGAAACCATGAAGATGAAGAGCTCCGTCTTAGCCAAGGATTCACCAATACAGACCCTTGGACCTGAGGAATGAAGATAAATAAAAATTAATTTTGTGAAGTCATACGTGTTCTACGATGAAGTGTTTGCACGCAACTTGCCAAGAGAGAAGGGCAGAAATGCTTCTGGTTTGAAGAAATGTCCATTTTCATCCAAGAAATTCTCTGGGTTAAAAGTTTTTGGATACTTCCAGTGCTTCTCGTTGGTAAATATGTCTGTAAGGTTTATCAGAACCTCAGTTCCCTAGAAAGACAAGACTTGTTAGATTGTTGTCTGATGAACAGAATGTCTATTTAGTTTTATTGGTCACCTTGGGAATGTCATATCCGTGAAGCTTTGCGGTTTCAGTCGTTTGATGAGGTACCCCACAGGGAACGATGTTTCCACACCGCTGAATCTCATGAACGGTGGCGTACGTGTACGGTAGCTGATCTCGATCGTCCATGCTTGGTAGCCGATCATATCCTAGGACCCGAACAATCTCCTCATGACATCGCTCTGGAATCAGTGAGACCCAATGAATGTGCATTTAACTGATGCAAAAAATTAAAAGGTTGATTTCTGGGAGAATTTGTTTGGAAATATTGCATTTCTGGTTGTGTTTAACATTATGTCCAGTGTTGTGTTTAACATTACGATTCGATTGGACTCAATCGTGTTTAAGATGAGGCTTGCTGAGACAGATAACTATCGAGAACAAGACACATCAAGAAATAGACCTAGCCAAGACTGATGAGCGTTGAGACCAAGGCACAGCTGAGACTGGTGAGTAGCAATCTAAACCCATGAATGAGTGGAGAACAAGACTCAGCTGAGGTCAATAAATAGAGATCAAGACCAGAAGAGTAGAGACCAAGGCTTAGCCGAGACCATTAAGTAGAGACCAAGACCTCAAGGTGATTTTAAGAACCAGGAAGTGTTTTCCAAATTGTAGAATTTGTTGTGCAGGTGACCCTCACGGACAGAGGACCCGATGTCAGAAATGCCTGGTCAAATCACTTACAAAAGACATTCCTGGAGGTTTTTTGATTCAGAAACTCAAGATAATCTCTTACACAGTGACAGGATAGTTTTCCCGACCTGCCTCCACTAGAAATGCTGACAACGTGAAGTACCTTGCACATCAGGGTTTTGAGTCAAGTAGATGAGCCCCCATCTGATGGTGGTCGCTGTGGTGTCAGATCCAGCCAGAAATAAGTCAGCTACTGACATCACCATGTTTTGTTCATGAAATGTGGAGTCCTCATCTGACTTTTGCTGTTGCAAAACACATAATCTTTAAAGATTCAACCGTCCACATTCATAGTAACTTCCCTCATCAACTTGATCTCACTTTCTCGATTTCCATAATGTAGGCATCGATATAATCTCGAAGACTCTCTGGATCCAGAGTTTCTCTGTGTTCTTTGACAGATTCTCTGATGAAAGCCTTAAACTCTTCAGCGTTCTGATAGAGTTTCTGATGCGGCCCAGGGAAATGTTTGATGATGGGGATCAAATTAAAGACCTGGAAAAAACCAATTAGTCAAATATTTTTTTCAAGCATTGTTTCAACTTCAGAACACATTTTGGTTACACAGATGGAATTTCAAACATTTTAGATATAGAATAAGCTCATGTACCTTCTCTGATTATTTTGGAGTTTCACATCTTAAGTTTAAAGATAACCATTATCATAAACGTGTAACTTTCATACCTGTCCAACAAGTGATCCTGCCTGTGTCATGTTCTCCTTCACGATTTCCAAAAGGTATGCAAAACGCTCGTCATCATAATCAAAGCGGTCCCCAAACACGATGGAACAGATAATGTTGGAAACTGCATTCTGTACGGCATGCTGAGGGTCGAATGGCTTGCCTGTAAGAAAAGATTATTTAACTTAAAATGCTTTAATCAAGAATATCTGTCAGAACGAACACCAATGAGTTAAAAATACGAAACCTTCTGATTTGAGCATTTCAGGAACAAGGTAAGTGCTTTCCTCGGACACTCGTTCCTCCACAGATTTCTTCCCCAGGCCAAAGTTCCTAAGCGTGTGCAGAGCGAAGCGTCTCTGCTGCCTCCAGGAGTGACCAAAAGTTGCCAATACTATTCCTGCAAAAAGAGATTAAAGTAAAATAAAAACATGCTTGGCACTCTTTAACTAAAATGTCAAGTTAAGCTGGGGCCCAGATACTGAACAAGAAACGGATTAAAACTCTGAGCACACTTCAGTCTGGGGCACATTCTCCCCCTCTTTGAACACAAGAGTTAAACCAAGAGTCTGAAAGTGTTCTCTGCCTCAGTGTATGCAATTTTTGGGGGGAAATGCTTAATAGAGGTCGACAGATGTCCATTTCTCTGTCCAAGACTACCTGGCAAAAAGTCGGCACCTGGACTTAATTTAACATAGACATAAGCATCCTCTTGAAAATTTATTGCATGGGGGATTATTTATCCACTGGCAACAAGTTTTTAAACCCCCAAATGCTGCTCAAGTTTTGCTTCTCTTTTCATAAACAACCATGTGGAAAGAGACATCTGCTGGAGAAGACTTTGCACAGCATTCAGACTCTACCACCAATGCAAGATCTTGGTGGAAAAATACTGAAACACTGGGTAGAAATAAATCATGTTTCCTGTGGAGTCGACAATAACTAATATAGGGATGTGCCTAGTGTATCTTTGGTCTCCATCCATTTAGCGTTCACTGCAATTACCCAAATGAGGATGATTAAAAAAAGGAATCATTCTTAATTATTTGGAATCTACAAAGTCAACTCTAGGCAGTGCAGAATTAAATAAACCTACAATAAATGTTAAACTACTGTGATGGACTGGCGAACTGTCCAGGGTGTACCCCCGCCTCTCGCCCAATGTGTGCCGGAGATAGGCACCGGCAGACCCCCGCGACCCCGAAAGGGAATAAGCGGGAATGAAAATGAATGAATGAATGAATGTTAAACTATGAAAGGGCTAACAGCATTTTATGCTGTGAAAAAAAGTTTTAATAAACAACCCTCAATAGATTTTTTTTGTCTTGTCATCATGACCTCCTCTGGGTGTGCTATGAACCTTGAATGCCTGATGTAGGCAGTTGTCCATTTGCTTTTATTCACAGTACTTTTATACTGGTCAGTTAGGCAATATGGGTTAGTAGTAGTACCAGTAAAGCTTGAATCTGATCAGTTTTAAAACTTAGTGAAAACAAGTACTGAGAACAGAACTAAGTAAGAGCATGTTGAACTGACCTACAGAGCGGAAAACCACAGAAGGGTCCACGACCCTTTATAGTACACAACATTACTGACCATAACCATCGGTGACCCACTCTAGAACTGGGATCATTGGCCTTCCAGAAAAACATGAAGCATTCTGTACAAGAGCTTCCTTCACGATCTGGAGTGTGTTCAGAAGAATCGTAGGTTTCCTCCCGAGATACACAGTGGTCATCTCTCCATACTGAGATAGCTGCTCAGAGAAGATATGAAAGGATTTCAAGAACTACTTCTAAACGAAGACGACACTTAGAGGCATGACAAACAATCTATAAAACACAAAGAATGAAGGAACCCACCGATCTTAAGAAGCCCATTGGATTCATCAGGAAATAAGGAACAGTCCCCACAAAAGGCAGAGGGGCTGGACCTGGAGGAGTTTGAGCTCTGTGAGAACGAATCCTGAGGATCTCAAACAGCAGAAGAAAGAGGAAGCCCAGGAACAGAGTCAGGCTCACAGAACCCAAGTCTAGTTTCAAGAGAACAGTCCACATGATGAGAGATCACTTCCAAACGAATGCTGGAGGACCTAGTGCTTGAACTATAGCAGAGGAAGAGGGAGGAGACAGATGGAGGCTACCCCTTAACACTTAACCCCTTCAGCTCAGATATCTACAGCTTCCTACCAGAAGATGGGATTAAAGAAGTTAAACTAAACTTTTCAAAAGTGTGAAACCCAACTCCAGTGTCCTTTCAGTCACAACGACCTGTTTGTCATGTTTTTCCACATCTGTTTTAACACTAGAGAGAGATACTGTACATGGCGTGACAATGCAGTAACCAGTGTGCAGGGTGTGTTTCTGTGTCAAACGTTGCAGGGCTCTACGTGACTCCAAGGTGAACCGGTTCAGACCTGTGTGTAGTAACTCCACAAACAGTTTCAGCAGAATTATTTTACAGCAGAAACAACCCAGGGCTATTTGTTTCTTAAAATACATATACATTCCCGCCACTAGACACCCCTATTATTTTTCTTGACCCCTGCTTGATCAGTTTTTTTTCTACGACTTTACATTCAGTTTGAAGAGAGACTATTTGTAGTGGTATTTGGTCAAAAAAAGGAAGTTGTTGACACAATCAAATTTCTTTTGTTGCCCTGGACAGCAAATATGCTTAATGATAAAATTATATTAACATATCAGTGTGTATATAATTATAATATAAATCTATTTTAGTGTACCTCAATTTAAAGTAAAAATTTCTTACGACGGTTTTAAGCCCTGTATATGAATTGTTTTTAGCATTGACAAACAGGTTTTCTGCAATAAAGAGTTGTGCATTTTGACACCAATGTGTAGATGGCGCTGTTCAGTCATTTGTACGGTCAACCGTCAAGTATTTTGTTGTTTACTCAAAGCTAAAGCTACCACTTTGAGCTGAAGGCACGGTTACGAGGTAGGTTGAATCTTTTTACATCAAATGTGAAAGATTATTGTATTAAAGTTTTGTATTTCTCATGAACAACTAACATTTAGACACCTTCAGCTTGAACAAATTCTTATTGTTTTGTTCTTATTGTTTTGTAACCTGTTTTATGTGAAACGTTACTGTTTTTCTTGTCAGCTTGTTCGACAGGGTGAAGTTAATGGTATTGAAATACAGTAACGTTAACGTATGTATGTTATTAGTACAGTGGTACTCTGCAAACGCTTCAAGTTACGAAATGTTTGAGATATGAACAGTCCCGCAGGAAATTTATTGCTTTGAGATATGAAAAAAAATGTGAGATACGAACAACCTTTCTGCTCTATTATCCGCTTGTTAAGCCTGACAGGTCCTGGCACTCCTTTCTCCCTTTGAAGAAAGTGTGCTTTAAGGAGCTGATACGCCTTAAAACACTTTAAACCAGTTTTAAAATAACATTACGTATAGATTACTAATAATGTACTATAACAAATGTTAGAGTGAACATGTCGTAAAAGAAATAACATTTATAACGTGGAAAGTGCTGTTCTGTAGCGCAACTTAGAGAAACCCTGTGACGCGTTCTCAGAAGCGTCTCTCCATCTGTCTGCGCTCGTGCTTGAAACCGTGTTGGTGTCAGTAATTCGTGAAATATCTCGAGAAAGTTATCTTTCATACGTAGTGCCGTAATGTTTTCTGCCATCCATTCCTCCGACACGCCGCTTCACTCAAGGTACGGTTTCTCATTTGTGAACATATTACGTATTTTACTTGTGTTTTATTCTGTTTTATTATCATTTATTACATTAACAATGTGTAAATTTAAGGATTGAAGAAATGTTACTTGATTTTTTCTCTGGTTTTCCTTTTTTCATCTACTTATTCTGTTGTTTCTGAGAGCTGTTGCACGGATTAGGTGTTTACATGAAAAACTTGCTTCGAGGTAAGGATTGCACTCTGGAACGGATTAATTTCGTATCTCGGGGTACCACTGTATTATTTAAGAAAATGTGTAGTTTGAAAATGGCAGCACCGAGGTGTCAGATCAAAAAGGACTTGTCTCAACTTTTTTTTTTTTTTTTTTACAAATTGTTTTACGCATCTGATCGGAGTTGCTGCCAAAAATCATTGTGGGTACACTCTTAACCCATAAGTTGAATGAATTTAAACACTTGAATACAATAAACATAAAACACAATCTTTTAGTTGTACGTTTAGCATGGTTCTTTTAATTGTTCTGAAATGTACACACTGAATCTACTTAAAAGAGCTTCAGTTTCAATTTGATGACACAAAACAAGGACGTTTTTGATTGGCTCTTTGATGGAGACCGACCAATGGCCTTCAGGCCAGGAAGAAATAGTGAGAGGATATGGGGAGATTTGAGCCGTGAGTAACACTTTTTTGATTAAATTAACAATTCCTTTGTATTATGTTCAACACTTAAGTTTGTGGCAGGTAGGTACAGTATTAAACAAATGGAAACACGCGACTGAGCATTTGAAACACGCGACGGTCTGTAACATTAACCATTTCACAGTAAAGTGTTGAAATAGTCTATAATGTTAGTTTTAAACAGCCTCTATCAAATAATTTGTTCACTAACAGGCTTAGTTAAGCGCATTACACCATTGTGTGTAATTTATAATGTACAACACAAATGTGTTACTAAGCTTAAAAATGTTCATATTAGAAGTTATTTAAATGTAAGACATAAAACACACCGAACTCATAACCTTTCAATATACGTGCGAGCAGTCATTTCAGATGTAATTGTGTAACTAAATGCATCGATTACAACTTGTTAATTAATGTGATGTTCAAAGTTATATATAACAGTAAATGGACATTATATGTTGCTTTAATGATTATTTACATGCTGCCGTGCATGTCGCATCAATAATGGCAACATGAACATCTATCAGCTCCAAGCTGAGACGTGTGTAACTTTGGTTCTGTTTGCTAACCTTGTGTTTATCTGTGTGGTGTTATCTAATACAAGTTCATTCAAATACATGTTCTCATTCATGTTCTCTTACTTTTGTGTCCTTTATTGACTTACGTAGACTTCAGTTGAAGAGCATAATTCGACTTTTAAAAGGTAATTGTTTAGTTCCCTCAACTTGGGTACAGTTTACATGTAGAAAAATTGAAAATTTTAGGGCAAAGCTTTACCATGAAATTTTCCATTTTTTCATGTGCCATTTTAAATTTATTGTACCTATAAATTTAAATTCAGTACACTACATTGTTAAATTAATTCATTTCAATTATGTTTGTTGTATTTTTGAAATTCTTGATACAATTTAAATGTAATGCATTGGAAATCTTTTGTAAATCTAGCTTAAAAAAATTGTTGTTAAAATGAGACAAAAATAGAAAATTTTGGGACAACATATTACTCTAACTTTTTTAAGTTCAACCAACCTGTTGGGGTTTACAGTGTAAAGATGGGGAGCCTGATACCTGCGATACTTCAAAAAGGACTCAAAACATTTGATCCTCACACAGAAATAAAGATTATTCATTATTTTTAACACAAAGTAATCAATTTAAGTATATTTTGTTGAAAATTAAGCAAGTGCTAATGTTATATTTTTTATGTCAAACAGAAGAAAGAAATGGTAATTGACTTGTTTTGATAGTTATCAACAGACATTGGTTAACTTTGAAATGGGATGAGACGTGAAAAAATGCCTATTTTTTCTCCCATGGAAAAAAAGTGAATCCTGGCTTGCCTGCATAGAAATTATGGATTCTAATCGAGAAGCAGCTTGTGTCAATGTAAAGGTTGATTGTTTAATTTGTAGTTGCTACACTGCACATTAAGATTAATTCAAATTAATCAATTTTTTTCAGTTCAATAGTCCAAATCCATAAAGGAATTTATGGAGGAGAGCCTCCGGAGAAATGGAATCATCTCAGGTAGCTGATTGGGCTGGACCAATAGTTGTAGTTCCAAAAAAGATGGGTCTGTCAGAGTGTGTGATGATAATAAAGTCACAGTTAATCGCTGCACACTTCCAGAAGAATACCCACTACCAAATGCTGAGGATCTTTTTGCTACCCTATAGCAGGAGGAAAGGTCTTTAGCAAACTGGATCTATCATTTGCTTACCAGCCGTTACCTATAGATCCCTTATTCCGAACCATATTTGACAATTCACAAGGGTCTGTTTTGTTATTGTTTTCAGCACAAATTGGATCAAATACTGCAAGGTATGGAAATGTGGTTTTATTAATGGGTGAGAGTTTGGTGTCTGCACCCCCTGAAATAGAACATTTGGCAGTACTGGACCAGGTGAGGTCCAGGTTCAAAAAGCAAGGACTGAGTATGACACTAGCAAAGTTGGCATTTCTCCAGGATTTGCTGGAAAACCTGGGTTTCATGATTGAGGAAAACTGGGGAAAAAGTGGAAGCCATCACAAACACACCTGCCCTACAAAAGGTCTCCGAGTTGAGGTAATTTTTAGGATTGCTTAACTACTATGGAATGTTTCTGGCCAGCCTATACACACTGTTGACTTCACTTCTTCAGCTTTTACAAGCAGACACAAAATGGATATGGAATGGACAAAGTTGCTATACGGAAATTTAACCCCGTGAAGAGCAAATGTTTGGCACATTAAAATCCACTTATACAGTCTTATCTGTGACTCCTCTCAATATGGTGTAGGGGAAGTAATCTCACACCTTACCATTGCATTTGCATTGCACACACTGACATCTAGTGAGCGGAATTATGCTCAGATTGAAAAGGAAGTTCTAAGCATTATATTTGGGGTCAAAAGTTCCTCAAGTAACTCTGGGGAGGAACCTCTTTTGGCCATATTCTGAATAACATCTGTTGTGCCAACTCGGGCAGCATTAAGAATTCAACGATGGCGTTGTTTCTTTTTGCATATAACTATGGCATTTAATATCACCGGTCATCTGCTCATGCAAATGTAGACGCCTTATCTCACTTACCATGTAGCCATGGTCCTTCCGTGGATGAGCAAGAATTGTTTCTGATTTCTCATTTAGATTAGGCGACTGAATAACTACCATTACTCAAATAACGATAAAGCAAATAACAACCATTACACTTGGAAATTACGCAAATAACACAAGTCTAAAAATGTATTTACATTTATGTATTTAGGAGACTTTTTTTATCCTATTACAGTTTGGGTTAAACATAAGCAGTTCGGATTAGTCATAAGATATATACATGAGAACTTCAGTCTCTTGAACCTCTGCTTTGGCAGATTAAATTGAAAGGCTCTGGAGAGCGAACAACACTGACGATCCCATCCATGTTTGGCCACTTTTCACCAGGCGGCCAAGAGAAACTGATCCGCTGTAAGAGAGAAACCATGAAGATGAAGAGCTCCGTCTTAGCCAAGGATTCACCAATACAGACCCTTGGACCTGAGGAATGAAGATAAATAAAAATTAATTTTGTGAAGTCATACGTGTTCTACGATGAAGTGTTTGCACGCAACTTGCCAAGAGAGAAGGGCAGAAATGCTTCTGGTTTGAAGAAATGTCCATTTTCATCCAAGAAATTCTCTGGGTTAAAAGTTTTTGGATACTTCCAGTGCTTCTCGTTGGTAAATATGTCTGTTAGGTTTATCAGAACCTCAGTTCCCTAGAAAGACAAGACTTGTTAGATTGTTGTCTGATGAACAGAATGTCTATTTAGTTTTATTGGTCACCTTGGGAATGTCATATCCGTGAAGCTTTGCGGTTTCAGTCGTTTGATGAGGTACCCCACAGGGAACGATGTTTCCACACCGCTGAATCTCATGAACGGTGGCGTACGTGTACGGTAGCTGATCTCGATCGTCCATGCTTGGTAGCCGATCATATCCTAGGACCCGAACAATCTCCTCATGACATCGCTCTGGAATCAGTGAGACCCAATGAATGTGCATTTAACTGATGCAAAAAATTAAAAGGTTGATTTCTGTGAGAATTTGTTTGGAAATATTGCATTTCTGGTTGTGTATAACATTATGTCCAGTGTTGTGTTTAACATTATGATTCGATTGGAATCAATCGTGTTTAAGATGAGGCTTGCTAAGACAGATAACTATCGAGAACAAGACACATCAAGAATTAGACCTAGCCAAGACTGATGAGCGTTGAGACCAAGGCACAGCTGAGACTGGTGAGTAGCAATCTAAACCCATGAATGAGTGGAGAACAAGACTCAGCTGAGGGCAATAAATAGAGATCAAGACCAGAAGAGTAGAGACCAAGGCTTAGCCGAGACCATTAAGTAGAGACTAAGACCTCAAGGTGATTTTAAGAACCAGGAAGTGTTTTCCAAATTGTAGAATTTGTTGTGCAGGTGACCCTCACGGACAGAGGACCCGATGTCAGAAATGCCTGGTCAAATCACTTACAAAAGACATTCCTGGAGGTTTTTTGATTCAGAAACTCAAGATAATCTCTTACACAGTGACAGGATAGTTTTCCCGACCTGCCTCCACTAGAAATGCTGACAACGTGAAGTACCTTGCACATCAGGGTTTTGAGTCAAGTAGATGAGCCCCCATCTGATGGTGGTCGCTGTGGTGTCAGATCCAGCCAGAAATAAGTCAGCTACTGACATCACCATGTTTTGTTCATGAAATGTGGAGTCCTCATCTGACTTTTGCTGTTGCAAAACACATAACCTTTAAAGATTCAACCGTCCACATTCATAGTAACTTCCCTCATCAACTTGATCTCACTTTCTCGATTTCCATAATGTAGGCATCGATATAATCTCGAAGACTCTCTGGATCCAGAGTTTCTCTGTGTTCTTTGACAGATTCCCTGATGAAAGCCTTTAACTCTTCAGCGTTCTGATAGAGTTTCTGATGCGGCCCAGGGAAATGTTTGATGATGGGGATCAAATTAAAGACCTGGAAAAATAATATTTTAAAGTTACACAGATGTGATTTCAAACATTTTGGAATTAGGATAATCACATGCACCAATTATCATAAACGTGTAATTTTCATACCTGTCCCACAAGTGATCCTGCCTGTGTCACGTTCTCCCTCACGATTTCCAAAAGGTATGCAAAACGCTCGTCATCGTAATCAAAGCGGTCCCCAAACACGATGGAACAGATAATGTTGGAAACTGCATTCTGTACGGCATGCTGAGGGTCGAATGGCTTGCCTGTAAGAAAGAATCTCTTGATTAAAGCATTTTCATTTAAATAATCGTGTCAGACTGCGATGGACTGGCGACCTGTCCTGGGTGTACCCCCGCTTCTTGCCCAATGTGTGCTGGAGATAGGCACCGGCAGACCCCTGTGACCCCGAAAGGGAATAAGCGGTTTGGAAAATGGATGGATAATCGTGTCAGAACAAACACCAATAAGTAAAAAAATACGAAACCTTCTGATTTGAGCATTTCAGGAACAAGGTAAGTGCTTTCCTCGGTCACTCGTTCCTCCACAGATTTCTTCCCCAGGCCAAAGTTCCTAAGCGTGTGCAGAGCGAAGCGTCTCTGCTGCCTCCAGGAGTGACCAAAAGTTACCAATACTATTCCTGCAAAAAGAGATTAAAGTAAAATAAAGACATGCTTTGCACTCTTTAACTAAAATGTCAAGTTAAGCTGGGGCCCAGATACTGAACAAGAAACTGATTAAAACTCTGAGCACACTTCAGTCTGGGGCACATTCTCCCCCTCTTCGAACACAAGAGTTAAACCAAGAGTCTGAAAGTGTTCTCTGCCTCAGTGTATGCAATTTTTTGGGGAAATGCTTAATAGAGGTCGACACCTTTGTTAACATTTTACAGTTACAGTACCATAACCACCGGTAAACCACTCTAGAACTGGGATCATTGGCCTTCCAGAAAAACATGAAGCATTCTGTACAAGAGCTTCCTTCACGATCTGGAGTGTGTTCAGAAGAATCGTAGGTTTCCTCCCGAGATACACAGTGGTCATCTCTCCATACTGAGATAGCTGCTCAGAGAAGATATGAAAGGATTTCAAGAACTACTTCTAAACGAAGACGACACTTAGAGGCATGACAAACAATCTATAAAACACAAAGAATGAAGGAACCCACCGATCTTAAGAAGCCCATTGGATTCATCAGGAAATAAGGAACAATCCCCACAAAAGGCAGAGGGGCTGGACCTGGAGGAGTTTGAGCTCTGTGAGAACGAATCCTGAGGATCTCAAACAGCAGAAGAAAGAGGAAGCCCAGGAACAGAGTCAGGCTCACAGAACCCAAGTCTAGTTTCAAGAGAACAGTCCACATGATGAGAGATCACTTCCAAACGAATGCTGGAGGACCTAGTGCTTGAACTATAGCAGAGGAAGAGGGAGGAGACAGATGGAGGCTACCCCTTAACACTTAACCCCTTCAGCTCAGATATCTACAGCTTCCTACCAGAAGATGGGATTAAAGAAGTTAAACTAAACTTTTCAAAAGTGTGAAACCCAACTCCAGTGTCCTTTCAGTCACAACGACCTGTTTGTCATGTTTTTCCACATCTGTTTTAACACTAGAGAGAGATGCTGTACATGGCGTGACAACGCAGTAACCAGTGTGCAGGGTGTGTTTCTGTGTCAAACGTTGCAGGGCTCTACGTGACTCCAAGGTGAACAAGAGGCTCACACCGGTTCAGACCTGTGTGTAGTAACTCCACAAACAGTTTCAGCAGAATTAAAAGGTTTTTGAGGGTTACAAGTATTTCAGCATGCAATGAAACAATTTAGTCGACAGGAAACCACACCTTCTTATGTTAGTGACCTATGTTCGTCTTCTAAACCCTTTCACATATTGATCACAAACTCAACAGTTACTCAATCTTCTGAAGAGCTGGGGTGCTCAAGAATTCTCCATGCTTCTTGTTCCGCAACTTCAGATGTGGAATTTGCTGCAGGGGTGGCTGCTACTGAGATAATCATCTTTATAATGATTCCCTGCGGTAAGGGAGGGGGTGGTCACAAGTAATATAATGAACTTTAGTTGCTTGCTGTTCTTTTCGGCATTCGTTTTAAACAAGTCACCAGCACATAAATATAGTTTCAAAAAACCTCTATCAACATAAAAATGCAACCAAATAAAGCCAAACTTTCTACTTCTAACCTCCTGCGATAGCACGTCATACACGCTGGTCAGTGGTGTTTCTAGGTGTGGACTTCTCACAGCGTCCCGTGGTTCTCCAGTATGAACAACACAGACCAGACCACAGAACCATTGATCAAAGAAGAGCAGAACTAGAACCATCTGTACCAGAGGGTTAACTAACTTTTTCCTTGGGACGTTCCCAAGGCCTGTGATGAAAGCTATACATTTGTGTTTACCACAGTATAAAATACACACAAACAAAAACTATTTTATATTTCATCAGAAGATGGCAGTAGAAATCTTGGGCATCATGTGCTACACGCTCAACATTTGGACAAAATTTATAAAATATTGAGGATAGTGATGATTTTGTTGATTTACTTACTTTTAAAAAAGGGCATAAATAACACAATAATGACAGTAAAACAACCAACACAGCATTGATAAACACAATAGAAATAGTATTTTAGAAAAGTTTTTCAAAGTATTAATTTTCAAGAAGAACTCTCAGACAAACCACAAAAGTACTTATAAATGCAGCTTGAGTCGTATTAATTGCTTTGTATAGTTTTCTGACGTGCATAAATTCTCATTTTTAAGATTGTAGCAAAAGGTTTAATTTCCCTCCCTGTTCACAGTTTGAATTTAGCAGTCTAAAGTGAGCATTAAAGATTCAAAGAACTTTATTAATCCCAGAGGGAAATTGCTTTGTCTTGGATAAACAGTTGCTCTGATTAAATTAAAAAAGACATTTGAGAAAATAATAAATAAAGTGAGAAATAGAATACACAAAGTAAAATAAAATTAAGTATAGCACACATTAAGTGACATATTGCACATGAAAAGAAGTATAAATTATATACAAATATATGAGAATATTGCACAATTCCAGAATATTGCACAAATATACAAATGTAAATCAGATATTGCACTTGGAACTTATGAGATGTGAGAATAGTAGTGTCATAAAGTATTGTACAGTAACCAATGACACATTACATAACTCCTGTCATGTACTGAAGATGTTACCTAGATGAGTTAAATAGTTTTATGGCCATTGGGAGAAATGATCTCCTGTGTCGCTCAGTAGAACACCTGGTCATAATCAGTCTCTGGCTGAAATTGCTCCTCTGGTTGGAGACCATTCTATTACTGTTACCACTCCGAATAGCGGGTGAGAAGGATTGTCCAAGATTGAGTGTATTTTTGACAGAATCCTCCTCCTTGCTACAACATCGACAGAGTCCAGATCTAAGCCCAGGACAGCACCAGCCGTCTTAATCACCTTGTCCAGTTCTTGTCCGCCACTTTCATGTTGCAGCCCCAACAGACCACAGCATAGACCACAACCGATTCATAAAACATCCGCAGAATTTTATTGCAGATGTTGAAAGACCTGAGCTTTCTCGGAAAGTACAACCTGCTCTGTCCTTTTTTATAGATTGCCATTGAGTTCACTGACCAGACCAGTTTTATATCCAGATGCACTCCCAGATATTTGTAATTAGAGACCATGTCCACTGTCTCCCCCTGGACAGATATGGGAGTCACGGGGGATCCGCTTTTCCTAAAGTCAACCACCAGTTCCTTCGTTTTCTTGATGTTGAGTTGTAGGTGGTTACGCTCACACCAGAGAACAAAGTCATCCACTACAGACTGGTATCCCGAGATGTCACTGTCCTTAATACATCCTTTATGTGATTAATTGTTATTTTTGTTATTTTACATTATTTTGGTGTTCAAAAAAAGAATGCAGTGATTTGGGTGAACCATGGAAAATTTTAATAAAACATTTACACAAACATTTAATAGCTGATAGCTTTTAATTTGATAGCGTTCCTGTCGTAAATTGACAAGCCATTGCTAGCATCACATCACTTTCTGCAAACATTATTATTATTTTTACTATGTTTAATTGTCAAATCTGCCCATAAACCATTACTCGTTGGAAGATGCTAGCTAGCACATTAGCTACTACCTTAAAAACTTTGAGAATGGTTAAAAACAAGGGCCTATGTTTTCAAAAGCATGACCTGAAACATAGTAAACTTAAATACAGAAGATTTTACATGAGCATTTATTCTTAGTACTCTAATAAGCCGGATGTTCAGGAATGTATCTTGTGCTATTACACAGTTAAATTCAGTAGTTCTTTTTGTGTTGGGGTTTAAGGGTTTCAAAATGAGAGATCGGCCAATCACAGTTGAGCATTTTAGAGAACTCAATAGTTTCAACAAATACGTGGATGGAAACAGCTGGTGAAACTCTTAAAAGTTTGGAGATGATGGTCAGCATTTCAAATCTCTGCTATGACAGATAATATCGAAGGGTTTTGGAGAGCGAATTAAACCGATAATCCCATTCAGGTCCGGAGACGTTTCACCAGGAGGCCAAGAGAAACGAATCCTCTGTAAGAGAGAAGCCACGAAGAGGAAGAGCTCTGTCTTTGCCAAAGTCTCGCCGAGGCACACCCTTGGACCTAAGGAATGGAGGAAGATGGAGCAGTTGCAATCAAACATGTGATCACTAATGATGCGGCAGAGGACTAACCCATGGAAAACGGGACGAACGCCTCTGGTTTGAAGAAATGCTGATTCTCATCCAAGAAGTTCTCCGGGTTAAAAGCTTCCGGGTGTTTCCAGTGCTCTTTGTTGGTAAATATTTCTGTTAAGTTCGTCAGGATGTTCATTCCCTAGAAAGCAAAATTAAAATGCCGTTCATCTCACATCAAAAGAATTAATGTGAATAAGTCGTTACCTTGGGAATGGTGTATCCTCGTAGTTGTGTGGTTTCTGTCGTTTGATGCATCCCACCAAAGGGAGAAATGTTTGCACAGCGGAGAATCTCGTGAACAGTGGCGTAAGTGTACGGTAGCCTCTCCCGGTCCTCCATGCTGGGCAAGCGATCGTATCCCAGCACCTGAACGATCTCCTCGTGGCATCGCTCTGGAATGAAATGTGTGATCTGTTGCACATTGAACGCTGAAATTGGTTTGAGATTGACAATTTTTCGTATTTTTTCCCAGTGGAACGTCTTTTCAATAATGTATTTCTTTTTTGTTATTTGCTCAGTTTGTTCTGTATTGTACTGAGATGATGGAGCTCTTTATAAAAGCCCAAACAAGGACTGGAGCACCAATTTAACTCATGGCTAGCTGCTTGTATGTAGAGCATTTACTAAGTTTTTCAAACTTGAAATAAATAAATGAAGACCAAATTTTCCTACTATAAGATTTAGTTGAGAAAAGCAATTTAAAGACGATTTAAGTTTAATTGCAAAAAAGGCATTTGATTAAAAAATTTACGTTGCAGTGACCTGCTAGAAAAGTTCTTTCACTAGATACAGAAGTAACCCTCGTGGCTTCATTAACTTCAGGAAATTATTAATAAAAATATTGGAAATTTGGAGTCTTTCTTTTTGATGAAGCTGCACTGCAAAAATGAGGAGAGAAAATACGATATTTATTGATAATGACTCTAATCTCTAGAGAAGTATTTTAAAGTGTTATATAAGGTTAAAACAAACAAAAGAAGTTGTTTTAAATGTACAGTGGTACCCCCGAGATACGAAATGTTCGAGATACGAAACGTCTTGTGAATTTTTTGCTTCGAGATACGAAGAAAAATTAGAGATACGAACAAATACAAGCAGTTCATCTGTATTTTCCACTTGTTTGTATAACGTCCCGTAGTGCTTCTCACGCTCCTATCTCCCAGTGCAAAAAGGGTCTGATGCGCTTCAAAACACTTCAACAACACAACGAAACATTACGTATAGATTTCTAATAATGTACTATAACAAATGTTAGAGTGAAGGCGTCGTAAAAGAAATAACGTTTATAACGTGGAAAGTGCTGTTCTGTAGCACAACTTAGAGAAACCCTGTGACGCGTTCTCAGAAGCGTCTCTCCATCTGTCTGCGCTCGTGCTTGAAACCGTGTTGGTGTCAGTAATTCATGAAATATCTCGAGAAAGTTATCTTTCATACGTAGTGCCGTAATGTTTTCTGCATCCGTTCCTCCTCCTCCTCCGACACATCGCTTCACTCTCAAGGTAAGGTTTCACATTTGTGAACATATTACGTATTTTGCTTGTGTTTTATTCTGTTTTATTATCATTTATTACATTAACAATGTGTAGATTTAAGGATTGAAGAAACGTTACTTGATTTTTCTCTGGTTTTCCTTTTTTTCATCCACTTATTCTGTTGTTTCTGAGAGCCATTGCACGGATTAGGTGTTTTACATGAAAAACTTGCTTCGAGATACGAAATGTTCGAGATGCGAACATCACCCTGGAACGGATCAGTTTTTTATCTTGGGGTGCCACTGTATATCTTGTCATTAGAATTAGCCATGGCCAAACGTTTTGAGAATCACAAAAGTATTAGTTTTCACGGCTAAACTGCTTTGAGATCTTTGTTTCAGTTGTTTACTGAAATATAATTAGAAGCTCTTGTTACGTTTCAAAGGCTTTTATCGACAATTCCACAACATTTAAGCAAAGAGTCAGTATTTGCAATCACTTCTTGGAGTTTGTCAGAATTTGTGGCTTTTTGTTTGTCCACCGCCACTTGAGGATTGACCACAAGCTCTCAATGGGATTAGGATCTGGGGAGCTTCCAGGCCATGGGCCCAAAATTTCACATAGTTATCACTTTTGTCTCATGGCACCGGGCTCCATTGAGCTGGAGAATACAATTCTTCACCAAACTGTTGTTGGATTCTTGGAAGAAGTTGCCTCTTCAGGAGACGATCTTGGTGCTTGCTGGACTTTCTTGGACACCCTGAAGCCTTCTTAACAACACTTGAACCTCTTTCCTTGAAGTTCTTGATGATCCTATAGATTGTTGATTTGGGTGCGATCGTTTTTTTGCAGGTCACCATGGTTACCAATGGAAGAACTATGATTTCAAGCATCAGGATCTTTTTAATATGTCAAGCCTGCCGTTTGAACCCAATCAGCCTTGTGCTCGTCAACATTCTCACCGGAGTTAACAGACGGTCGTTGAAATGATCTCAGCAGCTCGTTTAATGACAGCGATGAAATGCAGTGGAAAGTTTTTTTAGCATTAAGTTAATTTTCAGTTCTTTTGTAGAGTCAACAGAAAAACTATTGATTCTACCCCAATGAACCAGATCCTTTAAAAGTGGTTTTAAATACCTTGCACATCAAGGTTTTGAGTCAAGTAGATGAGCCCCCATCTGATGGTGGTCGCCGTGGTGTCGGTTCCAGCCAGGAACAGGTCAGATACGGTCATAATCATGTTATCCTCGTGAAACGTGGAGTCCTCAGTTGTCTGGGATGAATTAAAGTTCTTTTTAAAAAGCAACAAAGTCTCACCTTGACATCTAAAGTTGTGATATGTTTTGATTCAAAAAACTACTTTCACAAAACCTTTTTAGCAATCTCACCTTCTGCATCTCCAGCAGATAGGCGTCAATAAAGTCTCGAGGACTCTCTGGATCCAGAGTTTCTCTGTGAGCTTCGACTGATTCCCGAACGAAGCCCTTCAGCTCGACTGCATTCTGGTAAATCTTCTGGTGTGGCCCGGGGAAATGTTTAATGATTGGAATCAAGTTAAAGACCTGGAATTGAAAAACGTGAGTTTGTTATCTGCCTCCATCTCAAGAGAAATTCTAGCTCAAGGCGGACCACATTCCAGAAGAGGTTCGATCTAAATAGTCTCCCACCCTTAAGACTCGGGGCAGGGTAAACATTTGATTGTAAACACACCATTTATACAACAGTAATAGTTACGCAATGGCGACTAAGCTTTTTGTAATTGACTTGTTGGTCAACAAACAGTTCTCTGCTTCTTTCAGAAGGACACCGGATCACCGATAGACTCTTTGCATCCTTTGAACCCAACAATATCTACTAGGCAAAACACCTTTAGCAGCTGTTACCTGTCCGACGATCGACCCTGCCTGAGTGATGTTTTCCTTCAGGATCTCCAGAAGGTGTTTGAAGCGCTTGTTATCGTACTCGAATCGATCCCCAAACACAACGGAGCAGATGATGTTGGAGACGGCGTTCTGCAAAACATGTTGTGGGTCAAACGGCTTCCCTGTTAAAAGAGAAAACCATGAATTTGACATCTTCAATGAACGATTCGTTTATAGAGAGATTTACGTAAAGCTTTTAAGACCTTCCGCTTTGAGCATTTCTTGAACAAGGTAAGTGCTTTCTTCCGTCACTCTTTCCTCCACCGATTTCTTCCCCAGACCAAAGTTCCTGAGCGTGTGTAGAGCGAAGCGCCTCTGCTGCCTCCAGGAAGCACCAAAAGCAGCCATCACGATCCCTGTCAGAAAGGAAACAGGAACAACTTGGACATGTTTCATGGAAGATGTTTTAAAATGTGCTTTGGGAAATGTTGGAGTTTCATATTTCATTCATCAGGAGGGGTTTTGTACAGGAGCAGCTTGTTTGCACATAGGGCATCACTGTTGCCTCTCATTTAGAAAACACCAGTTTGAGGGATGTCCTGAATGGAGTTTGCATGTTCTCCTAGAGGTTCCTCTCGTATTCCAAAAGAAAGCTTCAGATGAATTGAAAACTATACAGGAATGTGTTCCAGTGATGAACTAGTGACCCGCATCGTTCCCTGCATGTTCCCCCCGTGACCCTCACCAGGAATAAACAGGTAAAGGACTGATGGATTCAGCACAAGCCCATCTTCAAGTCTTGAAAAATGAGGACTATAAGTAAACGTTTCAGAACTGGATTTTCACTGCAGTATTTTATAAAAAAAAAAACGAATCTCCAGCGGTCACCTGCCTTATCTTTTGTTACATAGCTTACCGTAATCATCAGTGACCCAGGTCAGAACCGGTATAGAAGGTCTCCCAGAAAAACATGAAGCATTATGGACGAGAGCTTCCTTCATGACCTGGAGTGTGTTCAGAAGAATCGCAGGCTTCCTCCCGAGATACACAGTGGTCATCTCTCCATACTGAGAGGCCTGCATTAGAACAGACAGTCAGGTCTGAACTTGAGTTCTCTTGTTGATCATGTCAACGTTTACGGAACAAGAACAGCAGTAAAACACCAAACGTTTAGAAGCAAATGCTCACCGATTTTATTAGCTCCATTGGGTTCCTCATGAACTCCAGTACATTTCCCACAAAAGGCAGAGGAGTTGGCCCCGGGGGAATATGACCTCTGTAGGAATTAATCCTGAAGATCTCAAAGAGAAGCAGGAAAAGGAAGCCCAGGAACAGAGCCAGGCTCACTGAAGCCAAGTCTAGCTTGAGGAGAGCGTTCCACATGATGAAAGATCACGTCCAGATTGAGAAACACAAGAAGAGTAGACCTTCTAAACAATAGAGGGAGGAGACTAATGGAGAGAGAGAGAGACTAACGCTTAACCCTTTCAGCACAGCTACATCTCTTTATGGCTCATTCCAAAGGATCAATGATTAATTTCAGATCTGAGTGTTCTTTTTCTGTGATCGGGACGGAGGATAAACCTGGAAAGCAGAGGTCTTTCAGGAAACGCAGGGCTGTTATTCATTAACCCGGGCCGTTTGCAAGGTGTGCACGTGTGTCAGAGTGTAGTGTTTATGGAGCTACGTGACTCAGATACACATCTGCTTTTGGGCGAGATGGAAACGAGATATTCCAGGAATGTGATCTATGTTTGGAAAGGCTTTTTAAAAATTGTGCAGAACATCAAAAACATGTGTTGAAGCTGACCTGCACGGCTCAGGTAGTATTGACTTAAAAAAAAAAACTCCACTTGTTTGAAACTTCACATAAGGGTGTTTAACCAAACAGAGCGACGATGATTCTCTCCAAGTCATCCTCTTAAAGAGCTGGATGTGAAAGGATCTGACTGGTTTTGGGAGTCTCCAGTAACTGGTGGACACCTGCAATGTCAATGTAGGGTTGTTCTAAAATATGCTTTAAATTTAACTTATTGATTTTAATTCTTATTGAAAAATACATTATTAACTTATTGATCTCCTTTTCAGGACAAATCAATGATGATTGGTAGTTAAAGACTCAGAGACATATCCAGCTGAAAACTATCAAAGAGGAGGCTGTAGCGCCGTGAAGCAGGGTACGAATGTCAGCTGTGTGGGAGCCATCACCGTAACAAGAAAGAACCGTCTCAGGGAAAGCAAGAACCGACAGAACTATGTGAAGTCGCTTTGGATAAAAGACTCTGTGATGTGATTTCGCTCTCACGCTGAAGAGTTTCATGTTTGGCTTATGTTACATTAACTGAGGATTTTACTTTTAAGTAAATTGCACAACATTAAAGACGGCAAAACTTGCAATAAGTGCTTTTGGAGATTTACACATAAGTCTGAAGACACTGGTCACACTGGTCTTAATGAACCGGTCCATTTTGTCAACTGGAAAAAACCCTTGAACTCTGTAGAAATCAGTGGGAGCAGTCAGTCACACGACTACTTTTCCAGTTTACTGTGATGTCATGTGCACCCCCTCTATAGCTCAATATGAATCCAAGCCATTCCACCAATCAGGAGCCATCCTTTTTCCTAGCATTCAAAACAGATTCCAATAGCAAACATACTTTTCCTAACGGGTATTGGACCTTCTTAAGAACATCACAAAAAGCATCAAATATGTAAATAATCCATGGTCTTTTGAAGATCCAAGTGATGCAACTTCCTGCTGAAAAACTGACTCATGAAAATTCCCCAGTTTTCCAGAGGGTTAGGTTTAGGTTTCCTGGGTTAGGGTAACAGAAATGATTATTTAATGCAAATGCTATGACTACATTTTTTTTGTGAAAATAAATGTTTTTGAAACAAACATTGTAATGGATTTACATTTCAAATCAAAAGAAAGTTTTTTTGTTTTTAAAAAACATTTCAATCTTTATTTTTTAATAGTGAAATGTAGCACCAGAGACTTGTAACAAGCAATAAATGCGATTACATGGATCTGATCAATATTTGGAATAAAAAAAAACAATACTATACACTTTGCTTAGTAATAAAATGTTTTTAATTAACAAATGCTTATTTATACAGTTAAAGTTCCAGGGACAGCAATGGCAGCCATACGGTGGAATAGCTCCTGCAGAGATTGGTGTAATCTTCACCGTCTACAAGTTATTAAAGGGGATCACTTAAAGTGACCAATGTACAGAAAACTCAAAATATTTTAAAGTTACAAGAAAATACAACAAGGCTCATGTTTTCGACTGAGAGTTGGTGTTATAGAGAGCCCAAGTGGAAGGCATCTTACATTCGAGGCATTAGGCAAGATTTATTTAATTTTGGTTGAGCTTAAAACAGCATCGTGTGGTGTGCATCCGCCAGAGACACAATCTGAACACAGAAGACAGGTTTAAATGACATGTGCATTATTAAATCAAGAGTAAATCAAAATCCACACAAGGTTTCATTTCTAGCGAATCAATTCCCGGTTCTATGAAATAAAAAAGTTTCTGTAAAATCTGTTTCTACAAAGAAGGCATTTTGAACCGAGATGAACTCGGTCGTAGATGCTCCTGCAGATAAACTCAGACGGTGATCTTCCGGATGAGAGAAGCTCGGCATCAGTGGAACATTAAACAGGTTACTTCCTCCTGACTCCGCCCACTATTTTCCACAACAATATTTCAAGATATAGCAAAAGTAGTTGAATTGGAACTTGACAAAAGGAACGGTTTTAAAACAAACATTTATACGATGTTCAATGGATCGTTTAATTCTCTATTTGGAATCTCTGCTGTGACAGATTATATTGAATGGTTTTGGAGATCGAATAATTCCAAAAGTTCCATTCATGTCCGGCTGCTTTTCTCCAGGAGGCCAAGAGAAATGAATCCTCTGCAAGAGACAAGTCACAAAGAGGAAGAGCTCCATCTTAGCCAAGGTCTCGCCGAGACAGACCCTCGGACCTGAGATTTAGAGCACAATAGAACAGGGAAAAATCAATAGTAAAAATGAAAAAAGTTCAGTAATTCCATTTAAAAAGTCAAACTTGTATAAGGTAAACATTCATTCCACACAGAATGATATACCTCAACTGTTTACTTCCTTAAATCTTGATGATTATAACTGACAAGAAAAAATAAGTGCCACACGCTAATCACACGCTAACACTTTAAATGGTCTCTCAGTCTATTTCTGTAGGCTATATAACCACGAAAAAGACTGCTGGCTTGATTACTCCCCAAAAGACAACTATCGACACCTTGCACACGGAGGGTGAGAGGGATTGTAAAACAAAACCCATTAAAAATGTGGGTTCATACAGATGGCCTACCACCACTCAGAGATGTATGCAAGACATGGCTTTCAACTGTTTTGTGTCAAGAGCTCCTCGCCTGGGCTGAAGACAAGAAGGATGGGGCTGCAGCTGAGTGGAACCAAGTTAAATTCTCTGATGAAAGTAAATTTGCATTTCCTGTTTAAATCAAGGTCTTGATCAAGGCACGTGGAGGAAGAGAGGAGAAGCACAGAATTCACATTGCTTGAGATCTAGCATAAAGTTTCCAAAGTCAGTGATGGTTCGGGGTGCCATGTCATCTGCTGGTGTGGGTCCACTGTCTTTTCTAAGCCCCATCTTCAACGCAGATGTTTACGAGGATGTTTTGGAACACTTTATGGAGAAGCAGATATCTTTTTACGCACCAAAGCTAAAAGAACCATGGTTCCCTTGACCTTAATCCCATAGAACGTCTCTCATACCCAACAATGTAGAAGAGCTGAAGGCCACTATCAGAGAAACCTGGGCTTTCATGCACCTCAGAAATGACAGAAAAACAAATATTCAAATTATTTGACCAGTACCACGCCACTCACCAATAGAGAACGGGATAAATGCTTCTGGTCTGAAGAAATGTCCATTTTCATCGAGGAAGTTCTCCGGGTTAAAACTGTCTGGATGTTTCCAGTGCTCCTTGCTGGTAAAGATTTCGGTAAAGTTTGCCACTATCTCGGTTCCCTTGAAAGACAAAAAGAATGAAATTCCAAACTGAGTTAGAAAACTTTTATAAATATCACACACCCTAGGAATGACGAATCCCCGGAGCGTTGTGGTCTCAGTCAGCTGATGCATCACACCAAAGGGAACGATGTTTCCGCAGCGCTGAAACTCATGCACCGTGGCGTACGTGTACGGGAGCCGCTCCCGGTCCTCCGCGCTCGGTAATCGATCGTATCCCAGGACCCGCACGATCTCCTCATGGCATCGCTCTGGGATCAACAACAGCTGATGTTTCTATTTAATATTTTAATTCAAGAGTAGCTCGCTCCATCAATGCAACCAAAGATGCCTAAGAAGTAGAACGATCTGAAACGTTAAATATCTGCAGGAATTCTTGTTGGATTAAGCGTTAAATTCCACGATTGAGGAGATAAAGAGACGAATATTTCCATGATCACTGAAGGGTTTGGTACCTTGGACCTCGGGGTTTTGAGTCAGGTGGATGATCCCCCATTTGATGGTCGTGGCAGTGCTGTCGGTTCCAGCCAGGAACAAGTCCGCTACGGTCATCACCATGTTGTCCTCGTGGAAAGTGGAGTCCTCGTTGCACTTTTGCTGTTCCAAAGAAAACTAAATATTCAAGTGTTCAATATTTAAGAGCTCCATCGCTCGCCAGGTCTTGCTTAGAAGCACCACGGGACTAGAGTTGTCACGAGTCCTTTATAATTCAGTATCGTCCAGCGATGTAAAATTCTGAACAAATCAACTCTCCAGGTTATAAGCAGCTTTGGATGCGTTTGTAGCCGATTAACAAAGTATTTTGTGTTAAAGTATTATTTTTCAAAACTTGTTTATTCATTCATTCATTTTCCAGCAAACTTGTTGCCTTATTTGGGGTCACGGGGGTCCGCCAGTGGCCAACTCCAGCGCACATTGGGCGAGAGGCGGGGCTACACCCTGGACAGGTCGCCAGTCCATCGCAGGGCAGCACACACTCACACCTTCACACCTAAGGGGAATTTAGATTATTCAGTTAACCTACCGCATGTTTTTGGGATTGTGGGGGAAACCGGAGTAAAACCCACGCAAGCACCGGGAGAACATGCAAACTCCTTCCAGGAAGATCACTGGCGAGCCTTGAAATATTACGTATAGATTACTATTAATGTACTATAACAAATGTTAGAGTGAAGGCGTCGTAAAAGAAATAACATTTATAACGTGGAAAGTGCTGTTCTGTAGCACAACTTAGAGAAACCCTGTGACGCGTTCTCAGAAGCGTCTCTCCATCTGTCTGCGCTCGTGCTTGAAACCGTGTTGGTGTCAGTAATTCGTGAAATATCTCGAGAAAGTTATCTTTCATACGTAGTGCCGTAATGTTTTCCTCCATCCGTTCCTCCTCCTCCTACACATCGCTTCACTCTCAAGGTAAGGTTTCACATTTGTGAACATATTACGTATTTTCCATGTGTTTTATTATCATTTATTACATTAACAAGATTTAAGGATTGAAGAAACGTTTCTTGATTTTTCTCTGGTTTTCCTTTTTTTTGTAAATGTAAAACTTGCTTCGAGATACGAAAGCCACCTCGGATCGGATTCTTTTTATTATCTCGAGGTACCTGTATAGGGTGTAAATAGTTGTTTTGTTTTCTGGAAGTGACATGGGTAACGTCCTGTCTAATGCGCATGCGAGATGCAGCAGCTGAGCTTGATTTAATCCACGCCTTCCAACAAATCCTTAACGCAGTTTGTAGAAGAGATGATCTCACCTTCTCGATCTCCAGGATGTAGGCATCGATGTAGTCTCGGGGACTCTCTGGATCCAAAGTTTCTCGGTGCACTTTGACTGATTCCCTGATGAAAGCCTTCATCTCTTCTGCATTCTGGTGGATCTTCTGGTGGGGTCCTGGAAAATGTTCGATGACTGGAATCAAGTTAAAGATCTGGAGAAAGACAAACGTTCCACAAGAGTTCCTTCACATTCCTGCAGAGTGATTTATGACACTCCTGGAGAGATGTTTGAGCCAAGCACATTCTTTAAGTGGCCTCATTTACCAGAGAGAACCACAGAAGAATCTTTAGGACTCCTTAAGTCTAGTTTCTTATGGTTCTAGAAACTCTACAGTGGAGATAGAGTCATCACCAGTGGAACACTGTGAATTCTTCATACCTGTCCAACGAGTGATCCGGCCAGAACCAGATTTTCCTTCAGGATCTCCAGAAGGTGTTTGAAGCGCTTGTTATCGTACTCGAAACGGTCCCCGAACACAATCGAGCAGATGATGTTGGAGACTGCGTTCTGGAAAGCATGCTGAGGGTTAAATGGTTTCCCTGTAACGAGCGAAAAGCACCAGTTAGTTCAGGTTTACAGGATTTATTCATAAATCACATTCCATTTTGGATTTTCTATTAAAACCACCTTTAATTTATGGGACAGCCACATATTTATTGAAGAAAACCAGAATTCTAGAAGAGAAACCCGTCTCATGTACCTACTGTAACAATTTTCAATTGACTTTTTTGCCACTGTTTGCCATTGTTGAGATAGAACAGGAAATATATCACAAACAGGAAGTGACAAGCTCTTGAGCTGCTCCTTGAGTTCCAGTCTCTCTCTCTGTTTCCTACTCTGAAAGAGCTTCTCTCAATGTTTCTCTTGAGCTCTCCTTTCTTCCAGTCCCCCACACACCTCCTCAACTTTTCTCTCTTTTCAAGGCTGCGTGCTTCTAACTAAATCTCATCTACGTGTTTAAGTTTCAGCGAAGCCACGTTTGCGGCTGAATCTTCTCCAAGTCTTGTTGCTTGATTTAGAATTCACATTTGCGTCTTTGACTGAAGCCTGTGGAGATGTCTAACCCAAAACTCTGCAGGATTTGAAAGCAGAAAGCTAAGAACCTTCCGCTTTGAGCATTTCTTGAACGAGGTAGGTGCTTTCCTCAGTCACTCGTTCCTCCACAGATTTCTTCCCCAGGCCGAAGTTCCTGAGCGTGTGCAGAGCGAAGCGCCTCTGCTGCCTCCAGGAGTGACCAAACGTGCTCATTACGATTCCTGTAAGAGAACAAACAGAGCTTCAGAGTAGAGACCCATTGGAAAACCATGGGACGCAAAGCTTCTAGTTTAACGTGGGACAAACATTGTAAGATAAGGGCGAAAATATCTGTTTGCAATACTCCCACAAATGTGAGATATATTAAAATATTTCACAATGAAAGACCCCAAAGGGTTGGAAGCTTTTCCTCAAGCAGCTGCTGAACATCAAAGCTGCAAAAACAGAAAGAGAGGAAGAAAACTGAGAACAAGCAACCCCGACTTTCCAAGAAAAATGACCATGTCAGACCGAGGTGCCACAAACCAACTTAAAAACCACACAGCGCAGTAAACGGAGCACAAGAGACATTTATGCATTTGCTTGATGCGTTTATTCAAAACTGATTTCCAGTTCTCACCTGATCCATTCGCAAAGATCTCAAGAGTAAAGAAAAATCATGAAACGTGAAATCAGAGAGACTGGGAGATCTTTTAATCAATTTTACCAGTTCATATTAGAAACGGGGATATTCCCAGCACTCCTGAATGCACTGCTTGGCTGCAACAAAGAGCTAAAAACACCCACAAACACGAACAGTTTTCTATTTTTTGTGAAGTAAATCACTGCAGATGGCACCTTTATAGGCATAACAGAGCTCAGTCCAAGATCGTTTGTGTAAATCTTGATTAGAAATCACGGACCCCAAGTAAAAGAGTTTAAAGCACTTTAGCTACTGGTTTACTAAAAATACATTAGAACATACAGAAAAAAAATGCAACACTGGAAACCAGAATGTTGGAGGTGTCCTAATGGATTTTGCTTATGTACAAATAAAAAACATGCATTTACAGTGGCGTAAAGTAACTAATTACGAATACTCAAATTGAGTCCGAAATCGTAATTTAGGGAGTAGATTTAAAAAACTTTTACTATTGCCGCACTACTTTTCTTCCATCTGCCTTTATTTTAATTTATTATTTTTTAAATGTATTTTTCCTACGATGATTGGCACCTATCCCGTCTTATCAAATAGTGTATAAAGAACCAATCCCCCAAAAATGAGATCTAGCGAACAGATCCAATCTATTCTGATCACATGCATTTATTTTCTGTAATCGTTTCTCTCCTGTGATCTTTTTTCTGCGCATTCTATAATGCTCCTGCTTCACTTTTTTTCTCCCTCTCTTCCCATGATCTCTTTGTTCTTTTCCGTTCTCTCCCTGTTTTTACTTTCTCTCTTTCCTCCTTCATGCTACCTTCTCTCTCTCTTTCATTTTTCCTTGATAATAATATTCTCTAAGCCCAAGAGCTACTTTTAACCTCTACTTTGAGTTGTCTTTCGAAACAGATACTTTTACTCTACTTCCTTAGCTTTTTTGGTTCTTTTGAGCATCGTATTTCAGTTATCTTTTGGGAACCACTCTTTTTTTCCATGTAGCCTCATCTAATACACGACCAGTGACTTCCATTTCATGGCACTGCATCTCAGCAGTCAGACAAATGTCCTTAGGTTGCATTTGTTTCAATTTAGTTGGAATATTAAGGAAAGGTTTAGTACTAATTTATCAAAAGAACACAACGTTTACATTTGATCACATTTTCACATCTGGCCTTCTTTGTCATGAACACACTCATGCCGAACCTTCAAATGTTTTGAGCAACCCTAGCCCAGAATATGAGCTCAGCCTGTAACTTACCGTATCCATCAGTGACCCAGTTCAGAACCGGCACTGATGGCCTCCCCGAAAAGCATGAAGCATTCTGAACAAAAGCTTCTTTGACAACCTCGAGTGTGTTGAGAACGACTGTGGGCTTCCTCCCGAGATACAAAGACATAATCTCTCCATACTGAGATATCTGCTCAGAGAAAAGTGTATCAGTGCCGTGTTCCAAACAGACCTTCTGTGAAGCAACTAGCAAGTGATGCTCTCACTGATCTGATGAATTCCATCGGGTTCTTCATGAACTCCGGCACATTTCCCACAAAAGGCAGAGGAGTTGGCCCCGGGGGAAAATGACCTCTGTAGGAATTAATCCTGAAGATCTCAAAGAGAAGCAGGAAAAGGAAGCCCAGGAACAGAGCCAGGCTCACTGAAGCCAAGTCTAGCTTGAGGAGAGCGTTCCACATGATGAAAGATCACGTCCAGATTGAGAAACACAAGAAGAGTAGACCTTCTAAACAATAGAGGGAGGAGACTAATGGAGAGAGAGAGAGACTAACGCTTAACCCTTTCAGCACAGCTACATCTCTTTATGGCTCATTCCAAAGGATCAATGATTAATTTCAGATCTGAGTGTTCTTTTTCTGTGATCGGGACGGAGGATAAACCTGGAAAGCAGAGGTCTTTCAGGAAACGCAGGGCTGTTATTCATTAACCCGGGCCGTTTGCAAGGTGTGCACGTGTGTCAGAGTGTAGTGTTTATGGAGCTACGTGACTCAGATACACATCTGCTTTTGGGCGAGATGGAAACGAGATATTCCAGGAATGTGATCTATGTTTGGAAAGGCTTTTTAAAAATTGTGCAGAACATCAAAAACATGTGTTGAAGCTGACCTGCACGGCTCAGGTAGTATTGACTTAAAAAAAAAAACTCCACTTGTTTGAAACTTCACATAAGGGTGTTTAACCAAACAGAGCGACGATGATTCTCTCCAAGTCATCCTCTTAAAGAGCTGGATGTGAAAGGATCTGACTGGTTTTGGGAGTCTCCAGTAACTGGTGGACACCTGCAATGTCAATGTAGGGTTGTTCTAAAATATGCTTTAAATTTAACTTATTGATTTTAATTCTTATTGAAAAATTCATTATTAACTTATTGATCTCCTTTTCAGGACAAATCAATGATGATTGGTAGTTAAAGACTCAGAGACATATCCAGCTGAAAACTATCAAAGAGGAGGCTGTAGCGCCGTGAAGCAGGGTACGAATGTCAGCTGTGTGGGAGCCATCACCGTAACAAGAAAGAACCGTCTCAGGGAAAGCAAGAACCGACAGAACTATGTGAAGTCGCTTTGGATAAAACACTGTGATGTGATTTCGCTCTCACGCTGAAGAGTTTCATGTTTGGCTTATGTTACATTAACTGAGGATTTTACTTTTAAGTAAATTGCACAACATTAAAGACGGCAAAACTTGCAATAAGTGCTTTTGGAGATTTACACATAAGTCTGAAGACACTGGTCACACTGGTCTTAATGAACCGGTCCATTTTGTCAACTGGAAAAAACCCTTGAACTCTGTAGAAATCAGTGGGAGCAGTCAGTCACACGACTACTTTTCCAGTTTACTGTGATGTCATGTGCACCCCCTCTATAGCTCAATATGAATCCAAGCCATTCCACCAATCAGGAGCCATCCTTTTTCCTAGCATTCAAAACAGATTCCAATAGCAAACATACTTTTCCTAACGGGTATTGGTCCTTCTTAAGAACATCACAAAAAGCATCAAATATGTAAATAATCCATGGTCTTTTGAAGATCCAAGTGATGCAACTTCCTGCTGAAAAACTGACTCATGAAAATTCCCCAGTTTTCCAGAGGGTTAGGTTTAGGTTTCCTGGGTTAGGGTAACAGAAATGATTATTTAATGCAAATGCTATGACTACATTTTTTTTTGTGAAAATAAATGTTTTTGAAACAAACATTGTAATGGATTTACATTTCAAATCAAAAGAAAGTTTTTTTGTTTTTAAAAAACATTTCAATCTTTATTTTTTAATAGTGAAATGTAGCACCAGAGACTTGTAACAAGCAATAAATGCGATTACATGGATCTGATCAATATTTGGAATAAAAAAAACAATACTATACACTTTGCTTAGTAATAAAATGTTTTTAATTAACAAATGCTTATTTATACAGTTAAAGTTCCAGGGACAGCAATGGCAGCCATACGGTGGAATAGCTCCTGCAGAGATTGGTGTAATCTTCACCGTCTACAAGTTATTAAAGGGGATCACTAAAAGTGACCAATGTACAGAAAACTCAAAATATTTTAAAGTTACAAGAAAATACAACAAGGCTCATGTTTTCGACTGAGAGTTGGCGTTATAGAGAGCCCAAGTGGAAGGCATCTTACATTCGAGGCATTAGGCAAGATTTATTTAATTTTGGTTGAGCTTAAAACAGCATCGTGTGGTGTGCATCCGCCAGAGACACAATCTGAACACAGAAGACAGGTTTAAATGACATGTGCATTATTAAATCAAGAGTAAATCAAAATCCACACAAGGTTTCATTTCTAGCGAATCAATTCCCGGTTCTATGAAATAAAAAAGTTTCTGTAAAATCTGTTTCTACAAAGAAGGCATTTTGAACCGAGATGAACTCGGTCGTAGATGCTCCTGCAGATAAACTCAGACGGTGATCTTCCGGATGAGAGAAGCTCGGCATCAGTGGAACATTAAACAGGTTACTTCCTCCTGACTCCGCCCACTATTTTCCACAACAATATTTCAAGATATAGCAAAAGCAGTTGAATTGGAACTTGACAAAAGGAACGGTTTTAAAACAAACATTTATACGATGTTCAATGGATCGTTTAATTCTCTATTTGGAATCTCTGCTGTGACAGATTATATTGAATGGTTTTGGAGATCGAATAATTCCGAAAGTTCCATTCATGTCCGGCTGCTTTTCTCCAGGAGGCCAAGAGAAATGAATCCTCTGCAAGAGACAAGTCACAAAGAGGAAGAGCTCCATCTTAGCCAAGGTCTCGCCGAGACAGACCCTCGGACCTGAGATTTAGAGCACAATAGAACAGGGAAAAATCAATAGTAATAATGAAAAAAGTTCAGTAATTCCATTTAAAAAGTCAAACTTGTATAAGGTAAACATTCATTCCACACAGAATGATATACTTCAACTGTTTTCTTCCTTAAATCTTGATGATTATAACTGACAAGAAAAAATAAGTGCCACACGCTAATCACACGCTAACACTTTAAATGGTCTCTCAGTCTATTTCTGTAGGCTATATAACCACGAAAAAGACTGCTGGCTTGATTACTCCCCAAAAGACAACTATCGACACCTTGCACACGGAGGGTGAGAGGGATTGTAAAACAAAACCCATTAAAAATGTGGGTTCATACAGATGGCCTACCACCACTCAGAGATGTATGCAAGACATGGCTTTCAACTGTTTTGTGTCAAGAGCTCCTCGCCTGGGCTGAAGACAAGAAGGATGGGGCTGCAGCTGAGTGGAACCAAGTTAAATTCTCTGATGAAAGTAAATTTGCATTTCCTGTTTAAATCAAGGTCTTGATCAAGGCACGTGGAGGAAGGGAGGAGAAGCACAGAATTCACATTGCTTGAGATCTAGCATAAAGTTTCCAAAGTCAGTGATGGTTCGGGGTGCCATGTCATCTGCTGGTGTGGGTCCACTGTCTTTTCTAAGCCCCATCTTCAACGCAGATGTTTACGAGGATGTTTTGGAACACTTTATGGAGAAGCAGATTTATTTTTACGCACCAAAGCTAAAAGAACCATGGTTTCCTTGACCTTAATCCCATAGAACGTCTCTCAGACCCAACAATGTAGAAGAGCTGAAGGCCACTATCAGAGAAACCTGGGCTTTCATGTACCTCAGAAATGACAGAAAAACAAATATTCGAATTATTTGACCAGTACCACGCCACTCACCAATAGAGAACGGGATAAATGCTTCTGGTCTGAAGAAATGTCCATTTTCATCGAGGAAGTTCTCCGGGTTAAAACTGTCTGGATGTTTCCAGTGCTCCTTGCTGGTAAAGATTTCGGTAAAGTTTGCCACTATCTCGGTTCCCTTGAAAGACAAAAAGAATGAAATTCCAAACTGAGTTAGAAAACTTTTATAAATATCACACACCCTAGGAATGACGAATCCCCGGAGCGTTGTGGTCTCAGTCAGCTGATGCATCACACCAAAGGGAAAGATGTTTCCGCAGCGCTGAAACTCATGCACCGTGGCGTACGTGTACGGGAGCCGCTCCCGGTCCTCCGCGCTCGGTAATCGATCATATCCCAGGACCCGCACGATCTCCTCATGGCATCGCTCTGGGATCAACAACAGCTGATGTTTCTATTTATTATTTTAATTCAAGAGTAGCTCGCTCCATCAATGCAACCAAAGATGCCTAAGAAGTAGAACGATCTGAAACCTTAAATATCTGCAGGAATTCTTGTTGGATTAAGCGTTAAATTCCACGATTGAGGAGATAAAGAGACGAATATTTCCATGATCACTGAAGGGTTTGGTACCTTGGACCTCGGGGTTTTGAGTCAGGTGGATGATCCCCCATTTGATGGTCGTGGCAGTGCTGTCGGTTCCAGCCAGGAACAAGTCCGCTACGGTCATCACCATGTTGTCCTCGTGGAAAGTGGAGTCCTCGTTGCACTTTTGCTGTTCCAAAGAAAACAAAATATTCAAGTGTTCAATATTTAAGAGCTCCATCGCTCGCCAGGTCTTGCTTAGAAGCACCACGGGACTAGGGTTGTCACGAGTCCTTTATAATTCAGTATCGTCCAGCGATGTAAAATTCTGAACAAATCAACTCTCCAGGTTATAAGCAGCTTTGGATGCGTTTGTAGCCGATTAACAAAGTATTTTGTGTTAAAGTATTATTTTTCAAAACTTGTTTATTCATTCATTCATTTTTCAGCAAACTTGTTGCCTTATTTGGGGTCACGGGGGTCCGCCAGTGGCCAACTCCAGCGCACATTGGGCGAGAGGTGGGGCTACACCCTGGACAGGTCGCCAGTCCATCGCAGGGCAACACACACTCACACCTTCACACCTAAGGGGAATTTAGATTATTCAGTTAACCTACCGCATGTTTTTGGGATTGTGGGGGAAACCGGAGTAAAACCCACGCAAGCACCGGGAGAACATGCAAACTCCTTCCAGGAAGATCACTGGCGAGCCTTGAAATATTACGTATAGATTACTAATAATGTACTATAACAAATGTTAGAGTTGAGGCGTCGTAAAAGAAATAACGTTTATAACGTGGAAAGTGCTGCTCTGTAGCGCAACTTAGAGAAACCCAGTGACGCGTTCTCAGAAGCGTCTCTCCATCTGTCTGCGCTCGTGCTTGAAACCGTGTTGGTGTCAGTAATTCGTGAAATATCTCGAGAAAGTTATCTTTCATACGTAGTGCCGTAATGTTTTCCTCCATCCGTTCCTCCTCCTCCGACACATCGCTTCACTCTCAAGGTAAGGTTTCCCATGTTTGAACATATTACGTATTTTCCATGTGTTTTATTATCATTTATTACATTAACAAGATTTAAGGATTGAAGAAACGTTTCTTGATTTTTCTCTGGTTTTCCTTTTTTTTTGTAAATGTAAAACTTGCTTCGAGATACGAAAGCCACCTCGGATCGGATTCTTTTTATTATCTCGAGGTACCTGTATAGGGTGTAAATAGTTGTTTTGTTTTCTGGAAGTGACATGGGTAACGTCCTGTCTAATGCGCATGCGAGATGCAGCAGCTGAGCTTGATTTAATCCACGCCTTCCAACAAATCCTTAACGCAGTTTGTAGAAGAGATGATCTCACCTTCTCGATCTCCAGGATGTAGGCATCGATGTAGTCTCGGGGACTCTCTGGATCCAAAGTTTCTCGGTGCACTTTGACTGATTCCCTGATGAAAGCCTTCATCTCTTCTGCATTCTGGTGGATCTTCTGGTGGGGTCCTGGAAAATGTTCGATGACTGGAATCAAGTTAAAGATCTGGAGAAAGACAAACGTTCCACAAGAGTTCCTTCACATTCCTGCAGAGTGATTTATGACACTCCTGGAGAGATGTTTGAGCCAAGCACATTCTTTAAGTGGCCTCATTTACCAGAGAGAACCACAGAAGAACCTTTAGGACTCCTTAAGTCTAGTTTCTTATGGTTCCAGAAAATCTACAGTGGAACACTGTGAATTCTTCATACCTGTCCAACGAGTGACCCGGCCAGAACCAGATTTTCCTTCAGGATCTCCAGAAGGCGTTTGAAGCGCTTGTTATCGTACTCGAAACGGTCCCCGAACACAATCGAGCAGATGATGTTGGAGACTGCGTTCTGGAAAGCATGCTGAGGGTTAAATGGTTTCCCTGTAACGAACGAAAAGCACCAGTTAGTTCAGGTTTACAGGATTTATTCATAAATCACATTCCATTTTGGATTTTCTATTAAAACCACCTTTAATTTATGGGACAGCCACATATTTATTGAAGAAAACCAGAATTCTAGAAGAGAAACCCGTCTCATGTACCTACTGTAACAATTTTCAATTGACTTTTTTGCCACTGTTTGCCATTGTTGAGATAGAACAGGAAATATATCACAAACAGGAAGTGACAAGCTCTTGAGCTGCTCCTTGAGTTCCAGTCTCTCTCTCTGTTTCCTACTCTGAAAGAGCTTCTCTCAATGTTTCTCTTGAGCTCTCCTTTCTTCCAGTCCCCCACACACCTCCTCAACTTTTCTCTCTTTTCAAGGCTGCGCGCTTCTAACTAAATCTCATCTACGTGTTTAAGTTTCAGCGAAGCCACGTTTGTGGCTGAATCTTCTCCAAGTCTTGTTGCTTGGTTTAGAATTCACATTTGCGTCTTTGACTGAAGCCTGTGGAGATGTCCAACCCAAAACTCTGCAGGATTTGAAAGCAGAAAGCTAAGAACCTTCCGCTTTGAGCATTTCTTGAACGAGGTAGGTGCTTTCCTCAGTCACTCGTTCCTCCACAGATTTCTTCCCCAGACCGAAGTTCCTGAGCGTGTGCAGAGCGAAGCGCCTCTGCTGCCTCCAGGAGTGACCAAACGTGCTCATTACGATTCCTGTAAGAGAACAAACAGAGCTTCAGAGTAGAGACCCATTGGAAAACCATGGGACACAAAGCTTCTAGTTTAACGTGGGACAAACATTGTAAGATAAGGGCGAAAATATCTGTTTGCAATACTCCCACAAATGTGAGATATATTAAAATATTTCACAATGAAAGACCCCAAATGGTTGGAAGCTTTTCCTCAAGCAGCTGCTGAACATCAAAGCTGCAAAAACAGAAAGAGAGGAAGAAAACTGAGAACAAGCAACCCCGACTTTCCAAGAAAAATGACCATGTCAGACCGAGGTGCCACAAACCAACTTAAAAACCACACAGCGCAGTAAACGGAGCACAAGAGACATTTATGCATTTGCTTGATGCATTTATTCAAAACTGATTTCCAGTTCTCACCTGATCCGTTCGCAAAGATCTCAAGAGTAAAGAAAAATCATAAAACGTGAAATCAGAGAGACTGGGAGATCTTTTAATCAATTTTACCAGTTCATATTAGAAACGGGGATATTCCCAGCACTCCTGAATGCACTGCTTGGCTGCAACAAAGAGCTAAAAACACCCACAAACACGAACAGTTTTCTATTTTTTGTGAAGTAAATCACTGCAGATGGCACCTTTATAGGCATAACAGAGCTCAGTCCAAGATCGTTTGTGTAAATCTTGATTAGAAATCACGGACTCCAAGTAAAAGAGTTTAAAGCACTTTAGCTACTGGTTTACTAAAAATACATTAGAACATACAG
The DNA here is from genome assembly GCA_007224835.1 of Danionella cerebrum. Lineage (NCBI taxonomy): Eukaryota > Metazoa > Chordata > Actinopteri > Cypriniformes > Danionidae > Danionella > Danionella cerebrum. Next base: position 287,549 of record SRMA01026816.1, on the reverse strand, counting down.
AAAAAAAATGCAACACTGGAAACCAGAATGTTGGAGGTGTCCTAATGGATTTTGCTTATGTACAAATAAAAAACATGCATTTACAGTGGCGTAAAGTAACTAATTACGAATACTCAAATTGAGTCCGAAATCGTAATTTAGGGAGTAGATTTAAAAAACTTTTACTATTGCCGCACTACTTTTCTTCCATCTGCCTTTATTTTAATTTATTATTTTTTAAATGTATTTTTCCTACGATGATTGGCACCTATCCCGTCTTATCAAATAGTGTATAAAGAACCAATCCCCCAAAAATGAGATCTAGCGAACAGATCCAATCTATTCTGATCACATGCATTTATTTTCTGTAATCGTTTCTCTCCCGTGATCTTTTTTCTGCGCATTCTATAATGCTCCTGCTTCACTTTTTTTCTCCCTCTCTTCCCATGATCTCTTTGCTCTTTTCCGTTCTCTCCCTGTTTTTACTTTCTCTCTTTCCTCCTTCATGCTACCTTCTCTCTCTCTTTCATTTTTCCTTGATAATAATATTCTCTAAGCCCAAGAGCTACTTTTAACCTCTACTTTGAGTTGTCTTCCGAAACAGATACTTTTACTCTACTTCCTTAGCTTTTTTGGTTCTTTTGAGCATCGTATTTCAGTTATCTTTTGGGAACCACTCTTTTTTTCCATGTAGCCTCATCTAATACACGACCAGTGACTTCCATTTCATGGCACTGCATCTCAGCAGTCAGACAAATGTCCTTAGGTTGCATTTGTTTCAATTTAGTTGGAATATTAAGGAAAGGTGTAGTACTAATTTATCAAAAGAACACAACGTTTACATTTGATCACATTTTCACATCTGGCCTTCTTTCTCATGAACACACTCATGCCGAACCTTCAAATGTTTTGAGCACCCCTAGCCCAGAATATGAGCTCAGCCTGTAACTTACCGTATCCATCAGTGACCCAGTTCAGAACCGGCACTGATGGCCTCCCCGAAAAGCATGAAGCATTCTGAACAAAAGCTTCTTTGACAACCTCGAGTGTGTTGAGAACGACTGTGGGCTTCCTCCCGAGATACAAAGACATAATCTCTCCATACTGAGATATCTGCTCAGAGAAAAGTGTATCAGTGCCGTGTTCCAAACAGACCTTCTGTAAAGCAACTAGCAAGTGATGCTCTCACTGATCTGATGAACTCCATCGGGTTCTTCATGAACTCCGGCACATTTCCCACAAAAGGCAGAGGTGTAGGTCCTGGAGGAGTTTGAGCTCTGTAGGAATACATCCTGAAGATCTCAAAGAGAAGCACAAAGATGAAGCCCAGGAACAGAGCCAGGCTCACAGAAGCCAGGTCTAGCTTGAGGAGAGCGCTCCACATGTTGAAGTCCTCTTCAAGACGAAAACAAGAATTGAAGAGGTGCAGAGGGTTTTATGAGGAAGTGGGAGGAGGCAGAAGCTGTGTTTGAGCCACCGTTAACCCCTTCAGCACAGATCAGATTCTATATATGCCCCCCCCCACACCTTTAGCATCCATTAAGTGTCAGAAAAGAGATATCTTGAGACTATATCGGTCTCTTTGGAGTAGAGTTATTGCTCTCCCTTACTCCTTAATTTCAACAAAGTAAAGGGACTTAAAACATACCGCTGGATGAAGGATACCAGCTGTGGGAAGGTTTGTTGTGCATCAGAGAAGTGTCCAGCAGACAGCCCAGTACATCCGGAGAGGGGAGGAGGACATAGAAGGGAAACACCACAGCAGCAGGGGGACCACTGCCAGGCCACAGACATTCATGTGTGCGCTCAAATGGTCTCACACTCCTTGTGGGAGGTATGAGAGGCCAGATGTCCCACAGATGGGAGTGCAGGACGTTTGTTATGTGGCAGAGAACCCCGTGTGAGATCACATGGTAAACCAATGCTAGACGTCATGAGTGTTTCAGCAGTTCCTGTAAGATCTAGCAGCTACTCTCTTGACACAATGGAAACTTCCTTAATGAGTCTTTACTTCCAGAAAACCAAATCTGATGAACTCACCCCGGATATATCACCTCCAGAAGAATAAACAAATACGCTGGAAGTGTAACTAGACCAATCAGAGAGAAGGACTGGGTGAATGGCGCCCCCTGCAGGTTTTTGATTGAGGCACACAACACTTCAGTTTAGATAACGCCAAATGGGAAGGTTGTAACTTGAGAAACGTGTTGATAACGTTTTCCTTTCCCCTTCATAATGGGTTTCATGATCTGTGAAGCAAATTCATCCAAGTTTCTATTAACATTTCACTCTGTGAGTAATAGAAGTCAGACAGGAGGTAAATAAATATGAGTCAGTCACACAACACATTATGCAATAATAACTTTTAATGAAGTATAGATTCTCAAAAATGACGCCGTCGCAGTAAGATACAACAGTCTGCATCTTCTCTTCATTTTTCGGAACATCTGCTACGGCAGATAACCTTGTGTGGATGCGGACTGCGGACCAGACCGACAATCCCATCCATATTCGGTGAGCTTTCACCAGGGGGCCAAGAGAAGTGAACTCGCTGTAAGAGGGAAGTTAGGAAGAGGAAGAGCTCCGTCTTAGCCAAGGTTTCACCAAGACAGACCCTCGGACCTGAGAAGTAGAGGAACATATAGCGGCGTTTTCTCTCGAACAACAAATACATTCACAGATCACTCACCAATGGAAAATGGCAAAAATGCCTCAGATTTGAAGAAATGGCCCTTTTCATCCAAGAAGTTCTCCGGGTTAAAGGAGTTTGGGTATTTCCAGTGCTCCTTACTGGTTAATATGTTTGTCATGTTAATCATTATCTCAGTTCCCTAGAGAGATATAGTTAGTTGGTGAGAAGCACACAGAGACCACATGTAGAACCACTCACTTATTATTCCACCTTGGGAATGTTGTATCCGTGCAGTTGTGTGTTTTGTGTCGTTTCATGCATCAATCCAGTGGGGCCGATGTTCCCACAGCGCTGAACCTCGTGAACCATGGCGTATGTGAACGGCAGTCTCTCGCGATCCTCAACACTTGGTAATCGATCGTATCCCAGCACCTGAACGATCTCCTCGTGGCATCGCTCTACAATCAACAAAAGATAATAAACTACTGGGAGGTTGACCTCCAATGTGCATCACCGTTAGCCTTTCCGCCCAGTTTGTAAACCTTGGCTGTCTGAGAATTTTCTTGAGAATAAACACTGTTCAAGATGCCCAGGATGTAAACGTACATTTCACGCATCTATTCTCTGTACTGTTTAACTGCAGTGGGACCTCTTTTATTCACTATTTATGATTTCGGGTGGATTTCTGCAGACGTGATGTTTTTCAATCCATTTTGATCACGAGAAGATGCAGTGTATTTATTAATTCGCACAAATCTTCGGATGATTCTCCTCTTCGTCTGGGTTTAGGAAATATTGATGCAATGACTCTCCCTGCCTGAAGATGGCGTTTGTGGTACAACAAATACACTCCAAGGCACACAGGAAAAAAGGAAAGAAGAAGAAGATGACAGAAGAAATCATAGAACACAGAAAAAAATTCTGAATGTTTATTCTGTTGGCGGCTCATCACAAGCAGCTGAACATTCAGATCAGTGCTTCGAGGCCTTATTACATAGAAGTCCTGGAACTCCCCAAGAGAAATCCATTCCACATCCCACTTCAGGGTAGTTGTGGATGAAGAAGAACTGGAATAGATGTGTACCTTGCACGTCTGGGTTTTGAGTCAGGAAGATGAGCCCCCATCTGATGGTGGTCGATGTGGTGTCGGTCCCAGCCAGGAACAAGTCCGCTACGGTCATCACCATGTTCTTTTCGTGAAACGTGGAGTCCTTGTTGAACTTTTGCTAATGCAAAGAAAGCATACACAAGTAAATCTGTGCACCGCAGTAGGACATTGTTCCTGGTCGACTCCCCCTATCTTGCCTCTAAATCACAAATCTGATTATTCAATCCCTTGCTCCATTTACTCGGCTGCTCACTTTCTCAATCTCAAGCAGATAGGAATCAATAAAGTCTCGAGGACTCTCCGGATCCAGTGTTTGTCGATGTTCTGCAATGGATTCCCTAATAAATGATTTCAACTCCTCAGCATTCTCGTAGATCTTCTGGTGTGGCCCAGGGAAATGTTTAATGATTGGAATCAAGTTGAAGATCTGGAAATAAAAAGGGGGCGTTGGATTCAACCCATTGTTTCAAACAGAGGGGTCTTGTATCTAACAAATACAGCAGCAGTTACCTTTCCAACAAGTGAAGAGCTCTGAGTGATATTTTCCTTCAGGATTTCCAGAAGGTGTTCGAAGCGCTTGTTCTCATACTCGAAACGGTCCCCGAACACGATTGAGCAGATGATGTTGGAGACGGTGTTCTGTATAGCATGTTGGGGGTCAAATGGTTTACCTGTAACATGGAAAACAATGTGTCGGTCGCCCATTGTACCTGGCTACTTTTAGCACCACTTCTTATCTCATCAATACCAAATTATGTCTCTAGATCACCTAATGAGAATTTCCCCAACAGGTTTATTCTGTATCGGTTTGTGTATGTGACAAAGGCATTATTGACTGTAGTCTCCTGATATCATAGTCACATGCGGTGAATTTAAACCCTTCTGACCACAAACACAGACAAGTGGAGGACCGGTTATTGGAAACAGGAAAAATGTGCGTGTGGGAGGAGCATTTTTATTACCTAAATCTCCCATTGCACAGTCCTGTGTGGCAGTGTGATATCAGGGAGTTAAAAGCCTTATCCACCTTAGGAAACATGCAGAGGCTTAGCATTCTTGAGGAGTTATCTTGTTCGCACTGGGGAGTTGTTTTGTTAGCTTTATCCGAGACCATCTTGAAGAAATGAGGGAAAGCCAATGGGAGAGAAAGTTTTTTGAGGTTTGGTCAATTTCACAGATATTTGGTGTCCATTACCAGTCTTCATTTTATCCAACATCCGTTGAGTGGCTGCCAGCGTCTCCCCGATGAGGTCCGGTCCCAACAGCTTTGCCTACTGTAATCTCAATCCAGCCGGCCAGTCTAGTGGGTTATTTGAGCACTGATCGCCTTTGATACTTTCCACATAAACCCCTGTTATCACAGCTTTGACTAGGTTTATATCTTCGACATCCTCCTAGGACAGAGCAGCCAGGCACACGGTGTGCCACTTCTCCCAGACAGATAAACTAGACAAGGATACCAGCAGGAAAGATGTGACTGTCTCCACCGAGACCCCTTCAATACCTGTTTAAATATCACCCAATGAGATTCTCAAACTGGATTATTCCATTCGAAGATTGGATGCATCCATGTGAGCAATCCCAATCTGAGACATCAACAGGGATGGGTAGAATGCCCCCACTCCTACTTGACTTCTAATCTCGTTGGTGGTTTGCTCTTGGAACAGAGATGGAGTTGGTGTTTTCAGCTCTACTCCAAATCTGAGAAAGAACCAGTCCATGTATTTCATTTCCATTCCTGTTCCCCGGACCGGCTCTTTCTCTCTGTACAAGGTGGCTTGGTGTGATCTGAATAACAAACTGATGCGGACTTACTGCCAGTTTGGGTTTAAATGCAGCAAGACCATGGTAGAACTCAGGTGAAAACAATTACTCTGCCCTGATAGGATGGGTAGCCACAGAAAACGAATCAAAGCTAGGACTCATTGAAACATGAGAAGCAGAGGTTACCAGGATTGGCCACTAAGAAGGAGATCTAGGGAAAGATTCAAAACAGTTCTAGATGAGAGCTAAAGGCTAGGGTTGACCACACAGGGAGGAGTACAGCTCGTATTATTTATTATACATAAGTTCAATAAAACATCTATGCTGGTATGAAATGTTTATATATTATTCTTCTTATTTCCTACAGTTCTTGTAATATGATATTTTTTTTCTTGCTCTTACTGCTGCTGGTATCCTAATTTCCCCGACGGGTCTCCTAAAGGATTAATAAAGTAAATTCTATTCTATAAACGCCAATTAGAACTCTCCTTAGAGGACAGAAAAATGTTCTTGTGGTTCGTCCAAATGTGGTGGCTTCCTCCAAGCAGCATCCCTTTCTAGTTGCTTAGCAATGACAAGCTTTTTCATTACTCTTTTCTGGTTAGGGGTAAAATTTGTTGGGGGTAAAATGATGCCCATTAAAACTAGTAAAAATACTTAAAAAATCATGCGACAAGAACTTATAAACTAATCAATGCGATCGATTCAGAATATTGTTCAATGACCTTCCGCTTTGAGCATTTCTTGAACGAGGTAAGTGCTTTCTTCCGTCACTCGTTCCTCCACCGATTTCTTCCCCAGACCAAAGTTCCTGAGCGTGTGCAGAGCGAAGCGCCTCTGCTGTCGCCAAGAGTTATTAAAAGTTGCCAATAAAATCCCTGGTAATAAGAGAACAAACTTTAATGGACAAATGAACATTTGACAAAGTACTTGGAAGAGATGGCAGACGTAGACTTAGACTTCAGACGTAGACTTCAAGAGTTTAAATGCAAATCAAACTCTAGATTCTAACTTTTAAAGCCTGGGTTGGCCTCAGCTTTAATAAGTATTTTGGTTCTGTTCTCACCAAAGATATTTATTATTTCTAATAAAAAGTCATTTCTTCTGGACTGGATGGAGTCCTACAGCGCATTCGGAAAGCTTTCACAGCGCTTCACTTTTTCCACATTTTTTTTATGTTACAATCTTATTCCAAAATGGATAAAATTCATTTATTTCCTCAAAATTCTACACACAATACCCCATAATGAAAATGTGTTGCAAATTTATTAAAAATACAAAGCCTGAAAAATCACATGTACATAAGTATTCTGCCAAGCTTGTGGCATCGTGTTCAAAAAGACTTGAGGCTGTAATTGCTGCCAAAGGTGCTCAATACTGTGTTGTTGCACCTTTGGCAGCAATTACAGCCTCATCTCTTTTTGAATACGATGCCACAAGCTTGGCGCACCTGTCTTTGGGAATTTTTGCCCATTCCTCTTTGCAGTATCTCTCAAGCTCCATCAGGTTGGATGGGAGGCGACGGTGTACAGCCATTTTCAGATCTCTCTAGTGATGTTCAATAGGATTTAGGGCTGGACTCTGCCTGGGGCCACTCGAGGACATTCACAGAGCTGTTGTGAAGTCACTCCATTGATATTTTGGAGGTGTGCTTTGGGTCATTGTTCTGCTGGAAGATGAACCGTCTCCCCAGTCTGAGATCACAAGCACTCTGAAGCAGGTTTTCATTCAGGGTGTCTTTGTACATTGCTGCATTCATCTTTCCCTCTATCCTGACTAGTCTTCCAGTTCCTGCTGAAAAACATCCACACAGCATTATGCTTCCACCACCATGCTTCACTGCAGGGACTGTATTAGCCTGGTGAAGAGCGGTGCCTGGTTTTCTCCAAACATAACGCCTGGCATTCACTCCAAAGAGTTCCAATTTAGTCTCATCAGAGCAGAGAATTTTGTTCCTTGTGGTCTGAGAGTCCTTCAGATGCCTTTTGGAAAAATTCCAGGAGGGCTGCTATGTGCCCTTTAATAAGGAGTGGCTTCCGCCTGGCCACTCTACCATAAAGGCCTGATTGGTGGATTGCTGCACAGATGGTTGTCCTTCTGTAAGGTTCTCCTCTCTCCCCAGAAGAATGCTGGAGCTCAGACAGAGTGACCCTCGGGTTATTGATCACCTCCCTGACTAAGGCCCTTCTCCCCGATCACTCAGCTTAGATGGCCGCCAGCTTATGGATGAAGGAGGTCACTGTGCTCATTGGAACTTTCAGAGCAGCAGAAGTTTTTCTGTAACCTTCCACCAGCCTTGTGCCTCGAGACAATCCTGTCTCAGACACTTCTTTTGTCTTCATGCTTGGTTTGTTCTTCGGCATGCACCGTCAAACCTTATATAGACGGCTTTTCAAATCATGTCCAATCAACTGATACTTTACCACAGCTGAACTCCAATGAAGCTGCTGAAACATCTCAAGAACGATCAGTGGAAGCAGAATGTACCTCAACTCCACTTAGAGCTTCACAGTACAGCCAGTGAATACTTATGTACATGTGACTTTTTAGGTTTTGTATTTTTAATAAATTTGCAACAATTTCAAAAAATCTTTCTCAGATTTGTATTATGGGGTATTGTATGTAAAATTTTGAGGAAATAAATGAATTTAATCTAACATTTTGGATAAAGAATGTAACATAAAAACAAATGTGGAAAAACTGAGGCGCTGTGAAAGCTTTGCGGATGCGCTGTATCTCACCATTAGATCCTTGAGAGTCGCTGACGGAGCAGCTGTTCACAGGAGCTCCACAAGGTTCAGTAGCTGGTCCTCTTCTTTTCTCTGCCTACAGCACTTGAGTCACAACCACAGACATGGCTTCTACTCCACCTGCCTTTCCATTCTGATGACTCTACTGCTAGGACTCGTGTAACACACTGTCTGAAGAACATCTCAACATGGATGAAATCCATCTTCCTCTCTACCTCAGTCTGGAACCTCGGAACAGCTTACATTCAAGGACCACATCAAAGCATTCAACTCAGCTTCTAGCTCCAGCACTGGTCCCATCCAGACTGAACCAATGCAATGCTCGTCTCGCTGGACTTCCTTCCAGCGCACTCAGACCCCTTCAAAAACTACAGAACTTAGAGGCCTGACTGATAGAGTTCAAATTAATTTAAACAAGACTTTTGACGAGCATTTATCAGTTTAAACGATTACTGACCGAGTCCTTCAGTGACCCAGGTTAAAACCGGCAGTGAGGGCCTTCCAGAAAACGATGAAGCATTCTGTACAAAAGCTTCCTTCACGATCTGGAGTGTGTTCAGAAGAATCGCAGGCTTCCTCCCGAGATACACAGTGGTCATCTCTCCATACTGAGATAGCTGCTCAGAGAACAGTTTACAAGAAGCTAAACTACATCCCGTCACAAAATAAATGTTAAGTTCCTTCTACAAAACTGGTACAATTTGTACATGAAATACTGATGAAACAGCCGTGTTTGTTTTGTGTTCACTCAGATTCCAGTGAGATTTTAACAAACAAAAGCCTTCATACAAATGAACGTTGAGGTTGCAGGGATAAAGAAATTAAGAGAGTTTGAGGATTCCGTTATTACTACCACAAACGTGTTGCTTGAAAAGCGATGATTCCACTTGTAGAGGATCCATTTGTGTGTTTTTTTAAGAATTGAAATAAAATAATATTGTATTTTTGGAGATTCATTCCTGCACTTCTAAAGTGAAACCAAGTTTTTTTTATATTGCTCCATTAATGCACAACAGAAATCAACTTTGCACACGCAACGCTAATGAAAAACAAATAAAACACAATATATATTAATTTGTGTTTTTGATTTCTAATATGTGGTGTAATACCACACATTACAAATAAAGAACATTACAGAAACAGGGTTTCACCATGAAATATGTAAATTCATGTGGTAAATAAATTTGACAGTCATTTATTTTCAACATGATGAAATAACTTTGCAGTAGTTCCAGGTTTAAAGAACCAGTTCCAAGAACACCACACTCGTTCTTCCCTTTGGAACCTTTCTGTGAGGAGTTGTTATGTTATGTGTGGTGTGATATACCATACCAAAAAATGCAGGGCATGGACATTGAAACATGGAAACTAATTTTGGATCAGTGGCCATTAGTGCACAACACAAATCAACTTTGTGAGCACAACGCTATTGCAAATAAAAATAAAAATAAATAAAACTTTTTGAGAAAATTAAAAAGCAACAGTCTGGTTGCTATGGAGGGGCTAGTGACATCATACAAAGTTCTCTTCGTAATTCACATATTGCATTGTCTTTGGCATTTACCAAAGCTGATGAGTCCAAAAAATGTGGTTGCTAGGGTAATCCATTTGGTTGCTAGGGAGCTTTCAGGTTATAACATAATATTTGTTATGATTGACAAACCCTCACTTCCCTGAGATTTTCATCTTGAAATTCTGTTGCCTTTTTATATTTATTTTCAATGGCACATTTTCACCTGTTAGGGTTCAAATACTTTTGCTGAGTGGTTGGTTCTTTCTTACTCAGACTGACAAACTATTTTCAGAGGCACAATAAATAAAATAACTGAAATTGTATAAAATAAACCATAAACAGCTTCTGTACACTACGCCAAGACTCACCGATCTGAGGAAGTTCATTGGATCCCTCAAGAGATGAGGGACGTTTCCCACGAAAGGCAGAGGTGTAGGTCCTGGAGGAGTTTGAGCTCTGTAGGAATACATCCTGAAGATCTCAAAGAGAAGCACAAAGATGAAGCCCAGGAACAGAGCGAGGCTCACAGAAGCCAGGTCTAGCTTGAGGAGAGCGCTCCACATGTTGAAAGTGGATCAGACAAATACTAGAACTCCTGACGTGAGAGGACTCTTAAGCAGCAAAGTGTTGCTAGGAGACCAGGGGCTAGCTTCTGGTTACACAATAGCACTAAAGCTCAAACCTTACCCCCATTATTAACAGCACGAGGAAACCCACGTAATCCAAGAGAAAGTGGGCAAGGCTAGCTAATTATCCACCGGCTGTTCGCTTCTGATTAATGGAGGAGAGGGGAGGTGGATAGGTGAAGTAGGTAAAGGGTTAGGATCTCTGCTCACATTTAAGCAAAGTCATGCACCACATGCAGAAAACGACAAAGTCATACAGTTGTGCTCATAATATTCCACCAGCCTTTTTAATGAGTGTGGAGCCATTTTTTGTCAAACAGCTGTGTTTGCTCTTTTTTAATCAGAACATAAACTTTCCAAATGACCCTGAGCCGTCGAAGGATCTACAGGAAAAGGCTGAACTGTAGGAAACAGGAAAGGGACAGAAAACAATCTCCAAGGAATCAGCAACTCTGGTTTTCTGGTGAAACCGACAAACATTACTGTCAGAAAAACCCAAAAACAACCTGAAATACAGGGCTCTCTGAAGAAAATGTGGTGCGGTTGTTTCAAGGAGAACAATAAGGAGACACTCGATGAACAATGGGTTTCATGGTGGAGTCACCAGAAGAAAGCCACAAAGCATCTGCTTACAATCCGCCAAACAGCTCAGAGACAAGCTCCAAAGTTAATTGATCTACAGTCTCCTGAGCTCAATATCACTGAAGCACTCTGAGGAAAACTCTTGCCGTTCATGAAAGAATTTCCAAGAGCTGGAGAAGAACCTCATCTACAACTACCTCAAGAGACTTCAGGCCGTCACGGATGTTAACTTGTGATCAGGGGCATTAGGTAAGTTTGTATAATTATGATTTTAAAAAGTAAACAGTTGTGACAATAAATGGCTTCACCCGACTAAGTGAGAAAAAAAAAAAACCTTTTGGAGCACAACTGTAGATGATACAAGAATGAAAATGACACAACAGAAAGTTGGTTTGCTTTTCTTTATTTATTTTTTTGGTCTTTTCTGATTTTTTTTTCTGCTTGTTTTAGTGTGTTTTCTTGGTTTACTAAAGGAAGTTTTTGGCACTACATAATTGCCTCACTGGGTTGTTATGTTTGATCCCCCGCCTCTAAAGCCTCCGTCCTTATGCAAGCAAAATAGGAATAAAGCTAATAAAAATAAACACGATAACATTTGAAATCCTAACTTTTTACATAAAATAAAAACACCTTTTTTTGACCCCTCCGAAAATGGGGGCATTAAAATATTTGACATTTTGCATCACGTGTGATGAGCCACAGAGAGAAATAAAAGGAAAAATCAATGCATTTAAAAACTGTACAAATGATAAAATTCATTTTTAAAAAGTAGATCAAATGATTGAATGTTCATCTTTTCTTCGATAAGGACCTTGGGCGTCGTGTTTGTTTTTTAACTAAAGAGTCATTTCTTCTGCTGGATGAAGTTGAGGCCCCCGTGCCGCCCGTGCTGCACCAGTGGATAATGTTGATTTGCCGCCACAGAACCTGCGGCACATCACAAACAGAGCCAGCACCCCATCAACGCAGCTCGCATGAAATCAAGCGTTCTGAGCTTCACGACGCTCGGGTTTATGAGAAGAGTTGTGAAAAAGATCAGAAACTGAAATAATTCTATTACACCAGGCAGATTTAATAACAAGTTTATGAACCTTGAGCCCTTATGTGACTCCCCAAATAAGTGTCAGCCATTGTCCAGTTTTATAAAACTATTAAAAATAAATGAATTGATTTTAGTCAAAGATGCTGAAGAACTGAAACCCTTTCGATTCTTTGCACAAACTCCACTTAAAAGTTCCTTTAAACGTTTGGGCCCCTGTAAATGTTCTTTTAGAAATCATCTGTGTCTGGATTAGAAAGTTCAGGTAAATATATCAAACAGGAGACGAGCACAGAGATATTTGAGGAGTGAAATAAGGTTAAAGTGATTCATGGAAAGTGTGCAAGAATTATTTAAACAAAATTCGGCTTGTGCATGAATTTAGGCGCCACGGAAGGAAAAGGTTTAATATTCTCAATATTCTTCCTCCTTTTGCTTTCCCATACTCATCCCGAGACTCCGGGAGGCTCCGCCCACCACCTCCTCACCATAACAACCAGATTCATCTGGAGATATTAGGTGCGTTCGAGCCCATGCTGCGCTGCGCAGACCGATCGTCGAGATTAGCCGAAAGTAGCCGGGGAGGAGCTGAAAACGGAGCCGTCAAGTCGGACACGTTGGGAATCTCGTTGCTTCCTGAAACATGACGTTTGCCTACTTTGTCGCAGATGAACTGGATTACATTTAATGTACCACATTAAAACCACATTACATTAAATTACTGATATTTTAGTTATTCCATAAAAAATATTACTCAAATATGCAGCTGAATACTATAGTTGGGCTGTATGAAAAAAGGACAATAATAAACTTATGCACAAATCCAATAAAAATAATTTAAGGGAAAAAAATGCACTGCAGTCAAAAGATCGTAAACTATTTACGAAATGGTATGCAAATTGATTTTGTTATGCAATTGTATGGCTTGAAGCACGAAACACACGTGATCATCGTCATGTGGTGAATGTAGCCAATCATGAGAAGCTGTGACGTCATCATATCCTGGCGCAGTCGCTCCTAAAACGCTGCTCTGGCTGAGCAAGCCGGCTGTTATCGAAACGCTCTCGCGTTACTTTGATGCCACACGTGAACGTCACGTGACGTCAGCGCCGGTTCAAAGTCGGACAGAATTTCTAACCGGCATGCACTACTTCAAGTCAGCCGCCGATCGGTCTGCGCAGCGCCGCATGAAGTCGAACGCACCTGTTCTGGCGCCCCAGAAGTTCCGCCCACAAGCTCTCCTTAACAACCGGATTCACCTGGAGATGTTCCGGCGCCCCCTGGACCTACACCTAACACAGTCATCAACTGTTTATAGTATAGTTTATATAAATCACACTGCTGTCGCCCAAATGAGGATGGGTTCCCCTTTTGAGTCCAGCTCCTCTCAAGGTTTCTTCCTTGCCACAGTTGCCCCAGTCTTGCTCATCAGGGACATATACACCACTTATTAATTAATTAATTTCTTAGTTTAAACTTGTTGGTTTACTGTAAAGTTGCTTTGAGACAATGTCTGTTGTGAAATGCGCTAAATAAATTAAACAAACTTGAACTTTTGCAGAAATAACAGCCTCTAAACGCTTTCTACAGCTTCCTGTTCTGGCAGAAGGTGTTTCGGACCGTTCTTCTTTATAAAACATCTCCAGTTTAGAGAAGGTTTGTTCCGCATCACTCGTCCATGCACCATCTCCTGGTGTGAAGAGCTCGGAATAGTTGAATGATGCACAGTGGCGCCATCTGCAGCAAGATGATGCTGTAGGTCTCTGGAGCTGGTCTGTGGGTTCTCCCTGACTGTTATCATCCTGTGCCTCTGATTATCTGAGATTTCTCTTGCTCTGCCTTTTCAGGCCTTAACTAGAACTGTGCTTCTGGTCTTCCAATTCCTCACAATGTTCCTCAGAGCTTAAATCTTCTCCTAAACCGTGACGCTCAACAATCATTGTTTACAGCTCATCTCAGAGTTGTTTCGAGGCTCCCACTCTTTAAAAAAAGATCCAAAGAGGAGAAACACTTATGACTGTCCTCCTTTAAATACTTTCTCCTGATTGGATTCACCTGTGTGTGGAGGTCAAGGGTCACTGAGTTTGACAAGGGGGCCTAAATTTATGCACATGCCTCTTGGGTTTGGTGTTGTACCTTGCGAGATGAAGGCTTTACTAGGCGGCTGCAGGTATGGAGGCAGATGGTAGGGAACGAAGGTTGGAGAGATGGAATACTGAGCTCCGCTGCCCTGACGATCCCAGGAAAGAGAGCCTCCACTCACACCAGCAAGCTGAGGCGGGAAACTAGGATCTTAACCAGGAGAAAGAGGAAGCAAGTGGCTCAGGATCACAGAAAATTTGAAGTTATCTAATTACAACGTTTCTGAACATACCCAACAAAGAGAAAATGTATTCAACCAAACTATGGGCAGTAATCAAAATACGCTTAAAATGCTTCAACAACATTTTTGTTTCTGGCCGTTGTCGCTCTTCTGTCAGTAGCTAATATGGTTCCTGATCATTTTGGGTTTTCTGATCATATTTACCGGGTGGAACACCTGACCCTAGCATCAAACTTGTGAATAAATTCTAAAATTAATGGAAATAAATCAGACTAGGAATTTATAAACCAGAGTCAGCCACTTCTATATACACACGAAGGGTTTCCTTATTGTAGATAAAACTGAGATTTGTGAAATGTTTCAAGAAACACATTTAACAGTTCATATTCCATTTAAAACTAGAATTAAATTTTTTTTATGAATGAACAGTACACCGCGCTGAAATACCAGATTTCTGCGTTTCTGTGAACAAATACTGCCCTCTTGTGGCGGTTTTGGTTTGCAAATGTTGCAAAGACTGTTTCTAATAAAGGTGTCGCATAAAACACTTTCTCCGATTGTTCTTTAGCGCGGCTCTGCTGCTCTCACTTACGGGTCTGGCAGTGCACCTGATCCGTATAGAGATGAGCGAGATATCTGATTGGACAGTGGGTGGTGCTAGGAACTATGGGTGGTGCTATGATCAAGCCATTTTCAGCTCAGGAATACAGGATTACACAAACATGCCTGAAAGACACGGAATTAAACTTTGTTTTCAGGCATGAAGGGAAAACACCCCTTTTTTATTATATATTTGCATAATGGTGCCACTTTTAAGTATGATGCACACATTTGAATATGCAAATGGTCGTGCTGTTTCGCCGGATTGCTACGGTTTCTTTCCCACTCTATGTAAAGCAGGGGTGGTGAACTTGCTCAGCATGATGAACCAAAATAAAATCTCTCATCTCTGTGAAGAGCCACACAACTTGCAGAATTTGCCTAATTACATAGAAGTTTAAATAAATCTTAGTGTTTTTTTTTTTTACTCCCTATCCTCTTTTTACTCGACTCAGTGAGACACTCCTGGGTGTGCCACAACATCAAGTGGAAAGGTTTTCCATTTCTTTCAACGAAAAAATATAACGTTCTTTATATAAATAATGTTTGTTGCATATCTTGATATTTGCACATCAATAAGGTTACGCCGGTCCAGCTCCGACGGTCAAATGTGGCAGACATTAACGCATCAGGATGAGACTGGGTTGGGCTCGCTTAGCGCGCGTTAAATCACGTGAGCGATTGATCACTAATTAAACAACAATGAACTATTTATTTAAAATAAAAAGATAAAAATCCTTTTGGAATGAATCCCTCAGAATATTATTTTTTAAATTTGATAAATAAATTAACAAGTGTAAACGCAGAGCAGGTGCAGACTGAAGAGAAGCAACAGAGCACTCGCGGGTTCACCAGCCGCGGCTTAAAGAGACAGATCTGGGGCCTGCAGAAGTTTCTCTGCTGGGTCATGAGCATTGAGCTGTGGATGCTCTCCATGGATGCTCTGAAATCTACTGCTGATTATTTTTATAAACAGATCATTGTTGCCGGGTCAAGCCTTTCTTCAGCTACAGCTGACCCCGGACAGTCAGGGACTCCATAAAAGCACCAGTGCTCGGATGAAAAGTGGTGAAATCACCCAGTGAACGACACCCGTGAGTCTTACCTGAGCTCCCCATCATCTTCATCATCATCATCATCATCACCTGCGCACACACAGTGCACTCACACCTCATCGCTCAGGGTTTGACACATACAGCTGAAGACCATTCACTTTTGAACAGAAGTGACCGATTACCAAAAAAAAAAAAGTTTAGGAAATCCTGAAACCTTACCCTTTATAAAGTCTTGTTTTCTTGAATAAAATTAGTTAAATAAATAAATAAAAAATAAAAAAAAGAAGGCTAATGTGATCATAGATTATTTTCCCTTGAGAAATAATACCTTTTGAAACATTTTCAGAACAAAGTACTGATTACCAATTTAACTCAATTTGCATAATTGAAATTAATGAAGATTTATAATAGCACTCAAAGCTGAGGATTAGCATCATGCAAAATAACACGCCTGCCATCGCGGCAAAACTGCAACGAGAAGCAGAAGCATCATCAAGACGTTTATAGAGACCAACACTTCACAACTGAAGAGGAGACACCTCCAAACCAGAAGAACATTCGGTTTGGGTCAATTTGACTTGCCCCCAAGCACACCTCCCCCTCTGATGAAGAAAGATCTACAAAGTGAGTGAACCTGCACAAAGCCTAGATTTTATCCAAAAGAAAACTTGTAGAGCTCAAGAAAGTCCAGAGTTTGTTCACGGTGGTGAACTCAGCTGGCAGACTACAGAAGTTCTGAAGACCTGAGCACTAGTGAAAACACGAGTCTGAAATAAGACCCAGCCTGTTCGACTTTGCTGAGACAAGAATTCCGTGCTTGGTCTGGTCACCAGAGCACTGCACAGGAACACCCCGCACGTTCCAGACCAAGAAAGAGACACCTCGAAGCCTGAAGGATGTTTGCCAAGAACCTCTGGAGAAGTGATGAGACCAAACTAGAGATTTTACGCCATAGAAATATGGTCTATGTTTGGAGAAAGAAGGGAGAACTTTAAGAACCGGGTTCCCACAGTGAAGCATAGTGTTGGGAGTATAGCGCTGTGGGGGTTCTTTGTTGAGTTTGGATCAGGGATTCTCGTCAGGCTTGAAGGAAACACGGAAAAAGAAGACTATAGGAAGATTTTAAAAGATAGTCTGCTTGAAAAACTTCACCTCGGGTGAAAAAAACACCTCCTAATGAGAAAGTGAGGGAACGACACAAAACCCAGACTTGACTACAGCAGAAAACCTGTAGAGCTCACTAAAGTCCAGGGTTTGTGCCACAAAACCAACAAATCTAGAGGATCTTGAGATCTGCTCAGGAGGAATGGACTATTATTAGCTAGGAGACATTAAGCTAAATGTTTATCCCTCAAAAAAAAACCATTTTGAACGAAACTCATCTTTAGCTGAATAATAATCACGATAATTCTGATGTAGACAATCTCAGGATAAAAGTAGACGACTAGCTGAGGATCAGATTTCTTCATCACATCTATTGATGCCTTGAAAACACGTGATTGATTAGCAATATACTGAAAGGTGTACCTAATAAAGTGACCAAAGAATGAAAACAACCACACAAGAGTGAGTGAGACCCCGGTGCGTGTACCTGTCTTGCTCCCAGTGCCATTTCCAACCAGTGCTCCCGGATTGAGATGGTGATTGTGCCAAGGTTGCCCCCTTTCTCTTTTTGGGATGCCCACCCCCCCAGGGCCCCTTCCTCCTGGTACAGAGGGCTGAGCAAAAATAATGCTGGGGTCGTTCAGATTCATAGCCGACTGGCCGTGGACGGGCCAGGGGGGGGATGGGAGCCCCAGAGAAAGCCCCGCGTGGTACTGCGCTTGAGGGAAGCCATAGATGGGGAGTGGCACCTTAGCTTGAGAGGGTTTGGAGGAGGACGAGGGCTTGCCATTTTGAGGAGACATAGATGCCTGGCTGAAGGGAGACGACTGAGGAGAGAACGGAGGAGTCTGATGGGAATCCGACTGCAGTGAGAGAGAGAGAGAGAGAGAGATGGGGGGAACTGAAAACTAAAGGATTCAAAATGTGGCTAATTGTTCTGAAATCAACTTTTTTGATGCGTTTATTCTTGGATAAAACTAGGTTTGGAAAAAGAAGGTTGTGCCTGGCTCTCTGGGTCTGGTATAGAGCATTACTGGATATGTCTGGGTGAGTGCAGTGGGAGATCAGAGTAATGATTACCGGTACTATTTATTTACAATTAACAGTTAGCCTTCATTGGTTGCTAGTGTGTTCATTTAGAGCAGGTGCATTCCATAATAAAAATCTTCTTGCTTGTGACGAGACATTACCAGTGTACTTGGAATTTCATAAATTATTTCTATAAAATAGGAACCAATGACTTGATTCCAGGCTTCGCAGAGTTTGTGGTTTCTTACGCATTCAGAGGACTGTCTGTTCCGTGCATGCCGGTCCTGGGCTGAAGCTCCTTGAGGAATAGGGACGGACGGAGAGCATGCCATCGACCGCACCATTTGAGCGACTGTAAACAGACCAGAGAAACAAAATGTGACGCATGCAAACAAAAGTTTGTGCTTTTGGATGGAAAAAAAAAAAAAAAAAAGTTTCTGAATCCAATTATTTTGTTAATTATTACGATTGGCCGAAGATTTGGACGTCTTACTTTGTTAAACTCTCTTTTCAAACAGACAGGGCTTGAAGCAGCAGCCTACATGAATTTGCAAATTTTGTCCAATCAGCTAGCTAATATCAATGTGACCTACGCTAAAAACTAAATATTAATTCAAAATAAAAATAATGCTGATTATTGCTAGCATCAATGCTAACAAAATGCTATTTAATGACAGCATTATGGTAATGATGCACTAATATAATCCTTATTGAGATGCTACTGATAATACTATTATGCTAACTAATGTACAAGTCTAGTGAACTGCATCATGCACGCATCACGTTAATGCGCCATACTAATTACATTTCACTTTCATAGCATCATGTCAATGGCATTTTATTTTACGCTACGATTATGCTAATTATGTGGGCATCATGCTAATGACATTAATTCATGCTAGTATTAGTGTTAATTACAAGCTATTTCATGAAACGCTCATGCTAATGAGCTTAAGTCAATCTAGCATCATGCTAATGATACATTATTTACTGGAGGAGGCTTGGTAAAGACGTACCTATTCATGCTAATAAGCATAAATCATACTAGCATCATGCTAATGGGATATTAATTCATGTAAGAGCCTTTCTAATGACATGCCAATTCATGCTAGCATCATGCTAAGGACATATCTGTTCATGCAACCCTTATGCTATTGAGTTTACATCATGCTAATGCAACTATTAATAAATAATTAATAATAAAGAGCCTTGCTAATGACATATTTGTTCGTGATCTGCTTACTAGGAAGCTAAAAGTTAATTTAGTTTACTGAATAAACTTCTCATAGTCACAACTCAAACCTCAGGCCTTCGATGGAGATTCATTGGACGCCAGAAAGAGGAGTTTAACTCATTCCAAGGAATGAAAGAGAAAGTTTTACAAACTATGATTTTTTTTATGAAAAAAGCAATCATTAGACTACGGTAAAAGAGTACAAGGCAAAAATCTACTGAAAACCCCTTTGAAATCCTAATGTTATAATGAATTACCCCATTTTTGTAAACCTTTGTAGATGACCTTTAGCTTTATAAATTGATAAAGAAGCCAGGACCTGGTGCGGGTGCTGCTCTTTGCCTGAGTTGTTTGTTTTCAGGACAGTCTCTTCTCACGTGACCAGTTTCACCGCACTGGAAGCAGCGCCTCTCTCTGGGCTCCCGCTCGTCCTCCCTGACCTCCTCCTCGCGCTCATTCTCCTTCTTCTTCATTCTGCAGAGATAAAAGAGCTTAGCATCTCACCTGCACACTAACTTGTCGCCAACAAGGTTTGAGGATGTTCTATTGTAAATTTGGTGAAAAAGTAGGTTTCCATCCAATATGGCGGCCGGAAAGTTCAGTTGACAAGGGCTAATGTTTGCTCGCACGTTGTAAATGTTCTCGGTACGATCCAGGAAATTGCTAATGCCAGAAATTGAACCTCAAACTAGATATAAGCGGAGTTAGCAGAATCTTTTTATATTTTGACCACAAGGTGGCACTGGATTCAAATTTGTTGAGACGTAGTGCCAAACAAGCATGTCATCCTTCAGGATTTTCAGGGAACGTATTAGCAAAATAAAGGCATTTTTACACGCTTAACAGTAAAAAACTGACTTGGTTTGATGCTTCAAATGTGTTGGGACCAATTTTATAGCTTTGGGACAAACAACTTTAAGTGGATATTGAAGTCTAAAAAGCAATTTTTCAAATCTCCCAACCTCTAGGGGGCACAGCATCGTCTAAGCAACCTCAGAGCATGGTTATTTACGACACTCATCAAGTCTGACATCAATACATTTCTGTGAGTATTAAGTTAAAGGTTTTGACTTATTGAACTTTTAGTCAACACTGTCCCATGGTGGACCAAATTTGGTGAAAACGGGACAGAGCTGTCTCCTTATTGAACTCTACCCCCCACTGACACCTCTAAACCACCCCCCCCCCTCTTTACTCTCCCCATTACCATTGCACTATTTAATACTCTTTGTAATACACTGTACATACCCATTTTCATCGCACATATACATATTGTAAATCTGTGATAAATCAATTCTGTATATTATGTTCATCTATTTGTACATTCTAATTGTAGTTATTTATCATCTGTAATTATGCTCACAGTACTTCATCTGTAAATATTATCCATAGTTTCTCCCTGTACATATCTTATAACTTATACATATATCCTGCACTTGCTGCTTTTTGCACTTCTGGTTAGACCTAACTGCATTTCGTTGTACTTGGACATGTATAATGACAATAAAGTTGAATCTAATCTAATCTAAATGGTCTAGGCGGCATTTGCACAAGACGACTTTCTGAAAAACGATCACAGTTAGAAATTAGCTTTCAGCCAAGTAAACCTGTTTTGTTTCTGTACATAATTAGCAAATTTTCTGATTGCTCTACAAGGTTTGAGTTAAAGACTCCAAATGCCATCTCTACACGCGCACCGCATTACAGCTTTCCCACAAGTGGTTTTAGAGGCTGCCATTGACTTCCCTCGCTACTTTGCCTCTAATTCATCTTTAAACGAATCAATCTTTTACCTGCGCCTTTTGGGGCAGTCCTTCATGTAGTGGCCGATCTTGCCACAGATTCGACAACAGCGATCATTCGGAGCCAGCTCTCCATCCGTCAGCACCTTCGAGTCAAAGAAGTATTCCTGAGGGACAAGGAGAGAAAGTTTAGTTTTTGGAAGTACAGATGGGGATTAACAGAAGTTATGTTATGTTGTGATCCCATTTGCATATCAATTTTTAAATAGCGTAACCACATATAACACGGTATAATTTATTTTAAATACTGTAAAACGGTAACCACATAAGATGGAGCAATAATTATTTTTGCATCATAAACAGAAGGAGTTAGACTTTCATATGAAATATGCCTCAAAGAGCCATTTTTTCCCTGGATTTCTGGGTGTGCAGAAATGCAGTAAAAATATTAGTAAATAAATCGCAAAACTCAGAGAAAAAGAAAGTGCAGATAAATGCAGTCCCTTCATGTGTGAGGCGTGTGAAGTGCATCAGGAACCTCCCCCAGCTCCTGAGTGCAGGACAATACTGTTGCAGTGTAAATAGCTTGAAAAGGAACTAGTTTTGGATTTTATATCATTATATATTTCTAAACATATTTATGCATGATTTTGTTGTGTTCTTTTCTGAAGTTTCTGAATCCATTTTCATTTTTATTTATTGCACGGTATATAGATGGATTTTGTCTAATACAAAGCTATGATCAAAACTATCTTAGAAACTTTTTTTCTGCAATTTTACTCTACAGATGTAAATAGTGTATTGTGATTTTCTGCAAAATGTGCATGTTTTTCATTTTCAGTCTTTACAAATTGGAGTGTTTCTCAAAAACTCAAAGCAATGAATTCACTCAGAATAAACTCATAACAAAGAGTTAAGATTATCCATAAATATTATTAAAATCTAGGATATAACGGTTGTATTGATTTATGGCAAATTAAAATACTCCAAAAACATGGCACGACAGCAGGTAAAAATGTAAACTATGCTCTGGCAGACTTCGTTCTACAGCAGGTCATAAATTGTTAAAACACGTAAAAAAAAAAAAAAAAAAAAAAAAAAAGACTAATACAGCTCCTCATTCAAACATGACTGGGGGAGCAGAAAAAAAAAAGTGTTGAGCTGACCCAAGTTGCTTTCCCATGTAACCAGAGATATTAACTTGTTTATCACTGGATTGAACACATCCAGTCGTTCCTTAGGTCTGGTAACGAGAAGCATTTGAATTAAATTTGACCATAGACCTGTGATATCTACATAAGCTAAAAAGCTTAGTTACAGCAGAAAACAACATGAAAGTTGTGGTTTTCCAGATGGGTACGGATAGAAAGTACATATTTCAGGATAAGAATCATGGGTAGATTGAAAAGCGTGGATTCACCGGCTCGGTGCCGAGACGAGGGTAAAACGGGGTCCCGAAAAGCTTCCTGCCATTGATGAAAGCCTTCATTATGAAGTTAGTCACTGTAAACAAATGAGGAGGAAATTAAAAATCACAGTTTAACGTAGAACAGAAGTAATCCAAGAGCCAGGGAAACTCTCTTACTTTTACGAGAGACACCAGCCCCGAGATTGTGATTCAAGTCAAACGGATCTGTTTTGGGGGGAAAAAAAAAATCTGAATTATTTAATTGACATTTAAAGACCACGATTGTTCATCAAACCAACATTTCAAAACTGAAATCAATTCAGTTCGGAATGCAAGAGAATCCAACTATTCACGGGACTCCCGTAAAATGGAAATATCTAATCATTTTACGAACAACAAGCACTAAATTACTAGCAACTGTAGAAAGAGAGAGAGAGACTGATTATATTTTAACATTTTTACCCTATTTTTCCATTATTTCTATGTCCAGGAAAAGCACAATAATAATTTGTGTCATATCAACTAAATTAAAAGCAAATAAAACAAAAGATTTGTTTCCATTAATATGTATTTATGAAAATGTGAAACAAATAAAAGCGCTGGTCTCTACTCTCTGCCTCCGCCCAAGAACATCCATCACATTAAACTGAGATTTTCACGATTTTCAACAAAATCATTATTTATAATTCCTTCTTGTTAATGAAAAATAATGAAATGTTAAGTATTTATTTGACATTTTATGTAATCTATTTATAGTCAGTTGTTAAGAGTCATTGCTAGCAGGGAGTACGTGTCTTACGCGGCTGGAAACCGTTTGAGAACCACTGCTCTAGATGATCCATACTCGCCTCATTCAAGGGTATTAGTGGCTCAGCTAACTCATGCTAGCATCCCACTGATGACTACGCAAGTCAAAGCCATCACTGTGCGAATGAAAGCTAGCTAGCATTTTATTTCATCATAACACAGTAACATTAGCCTCATGCTAATTAATGCTGCAATCAATGCTAATGTGAATTCAAGATGGTGTCATATTAAAGATTACGCGTAATTCATGCAATCATCCGAGGAATGCCCAACATGCCCACATCAAGTTAATGGAAAGCTAATTCATGATAGCATCATTCTACCGTCAGTTAATGTCGCATCGCTGTTAAAGTCGTTCCATCATCATGTTAATAAATCATGCTAGCATCAAGCTAATGACAATTATAAACCATGCTAGCATAGTTTTCATGTTAATTTATGTTCGCATAATATGCTAACATTATGCAATCAATCATTACTGGAAGGCTAATGTCAGGTTAAATCATAGCATGATGCTAATCCAAGTTTAATCCGGCATAAAGTTAAAGATAAGCTACTAGCATAATGCTAATTATATGCTATATAATGCTGTACTAATCATGCTAACGCCAAGTATCTGACATGCTTATGTTAGCATCATACTGATGACATGTTTATTCAAACTAACAGGACGTTAGATTCATGACAGCATTATGCTAATTATATGCAATGAAGCTGGCTAAATGTTATTGGCATGCTATTCAGGTAGCCTGGCTAATGACATGCAAATTAATGCAACCAACCATGCCAACAACAAGCTATTGAGATTCATGAAGAAGTCGATGAGACGAATGTCATCATAAAGCTACTGTGAGATCCAACAGGACCGTTGTGCAAGCGACCGCGGGCGGACCTTCGATGGCGATACATTTGGACGTCCACTGCTTCTCAAAGGTAGTGAGACGCTTGTGCTGGCGGATGGAGATCACGTGTTCTTTAAAATCGAACTCCTCTGTGTAGAAGCGTAGGAGGCCCAGCCACAGCTCTCCCACCGTCTCTCGGTTCTGATTCTTCTCGAGGAAACGCCGGCGCTACGTTCACAAACACAAAACATTAGTTTCTGATTTCCAGCGTGGAGCACCAGCTACATGTAGCGCATCTTCTCAGTCGGTTTAATCTCACCAGTTCCTCCAGATCATCGAAGAAGAAAGCGTTCCAGCCGTCCACCATCCTCTGAGGAGCAGACGTCCCATCGTAAATCTGCACAAACATTTACACAAAACCTAAACACTGTGGCTTGAAACTTTTAAACGCTGGAGCTCTGAGCAAAGAGAGCTTGAAGGTTAATGCCATCAATGTTATTGTTCTTAAAGCTCACAGAGAAGACACTGGAAAACCAAAGGCTACTTAAAGCATGAGAAAGAAAATTATTATTGCATGAAACGTTGCAAGTTTTGACCAGAAGCAGCAGATGCCCGTTACCTCTTGCAGCACAGGGATGACCGGAGGCTGTCTCTGTTGGAGGAAATAGAGCACCATGAGGATGTAAGCGTAGGAGGAAAGACTTCCTCTGGAGGCGTCGCCGATGTCACAACGCTGAAAAACAACCAGTCTCAGTCAAGATCCAACAGCCCTTCAACTCCATAGATTTAAACTCTACAAACAAGAATTTTATGTCCCAAGATTCTTTATGGAAAAAACTGCTTTGAACCGCGTGACACAGGTGCATAGAGATAAAAGGGATTGCGTCTGCAGAACGAGATTTACAAACGTGCGTAATGTAAGAATTGTGTTGGAGGAAATCGTTCAGTACTTGAAATGGTTTGTGCGTGCTTATTTTCTAAAGTGAACTCTGATTTTTCCATTATTCATTCCATTGTGAATGGTTTGAAAAATCGACCGAGGCATATCTGGTTAGCCGTGTGAGGATCTGTCAGAAATATTCCTCAATGTGCTTTTAATCCTCAGAAGTACGTTTCTCTTAAATACGAATGAAAATCCACCAGTTGTTTAATTTAGACTGCACATGTAATGAGGTTTCAAAAAGATTCTATTTTTGTGTTTAAAACAAACATTACAAGAGTTATAACGCAACTTTTTTTTACATTTGCACTTTTGAGGAATAAAGCTATGACGTGTCTGTATTTAGAAAAAAATGTGGAGAAAAATAAAACTAACTAAGTTTTGACACTTTCTTCAGTTGAACTAACATTATATAAAGTGGTACCCCGAGATACGAAACTAATTACATATAAAACTCCTAATCCGTGCAAAACAACAGAATAAGTAGATGAAAGAAATGGAAAACCAGAGAAAAATCAAGTAATGTTTCTTCAATCCTTAAATCTCCTTCTGGTCATTAGTTTGCCGAATTAAAGGACAAACTTCCATCACAGCTCTCCGCTATTGTTCTGATCAAAACATCCCCGAGACACTGAAAAACAAAGCCTGCTCCCTTTCTCCATCTCCCGTCGTGTGTCTCCACTTCCTCTGATTTTGGGGCACACAATGCCATCTACTCTTGACTTTGTAACGCTCTCCGAGTTTTTTGCTGGGGTGCCAGATCGGTTTTACTCGGTCAATTATTTTTTTGTTTTATCAGAGAGGTTATCAGGATGTAAGCTTTATGTCTTGTCTGTTCTAGCAAAGATAGGGTGTATGACTGACATCTGACATCACTCATAAAAGAAACCCCAAAGCAAAAAATGTTGCATCACTCATCATATATTATATTATGTGCACAAAAAAAAAAGATTAAGAAAATGTGATTTCATGGGTCATCTTTCACAATTCATAAACATCAAACTTCAATTTCAACAATGCAGTTCATTCATACTCAGAAATCGACAATACACAAAATAGACGAGCATCAATCCCAATAAAGTCATTATTTCAGTAATCCACAACGGTTTCCGAAACAGTCAAGCAGTATTTCTCAAGTCAATAGAGGTCGTGGACTAAATGACACTCACGGTTCTCCTTGTTCACCCAAACGCTCTTGCAAGTCGGCGTGCTCCTCACAAAAACAGCGATGAGAGTATTCCTTAATGCAAAACTTTTGCGTTGGATTCCAGCCTCCGAATTGGCAACGTATTCCATCCACCCTTCAGGTTCTGTCCTCGTTATGTTCCAACTCGTAACGCCTATACTTTATTCCGTTAAGAAACGAACCCGTGTAAAAGCGCTCTTCATGCCAGCCAAACCCGATTGATTTTGAGGCTCTCCCCACTCTCTCTCTGCAAACGCTGACATTCTGCTTATGTTCTCTTTCACTGCCGTTCCGGTTTAAGCTTCCTAGCTCCATAGCGCCACCTCCAGACCCGAATGAATCACTCGCACCATTGAGCTCCAAATAGGGAAAAATATTCCGACTACTAAAGAGAATTATAGGTATATAATGTTTTGTAGATTGTTACAACTTAATGCAGCGAGAGAAGCAGCTTCAGTAGACATCTCCTCATTTTCTGGTGTCTCTACGCTCACAGCTCTTTGGCAGTGTGCACTCACCTTGGCGAACACCTTCATCGTGTATCCCAGCAGCTGCACGCGTGGATCTAAAGCTGCGTACGTGGCCAGCATCCGGGTGTTGTGCTGCGCCTGACACACAGAGGAACTTTAGAAAAACATAGCGATGGCCTGAGCTCATCACAGCACGATTTCCTCGAAGCATCCTCACAAGTGTGTTGTAGAGGCTGATGTCTCCTTCCAGTCCGCTCTGCTTGTGCTCGAACTTCACGATAGGCACTTTAGCGGTTGTGATGGGCAAGATGTTCCTCAGACCTGAGCCAAACACACACTCGATCAATCAGCGCTCGCTCGCTCTGGACTCGTGCTTCAGAAAGCCGATCGCTCACGTACCTGAGTGCTTCTTCAGGACTTTAGCGAGAGCCTCGATGATCTCCTTACAGTTCAGCATCTGAGGGAAAAACCAAGTAGCCTTCTTTATTGCCTGCAGTAACCAGGCATATAAACAATAATACCCAGATTTTTTTATTTGGTTTACGTTTAATTAACTTCGCTTCTTAGTGAGACCAATAAAACTTATTGAGAGTTTGAATACGTTTAAACAAAGGCAGGGTAAGAAACTTTACAACCGGGAGGCGGGGTCATGTAATCAGAGTGCAAGCTGTGGATTGGCCTCTTTCACTGAAGTCACATGTGGTCGGCGGTTTATTGACGTACCAAAATAAAAAAAGGCTTTTGCTCGTTCTCAGTCTCGAGAGGTTCCTTCAGATTTCTACAACAACAGTTAACCAGATGGCTAAAGTTTGATGGTAGATTCTTTGGTTGCTATGGAGAAGTCAATGACATCATACAAAGTTCTCCATGTCAATATGAGTAATAGTTTAGATGGCGTTCCGAAAATTTGGTTGTTGGGGTCAATTTTAGCTACGATATATATATATATATATATCTCGTCTTGAAGCTATTTTAATTTATAAGTAAATGGTAGTTATTTAACACCAGGCCTCAGGGCTGGGGTTCATATACTTTTGGTTTGTTCTTGCACAAGTGTGGTCAGTCATAAGAGTCTACAAGGTTCTCAGTTTGAGTTGACTCCATGGAAGGCCAAAGTACATTTCCTGCCTGAAGGATATAGCAACTCAAGCCGGAGTAGTTTGGATACATGCGCATGAGTGTAGCGTTATGTTCTCAGCTGTTGCAGGGGTCCTTCTCCCTGCCCCCCTCCTCCCACAATGTTTTTCCTGCATTATGTTTATATGTACTTTTTTTTTTCCACCTTGTCCTGTCCAGCTCAAAACCCATCACATGGGATAGTACATACCTTGCTGAGTTGGACAGTTTTGCTTTCTCCAGGGGAGTAAAACACCTGGTGTGGTGTTTTCTCCACTGGATTGGAAAATTGAATGTATTTATTAAATATTTATTAAATATTTATTAGTTGTGGTTCCTGCAAGTCAGTTTATAATAATTGTGTCAGGACAAGACGGTGTTTAACTGAAAGGGGGAGTGGATAAAGGATTGGGGAAGGGTGAAGGTACACGAGTGAAAATGAAAGAAAGGAAGAGGAAAAGAAGAAGAGAGGGGAAAAAAATAATAATAATAATTTAGAAGAGAAGAAGAAAAAAAAATTTGGCTTTTTTAATCTGCTCCACACTGCCCTCTGCGAAGGACAGGGCAGAGAGGACGCTTTTTTGAGCTGCCTCTCCCATTGAACACCCATTTCTCTGTTCTTCCTAGATGGTGGCGAGAATGGCAGGCGCAGTCAGATTCTCTCCAGCATCTTGTCTACTGTCTGTCTTCAGTGAACCTAAACTGGAGAGCATCCCTTGTACGTCTTCAGTGAACCTAAACTGGAGAGCATCCCTTGTACCACAACAAATTCCTTGTGCGTGTGCAAATGCAAACAGATACCCATCCCATGAGTTCTAAAGTATATTACATCTGACCGTTTCAGTAGTGCACCTGGAAATCCTTTTTAAAAAATAAAAACAAGTCCAGTACCTCTGCAGAGTCATGCCCCTCCAGAGTCATGCAGATGTCCAAGTCACTGTCATGGAAGCCAAAGCCGTTCTTAGAAGAACCAAAAAGGCACAGCTGCGCCTTATCTGAGCAAACAAGATAAAAGCAAAAGAAATAAACAATAACAGGATTTAACTCTTTAACTTGCATAATAACCCGGACAAGACAAAATAAATGCTTTTATGTTGCTTTAATTTGAATACTGTATACTGTATACTGCACGTGCTGGGCAAATAATAAAACCCCAAAATCAGCATCTCATATCAGTTCATAAACGGCTGTTAAATGGTCTCTCAGTCTGGTTCTGAAGGCTACACAAACATATGAAAGAAGTCTGATTTGATCATTGCCCAAAAGACGACCATTGACACCTTGCAAAAGGAGGGTAAGACAAAAAGGTTGTGGCAAAAGAGTCTGCTGTTCACAAGGCTCTGTGATTAAACACATTGATAAAGAAGCAAAGAGAAAGAAAAGATTAATTCACTGTTATCATATCACTCTTTCAGCTTGTGCGGCTATCTCCAGGGCGAGAGAAAGTCAATGTATTGCATTACAGAAAATGTTTAAAACTAGGAATTCCTAAATAAAAATTAAAACTGTACTTGGAATAAAAAGAGAGAAAAAAGTGTTTCCTGACAGTGGATAAAATAAAACAGTTAAATAAAATATGCTAAATAGATTGAAAAGCTCTACAAACGGCCTAGTTCCGAGTCTGGTGTGACAAATTCCACACCTTGTACAGATCACCTGCTAAATGGTGTTAGCTTGTTTCCAATGTTAGGATTAACTTCATATATCTTGTTATTAATACATTTATCCCACTGCCTTCACCATATTTTCCTAATGTACGAACTTAACCCTTTAAGAGCTACAGGATCGCCGGAGATTCAGTTTGCATATCAATTTTTAAATACCAGTAAAACGGTAACCAGATAAGATGGAGCAATGATTCTTTTTGCATCATAAACAGAAGGAGTTAGACTTTCATATGAAACATTCCTCATAGAGCCGTTTTTACCACAGGTCGGTGTGCAGAAATCAGAGAAAAAGGGATTCTTTTGTTCACCACGGAAAAAAAAAACATTTTCATTTTTGTTATTTATTGCACTGTATACTGATACGTTTTGTCTAATTCAAAGCTATTTATGATCAACAGTATCAATTTTTTTTTCCATTTGCATTGCACAGTTGGAAATAGTTTATTGTGATGTTCATGGTGTTTTCTGCAAAACGCTTTTCTTTTTTTATCTTTATAAATTTGAGTGTTTCTCAAAAACTAAGCAATGAATTCACTCAGAATAAATTCACTGTGGTTCAGAAACATTTTGTGCAACTTTTTTTACATTTACAATTTTTAGGGATAAAGCTATGAAATGTCTGTACAGTGGTACCCCGAGATACGATTGCTTTTAGTTACAAAATGTTCGAGATACGAAAGGTCTCACGGGAATTTTTTTGCCTCGAGATACGAAGAATAATTTCAGATACGAAGAAACACAAACAGTTCTGCTTTATTATCCGCTTGTTTGTCTGACATCGTGCTGCGCTTCCTTGCGCTCCTGTCTCCCTTTGAAGAAAGTGTGCTTTAACGAGCTGAAAAACACCTTAAAACACTTTAAATCAGTTTTAAATCGAGCGAAACATTACGTATAGATTTCTAATAATGTGCTATAACAAATGTTAGAGTGAAGGCGTTGTAAAAGAAATAACGGTTATAACGTGGAAAGTGCTGTTCTGTAGCACAACTTAGAGAAACCCTGTGACGCGTTCTCAGAAGCGTCTCTCCATCTGTCTGCGCTCGTGCTTGAAACCGTGTTGGTGTCAGTAATTCGTGAAATATCTCGAGAAAGTTATCTTTCATACGTAGTGCCGTAATGTTTTCTTCATCCGTTCCTCCTCCTCCGACACGTCGCTTCACTCTCAAGGTAAGGTTTCACTTTTGTGAACATATTACGTATTTTACTTGTGTTTTATTCTGTTTTATTATCATTTATTACATTAACAATTTGTAGATTTAAGGATTGAAGAAACGTTTCTTGATTTTTCTCTGGTTTTCCTTTTTTTTTGTAAATGTAAAACTTGCTTCGAGATACGAGCGTCACTCTGGAACGGATTAATGTCGTATCTAGGGGTACAACTGTATATAGAAAGAATATGTGGAGGGGAAAAAAAAAGATTTTAATTTTTTTTGTGGTTTATTGTAGTTTGACACTTCCTTCAGTAGAGATTTGAACAAACTCCATATATATTATTAAAATCTAGGATATAATGGTTGTATTGACGTATGACAAATTAAAATATTCCAAAAAAATTGCACCACAGCAGGTAAAAATGTCAAATATACTCTGGCGGACAGACTTGGTTCTATGGCAGGTTTTAAATCAGATGCTAGATTTTTTACTTTTGTGAAGTAGCAGCTTTGGCAATACGATCGGGAAGGAAAAGAAGCAATATGGAAATGATTGTGAAAGTTTGGGAGAGTTACACAGAGCACAGATTGAGTCAGTGCTTCAGGAAGTACCGCATGCAGACGTCTGCATGACATGGCTTTCAGCTGCTGCATGAAGAGACAGCGTCAGAAGCATCTCGCCTGGAACCAGGCCACCATCAGGGCAACCCAGGCTCTTTTAAACTCACTGGAACCTCGATAAATGTCCCGCTGTGGTTCGAGTGATACTCACTGTTGTACTCGTTTCTAATGAAGCGCTCCAGGCTGCCCAGAATCTGCTCTCTCTTCTGCTGCTCTGAGAGTGATGGAGACAGCTGACCTGCACACAGCAAACCAACACTCAAGAGTCTGGACGTGTTCAGGTTCAAATCTCTGCGCTTTGAAGGAACAATCCGCAAGTCCGAGATGGACATAGAAAAAAAACACAATTCCGAAAGGCGACTCAAGTCCTGTTCTCATTGGTTCTTCCTTTCTCTCCTGCTCATTTCCTCATGCTCTACCCTTTACAGTCAGTCAATATAAATAATAACTCTCCCTCACGTTCTCAGTCACATGAAACTGGACACAAATCAGCCGTGGTAAGAGACAAACCAAATGTGAATTTGCACCTTTTTTGCACCAATCTTATTTCTTATAAGATTTATATTATATTATATAGTGCATTACACTATATTTATTTACACTATATCTATACAGTGTGTGTGTGTGTGTGTGCGTCTGCGTGCAAGTCTGCTTTTGCGCCAATGTGTCCCTGCAAGTAAAACACGCAAACACACGAAGGCGTGTGCGCATCGGGCCGCTCTGTGCTGACAGCAGCAGAGAATTATGCGTTGCCATGCAGCCAAAGCAAAATATAAATAACATAAGGTTATGTTCTGATAGACATTCAGTTTGTTTAATATAAGAACAGGCTCTAGAGCTGCTTTATAGCAACAACTTCTGTTGTGCTCAGGATGAGATGTGTAAAATAATGATAAATAATCACTGTGTATTTGTTAAATGTTATTGCAATAAATCGCTCTAAGGGTATAGCGCTGTCCTTGCATACAAAGCTGTGCAGCATGACATGCTTTTATTCATTTATTTTAATCACTAGAGTATGGTCATTTGGTTTGTAACTTGAAGCAATCTGTTAACAACAAAACAAAAACAACATATTAGTGAATGTTTTTTTTTTCTCAATTAGACCATATTTTAATGGCTCTTGTATTACTGGGATTATTGACCAAAGGTCACTGGGGCTGGTAAGAACCTCCTCAACCGCAAACATGCTTCGAAGAACCAGGAACTTCTTTGCAGCATCAGGTAAAAGTGACAAAGACCCGGATCCCCCTTTCACCATCACCTACAGCTACTACCCACTCCCCCTTTCCTTGTAACAGCCCCTGTTCTGATGTAATTAATGTAAACTGGTCCATGGGAAAAAAATAACTAATAAATAAAGAAATAAATTCACTGCTTCCATCCAGAGGAGGAAACACCACTCCATGTGTTCACTCCCCTGGAGATAACAAAACTGTCCAACTCATACGAAGCATCTACTTCCACATTTGAGAAGGACAGGACAAGGTTTAAAAAAAACAAACAAACGGATTCTGATTATTGACCATTTGAAATGTTTCTCATGAACGTGGAATAGGGGAGTCGCTGTACCTCTTGCAACCCCTGGGGAAACCTGAAAGACTACAAGTGCGAACTGAAAATATCTCAGAGCAAGGGAAAAGGTGTGGGAGGATGCTCACGGTAGCAGAACAGACAGAGGCCGTCCAGGATCTCTCGAAAGTGTTCGGTCATGGCCGGCAGAGGCTTCAGCTCGATCTTCTTGAAGTCTTCAGGACATTTGTCTTTGAGGTGTCCGTCTCGCTTGCAGATGCTGCACACCACTGTGGGGGGCTGGAATTCAAACAAACAAAGAACTGCTGGAGAGGAATAATGCAATTACTCATTTAAACAGAATAACACCAAAACGGAATCATTTGAGGAATCACTCGAATTTGGAAAAATTACTAGGACGAGTTCTATTTTAACTCTCGATATAACTCTCTGTGATTATTACGAGCCGCTCCTTCAAAAACAGCTCAGAACGGCTGCCTGATGCGGGTGGAGCTTTTGCAGCTGTGGATAATTCCTAAAAACAGGAAGTGACAAAGTGGAGCCAAGATGCAAGTGATCAACTAGACGCAACACGCTCGCGATGAGAAATAACCGAGATGCACGCGCATCAGACGAGATTTCAAACAAACCGCTAAAAGATCACGAACACGCGCTAAAAGAACACTTTCGAGCAGTGCGCAACATTTATTTTCATCCTTCCTGCATCAAGGCAGAGATATAGTTCCTGGTGAAGAGCTGGGAAAAAAAATCCTTTTCTAAATCCCCATCTATATTTATATAAATAAATAAGTGGACATATTAATCACGTTTTGAATGCAATTAATTTAATTACATCAATGAGTAAAAAAAAAAACATTCACACTTATTGTGGTTGCATTTTTTTGTACGTCACTGTGTGAAACATGGAAAGTATGGACCGGATCAAGGAAGGACTTATAGTCACAGTCTCTCACTTTGGTCATGTGATCGGAGCTTCATTATCAAGAGCGGATGTTGACGATTTATCGCAGCTATGCTGTTTACATGAGAAAATTTGTGAATTTTGAATTTAAATAGTTTTAAAATCACACAATCACCTTTCCTCCAGTGAAGATCATCCGGTCAAAGATGTAATGCATATCCTCCGGAGCGATGCTGCTCTGTTCCTCCATCTGCTCTTCCATCTCCAGCTCCTCTTCATCATCGCTGTCCATCGGCAGACCGTTCAGAGCACAAGGAGATGTTGATCTGGAGAGTTCATCGCCATCGCTGACGAGGAGGTCAGTGAAGGCCACTCTGATGTTCTCCTCATCCTCCTCCTCCTCCTCACTGCTGTCTAGCTCCTCGTCCTGCATTTGCAAGAAGTTAGCGTTAATAAGTCGAGAACTTTGGAAAATAGTGCAAAAGCCCAAACCTTGCTCACGCGGCATCTAGGAGCATCCTGAACCCTTCTCTCCAGATTCTTCCCACGGTTGCGGTGTCTGGGTTTCCTCCTCGGCAAGCGGCGGCTGGAGTTCACCCGGTTCTTGCTCTGAGGGCAAGCGAAGTACTTGTAGGCCATTCGGAAACGCTCCTGGATGTACTCGAAGACCATCTGACTGTTCAGACTGCGAGCCACGTTCCGCTTCAGGGCGTAGGGGTCTGAGGAACAAACCAAAAAAAACCTTCAGAACTTCGTGTGGTGGTGGTGACCGAAAACCGTTTCGGGTTCTTTCCTGTCGACTTAAAGATGCTGCTGTGCTCACCCTCGATGGCGAGTCTGCGGCGTGGCCAGTTCTTCTGCTCCCGAGGCAGCAGCTCTTTCAGACGGATGCTGATGATGTTCTCCTCCAGAGCAAACTCCAACGTGTAGAAGCGCAGGAGCTCCAACCACAGCTGCCCCAGAGAGGCGCTCTCTGGCTCCGGAAGCGCCAAAGCAGACTGCAAACAAACCTCAGAGATCAGCCGTCTGTCTGCAAACCCTGATGGATGCAGCAGAATCGTGATCCTGAAAAACCTTGATTCGTTTTAGGTGAAACGGGGATTTAACCTTTGGAGAACTTCAGGAAAGACGTCTACGCTTGATGCCGGGTGCTATGTGCAGGAAGTGACTCTATTTGGGAACGTTGGCTTGATGTGAAACACTCACCTTGCCGGTTACGTGTCCACTTCTCTTCTCTTTCTTCTCAGCGGAGGCTTTGGGATCAGGTTTGGCTTTGCCCTCCCCGCGGCCCTCTCCTGCAGGAGCAGGTCTGTGCTCCCACCCCACGAACTCCTCGGCCTCCAGAGCGGTCAGGTGGAACTCATCCACGCGCTTCACCTCGAAGCCCTTGATCTGAGACGGCAGAACGAGGGTTTAGATCAAACGGTTTCAAGCTCTGGCTGCAGACATTTAGAAACAGTTGGGAATTCAAAGACGAAAGGAAGAAGACGATCGGAGATCAGGAAAACATTTGGTTTTATTTAAGCATTATGAGTAAAAACAACCGTAACTGTGACAGGAAGTCAGTTCTTACCCAGTGTCCCAGATAAACCGGCAGCAGGGGTTTGGGTCTCTGCTGCAGGAAGAAGACCACCATCAGAGAGAGAGAGTAGGACGGCACTCCTCCCTCCGTCTGACAGTCGATGTGGCACAGCTAAAAACAAACAGATTCATCAGAACAGGAGTTCAGAGTCGGGGTTACAACGGGATACACCTGAAATCACAAGATTTGAGCAAAATATCTGCAGACGTATAGAGGACGGTGCGGAGATCCAAAAATCTCTCTCTACCCGCTACTCTTCCTGCCACAATAATGTCCTCTCTGTTCAAATAAAGGCAAAAATGGCTAGAAATATAATATATATATATATATATATATATATATATATATATATATATATATATATATATATATTTTTTTTTTATCATGGTTATAGTTTATGAAGTGCACAAAGATCCAAGAATATTTTATAAAACGAATAACAATATGCATAAAAATATTATAAATGACAATATCAAATCACTTATTGTTGGCTTTAAAATAATTTTTGATTTTCAATTTAGACAAAAAAAAAAAGCTCTAAAATAAGTTCGAACAATGTTTCAGAAGCCTTTTTAAAACATAAAAAAATGTAATAAAAAACAAAATAAAAGTGGTTACATCTTTTAAATGTTTCATATAAAAGGAAGAAAAAAATTGCGGAATCTTAAAAAAAAAAAACACATTCTTTAGTTACCAGTGCACAGAAATGCATAATTTACTCAAAGAAAAATACCACAGTTATATAATAATATTTTAAACCAGTAATAAAAATGGATTAGTTACAAATCATTCATTATTTTTAATGTAATAGCAATTTATCCAAAAATATTGTAATACAAATAACGTTAAAACTACAAAATGCATGTTTTGTTTTAAAAATAATAATCATTAATTATCTTTCAGAAAATATCATAAAGGTAGCATTTAATATTTTTAAAACAAAAATAAAATTTTAAGTAGTACTCATTAGTTCCATTTTCTGCATACAAACATTTATAAATGGTAAACAAAGACTTGAAACGTATTCGTATAAAGAAATAATTTATGTTTACAATCACAAACAAAAAAAAAATTGTAACTTTCAAAATTCTTAAGAAATTTAATTAAAAAAAAAAAGAATAAATCTTACAGAGACAGCAAAAGAACAATCAAGCCTTGAATATGAGACAAGCTAAAAAGCAAAGATATAAATAGTTATAAAAGAAAAGATGTTTTTGAATTACAGGTAATATTTATTTTCAAAAATCCAGCAATAAACACCACTGGAATAAATGGTTCACACCGTTTGAGGGCTTTGAGCGACAGAAAGACTTACGTTTGCCCAATAGCGAAAAGCCAGCACCAAAGGAATGAGCCTGGGCTCCAGCCGCACCAGAGCTGCGAGGTGATTGGTGGTGAGGCACGCCACGTCGTTTCCTGCGCTCACCTTGCACATCAACCCACTGGAGACACAGAAACAACTCGCATCAGCGCAGACCGACGCATTTTCCTGAGCAGAGATTTGTTATTGCATCACGGACCTCTCCAGATCTCTGCAGAAAACCACGGGGACTTTGGCATGAAAATCAGATTCCACTTCCACAAACTCCACTGGAACGAGAGAAACGAGGTCAAACCTCAACCTCAACGATCTAATACAGCTTGAGAATACTCGACGGGCTCACCGCTGTTCTTTAAGATCTCCAGCACCTGGATCAGAACGTCCGGCTGGGTCATCTGCAGGACACGAGAAAAATCGGATTAATTTGGGAACAAAGTCGAGGATAACCTCAACAGCTCCAGACTCACAGACGGGGGGTACGCCACGTCGATGTTGAGGTCACTGGTTTTGAAGGCGAAGCGGGTGAGGCAGGAGCCGTAGAGACGAAGAGAGCACTCTATAAAGAGATAAAACATGGAAAAATTAACGCGTTCGGAGTGAAATCACCTTGATTGATTCAGAAGCACCGGGAAAATGATCTATCTGTCTAGCAGAAACCATGTCTATGGTCACGACAAGAGACCGCTACAAATATAACTACAAAGGTAGAACATAAGCGGGCAACATTCTGGACAAAAACATCTGTAGCCTCAACAACTCTAGCCTCATTAAAAGGTTTTAACATTTTGACCATTAGATGGTGCTCTTGACAACATTGGGTTCTGAAAACTTCCAAACTCTTGCAGAGTACTCATCACTGCCCATTTTTCCTCACACATACTTGGAGCATTGAGTGTAAAAGAGCAGAGGAACTGAAAGATTGTTCAGATGCTTCTTGATTGTTTACGGTCTCTGGTGATAATTGTTAACAGCCAGAGCACAATGTCACATATAATTTCAGTGCATTTAGTGATGAAATGATTGCGGTAAGTGCTCAAAATGATTTTGTTGAAAACCTGTAAAATTCAGGTATAATATATATACACAAATATCTCGTCGTTCTAGGCAAGGTTTCAGAAAATAAATAATCAGCTCCAGCTCTGTTAAAGGCTTTCAAACTTTGTCCTTTAGGTGTCACTGTTAGTATCTGAAGCCTTCCAAACTCTTGCAGAGACACCGCTTAAGAGTCATGAAGCCACCGAAACAGCCACACCTTCTTGAGATGCAAACCACTCATTTTTTGCCAGTAAAGTCAATTTCAGGAGGTGCAGACAAACGGTCTGCGAAGAGTTCAAAAAATAGGTTTTCAAGCTTTTAGAAACCAGCGGACAGGAAGTTCAGTCGTGTGTGCGTGTTTGCCAAATCCAACGAAAAAGGGCAAGGCGAGTCTAAACAAGGCAGCATTGGCTTAAAAACCTAAAATTTTTATAACACATGTAAATATTGTCTATAGAACTGTAACATTTTCTTTATTTTTTTTGGTTTGTCAATTTGCAGCTTTCTGTTGGAAAAGCAAAGTCAGGAGCCAGAGTTATTAACTACTGTAGAGATTTAGAAAAATCTCAGGAATACTTTTGGTAATTCCAGAAAAATGAATGCATTGGTTTAATTCCCGCATGGATGTGTGCAAAACAAATCAACAAGTAAACAAACAAGTTTAAACTCAACAAAGAGAATAAAATTTTATTAATAAATGGTATATGTCCCTGATGAGCAAGCCTGGGGCGACTGTGGCAAGGAAAAACTCCCTTTTTGGAAGAAACCTTGAGAGGAACCGGACTCAAAAGGGAAACCCATCCTGATTTGGGCGACAACAGCAGTGTGATTTATATAAACTATAGTATAAACAGATGATATAGATACAGATAACATACAACTATAGGTTTCTCCTAACATTTCGAAAAACGCCCAAGGGGAAAGTAACTCTGTGGAAAGCATTGACCTATGGTACCAGAATTTGAGATGGAAAATTTGGTTAGAGTTATGGAAATAGCCGATTAATCGATCACCAAAATAACGAATAGCTTCAGCCCTGACCTCCACCTGATCATTTGGTTCATGTTTGTTGTGCTCAAGACGGTTGAAATGTTTCGCTTGATTTACGCCACAGGAAAACAAGCTTTACTGCGGCTCAGTCAGTAGAGCGCTGCGCTAACACCACAAAAAAGGTTGTGGGTGCAAATTCCAGGGAAAGCAATGACAAAAAAAAAACTCGCTGTTTATAAAAGCGATAAATTCATAAATGTAAATAAAATGCTTTACTAGTCACAGACTGCGTCTACACTTTAGCTTGACGGAGAAGGCAGTGGGCAAAGGAAGAAACTGAACAAACCTGTGAGATGTTTCTGTACAATGCCTTCCATCCGCAGCAGCACGTCCCGCCTCAGAGCAAAGTCCTCCTCGGAGATGCCCTGCTGCTGCGCCACTTCCATCACGACCGAATCCAGCGCCTGCAGCTGGCCTGGAGAGGGAGTGGGTAGCGCTCGCAGCTCGTTCTCCTCACGCTTCTCCTGAAATAAAAACCCAACAATTGAATCGATAACGATCGTTATCCCCGGCTGCAGAGATGGTCCACCACCATGGCACAGTACACTTTTAAATGACTTTAGAACCATGGTCTGACGGGAGCAGGGCCATTTCAGAAGCTTCTTTGTTGAAGGGGATCAAACGTTTAGGTTGGAGTGAGTACACTTGTCTACTTCCGCTGCATGTTGCAGCATCATCCAACAGGGTTTTTGGTACCAGAAGAAAAAGAGCAGCGCTGCATCCCCTCACCATGACGTTCTTCTTGTGCCGCTTCTCTTTAATGTGCTTGTGAGCACCCTGGATGTTCTCCACGTGAACCGAGCACAGCTTGCATAGATACTGGAAATTCGGGTAGTCTGGAGAGGGCTGTGAAACACAACGCAGCAGCTACGTCAGCAGGTACAGAACATGGTGCTCATCAAACTCATAAAATAAGAATCACACAGCGGTTCTTCATTCGTACGATCGCGGAGGAGCGGTTCTAGTTGCTCGATTAGAGGTAGAACGATTAATCAGGCGATATTTACTTTTCCATAGTATCGCCTTCAGCCGTCCTGACGCGTTCCTTTATGCATGTTCTCATATTCATGTTAGCTTGTGAAAGGCAGAAAATGTGTGCGTTTGTGTGATAATCATAGTACACATCACTATTACGCTCCCTAGCAACCAAACTGATGACCCCAGCAACCAATTTGTTTTAGAACATCTCAGGTTTGGTGACTGCTAAAGACATGAATGTTGGTTTATACAACACAGTGACAAAGGGATCATTATATTAAATCACTGTCCCCTTCATAGCAACCAGGTGGTTTACCATAGCAACCGGTTTGGCACATTACTAAGGAAAGAGATTTGGCGGTTGGTTTATATCGTTCATATTGCCACAGGGAAATTTGTATGAAGTCAGCGACTCCTCCATAGCAACCAAAAATTCTACCTTGGCAACCGTTCCATTTTGCTCATACAAAATACTTTTAAACGCCACTTTTACAATGTTTGTGTAGAAACGTTAGCCATCTCGTTTAAAAATATGACCCATGAATAGCAAATAGCTTTGATAGAACACCCCGTTTATATTTAAGTCACGTTGCTTTCAGACTAAAGTCTAGGTTTCATTTGTTTCTTCACCCTCATTTGTCAACACTAACTGCTCTTGGATATTTTTTTAACTTTTAAGTTAAACTACTTTAAAGAGTACCTTAACTCTGCTTCGGCATTTGTTCTTAACCAAGTAACTTTGAAGCAAGCGTTCTACAGAAAAGAATCTTTATTTAACATAAACATCCAGACACGACTCTGCTAGCCTAATGCTAGTGTAGGTCTAAACAAAAAGCACGCTCAAGAGATAAACTCATGCCGCAATATTCCTTTAACAACAAAATGATTAAAAGTACTGCAACTTTTTTTAGGTTCTAGGCAAGTAACAAAACATTCACTCAAGTGGTTCCTGAAACAAAAATGGTTGAGAAACCACTGAGCTTTTCTAAGAAGTTCATCAAGAGTGAAGCAGATACTGTTTGGGAAAAAGCCACAGGTGTTCATGATAATCAGAATTCAGACACATCTGCTGGAAGTTTACATGCGTTTTTTTTTTTTTACTTTTTAATACATTTTTTAATGACGTAATGTTTGAATGTTTAAACTGCAGGAGTATAAGAACCCATTAGAATTTTGTTTAGTTAAAAAATATTTAAAAAAAGAAACACAAACCACCCAGCGCACGCTTCAAACAGATTAATCCCGAATTTGCACCTATACCTAATAAACAAAAGCCATTCAATTGATTCGCTCGGCAAATGTATGTTATATTTGCTCGTTTAAACCAGTGCTGCAGAGAAACTCCATCTAGCAACCACAGGAGACCTCTGGTGAGAGCTGAGGCGTTCGAACCTTGAGAAGACGATGTATATAGTCTCTCTGAAGCCTCTCTTCAGCCTGTTTGAGCCCCAGCTGCTGCTCAGGGGTCAGACTCGACACCTCCACGACCCTCTCTTCCGTTCTCGGCCTGGCACCGTCCACACCTGAGGATACGAACACAGCCAGATGTTAGGTTCATGGCGAGTCAGAACGATGAAAGACATACAAGGTTATGGTTTGAGCAATAAATCTCAATTCTGCATCAATTATGAAACGTTAAAGCATCCGCAATCTAAACAAAAGGTTGGACAAAACCGTGTTCACTTATAACGCCTGGATCTCTGCTTCCTACACTCACCGGGCGTCTTCTCTTTGCTGCTGGAGGTTCTGGTGTGTGCTGAGCTCGGGTCCTCGGCTCTTCTATTTCGGGCGGGTGTTTTGTTCTCCTGTGTTTGCTGCCGGCTCTCGCTGACCAGGGGCTTAGATTTGCCTCGCTCTCCAGAGCTGGTCCTGCCGGTCAGCCTCCGGGGTTTGACCGCGCCCTGCTCCTGAGGGCTGCCGGCAAGCATCCTGTGAGCCTCTTCTTCCTTCACTCTGGGAACAGCATCTTTAGCGGAGCTCTGGGATTTTTTGGTGTCTCTCTGTGGTTTGTAGGAGGAGCGGTAAGGTTTGATGACCTTCAGAGGGCTTTTTTGGTTCTCCATGTCTAGGGTGAAGATTGAAGAAAACCACTGGGCTCTGGGGTGAAGATCGCTGGAACAGAAACAGATCTGAATGAAATCCCTTTCACACGGAGCAAATGATTCCGTTTTATTTTAAACAGCAACTTCTACGGCTACTTTCAGAGCAGGATCCAGAAGCTATTCGGATTAGAGGTCAACCGAGGTGGCCTTTTCCTCTGGCTGACATTTCAAAACTTAGGTAGCCGACGGTTCATCAAACTAACTTTCTAAATAAGAACACTGATGGCGTTTCAAACAATATATATCAAAATTGAAAACAAAGACAAATAAATAAATTTTGAATAAACAAGGGCACTTCAAATAAAGTCAGTCTCTGGATGAGCATCATCACAATCACTGGGGATGAACCAAGTCTCGATGTAGCATCAATTTCTCCAAATCTACCGCACCATAAATCACTGCGCTCTTCTCTAGACTATTAAAATATTAAGAGAAATATTAAAAAACAGCCAATACACCAGTCTGTCTTACACAATTATGTAAGGAGCAAATATGGACCCTTGATTGTCACAAAAGCAATAGATCAATAAATTCCACAATGGGTTAAAGTTAGCTTGATTCACACGCTTGAGAATGACAAGAGCCGGCTCTGTAGTCTGGGAACTGTCCTCTCTCTCTGTTAAACATGTGTTTGTGTGCTATGCATATTCAGTTTTGATTCCACACAGTTTTTGTGTTTCAGAACTACCCCAAATTGTTCGGAGTATCTCTCAAAGACAGCGATTTACCAGATGAGAGATGCAGAAGATGGCTCCGAAAGTTATGGTGACTAGCAGTGGAACAAACCAATCAAGAGATGCACAATCAAGAGCCCGCCCCACCCCCACACCTTAGAACTCATGACATACACATCCGAACAACCTCTGCATTCAACCTTTCTAAATTCAGATATCAGACACAATTATTCATCAGAATTGTATCAGTTAAACCAAACAAATTCAACTTTTCGAATTTTGAGGACACCGTGTTAATCCTGAATCCTAAAATAGGAAAATAAACAAAGAACGTAAGTATTTAAAAACATATAAGCATTCAACCAGAAATTGAACTATGTTTTGTACGCACACAAAATAAAAAAATCTATCAAATTAATGAATGTAACACAGTGTTTCCCCTACCATTTAAAAAGGGTGCACCAGGCCAAGAGCAGTTCAGCACTACCGCTAAGACTTTCCTGCGCACAATGAGATCTTTATGCTTCATAATTAGATTAGAAAGCACCACTTTTATTGACTGAGCACCAATGAACGAACAGTTCTGTCCTCGCGCGCCTCTCCATTTTAATCGTTATCTAATAATGCAGCAGCGGAAAGAATAAATCAGGTGTTTGATTATTAGCTAATCACGAGGCTTTGATTACCAGGTCCTCAGTCACTTTATCAGGTCACTGTCAACTCTGTGAATCAGCAATGTTCATGAAACGAAACCAGGAGAACAGAAGTCTGCAGAATTACTTTCATTTCACTGGAAAAACCAGCAGCAGCTGAGTGGGTCACATGATCTACATCAATATACAGTGCTCAGCGTAAAGGAGTACATCTCCTTTAAAACTGATTGATCAGTAGCTCAAGGAACAAAAGAACAGTTCCCAAACTTTGCTTCAAACTTATATTAAACAGTTCTTTAATTCCACAACATGAAATTAAGGTTAATAATTGAACTTTTAATCACAAAATCTTCAGATTTTATCAAACATTACAAAAACTACTGCATCCAGTGTTTTGTCTGAGCTCCGTGATTTTTAAGGACCGCAGCAGATCTTCTAGGTGTGGAATGAACAAGTTGGCGACAGATTGCAGCATCGATCTTTCTCTGTTCTTCAAGAAGAACCTCTTTTAGAGCTCGAAGCTGGACGGAGAGAATTCCCCGCAGGTGTTCGATCGGGTTCAGATCAGGAGATGTTTCGATCACCTCCACCCTGATCTTCAGAAGTGCAGCACGAGCTTTAGACGTGTGTTTGGGATCATTGTCGTGTTGGGAAAAGTGCTCTGAGTCATCGTCTTCTTCAGTATCGAGCAGAGCATTGTTGAGTTTGTCGATAAAATGCAGCTCCCCGACAATGACACTGCCACCACCATGTTTCACCAGAGGCACCAGTCATTTTTCGATGCCGTACAGTTTTAAAACCATTCGTTCCAAAAACAGTGATCTTAGTCTCATCGCTCCAGAGTCCCAGGAGTCTTCATCTGTCTCAGTACAGGGCCTAACTAACTCCAGGTGTGCTTCCATCGGGGACGATACCCATGCATGACACTCCTCTGTTGTGTCACTCCAGTTTGGCTTCTACTGCTTTAGCTAGCTGCAGTGAACTTGCAGGAGATTTTGTTCAACCTTCTCATCAGAAGACGCTCCTGTCGAGACGTTAACTTCCATGAAATGTAAGCACCTCCTATTTTCTAAAATGTTTGGATTACTTTTGCTCAAGTATTTTGACGGAAGCTTTGCATATCTTCTTGTGGCTACATTTTTTTAGTGCAAAGAAATTATTTCCCTTCTCAGATTTTGTGACATTTTTCTTCCATGGGGAGCCATTGTTGACAGCATGAAATGGGAGGGGCTTTTCTTTGTCAAGTAATGCCCTTTTAAAGTCCCCTGTCTGCTGGGCTCCTCTTAAATTATTCGTTAGATTCATCTGTGATTGAACCACTGTTTATTACAATGTGGTAAGCTATATAAGACTTTAATTGGGGTGCACTCATTTTTGCAACATGGGCTTGAACTAATTTGTTAGGAAAATCCCTTTTTTGTGAGCAAATTAACAAATCTAGTTTGCAATCAATGGCCTGAATTTCTGGAGTATTTTATAGTTTGGCATCTCATAGATTTGATTCTGAAGGAAACTAAAGGTTTTTTTGACAAATGTAGTGGGGTGCATTGATTTATGCTGAACACTGAGTATCTATAATATCTTCAAGCCGTGATGTATAGACCATTTACTTACACCGTGGGAATTGGGTGATTTTGAACTCTAATTCCATGTCTGAACAGCCAATCAGCATGC
Organism: Danionella cerebrum; assembly: GCA_007224835.1. NCBI lineage: Eukaryota > Metazoa > Chordata > Actinopteri > Cypriniformes > Danionidae > Danionella > Danionella cerebrum. The sequence goes on along the minus strand of SRMA01026816.1, from coordinate 242,758 downwards.
TCTCTTATGTCGATGTCCGCAACAAACCAAATCCTGTTTCAACATCAGGATTCCAACATTTCCTCACCATCGGATAGGTGCATCCAGGCCTTTACGGGTGTTCTATAAAGACAACGTCTACTAAACAAATTGCCTGGTCTGAACAATTAGCAAACTCATTGATTATTAAGGGTGGGGTAGCACTATGTAGTCATGTCCGTCAAGAGGCATGGGCGGGATCCTAGGATTTGTGACATCACAAACACACTACGGCCCGACATCTCAAAATAACACCAAAAATAAGACTGCAAGATTTGAGAAAATATTTCAGGCAAAAAAAAAATCGTTTTTGAGGACTTACCTTACTAGCATTAAAAATAATACGTTGCCACCTTTTACCAAAGGCCTTCCAAACACAAACTGGTTCAGAAAAAAAAAACACTAAAGTCACAATTCAGACACTGTGCTGTACACAAACACACTACAGTCGGGCATCCGGCCTAACCTTACAGTCTGGATCTTGTTGCTCATTAGGAAACTAATTTAACCTTGTTTTGTTCCATCACTGGTAACGGCACAGCTCCGCGGAGTTAACGAACACACATATAACCACAAGCTCGAACAGAATAAAAACTTAAATCAAGTAAATCAAGAAACACTGTCTCTCCTCGGAAAAACACCCTAAAACAAACTTTCGCCACTGGACGCAGTGTTGGCTAGCGCGCTGTGCTAAAAACACCTCACGGGGCTCTTCGCCACATACAGTTTCAACTTCCGGTCTTACCTTGATTCAGAAATGCGCGGTTAATCCGCGAATCATTCTGATTTAAAACCACCGCGAGCGTCGCGTTAAACGCCAGATACCCCGGCGCTGAGGTTGTTGTTGTTGTTGTTTTGGGCCCTGCTAGAGCCGTGGAGCGCACGCGCCATGTTATATGCCCAACGCGAGGTGCATTCTGGGTGTCACTCCACAAACTGTAAAGCCGACGAAGTTTGGTTGCGCATGCGCGGAAACACACTACTTCCGTCCACAGTGACGGGACCTAATATCTTTTGCATAAAATTTAAGGCGTACCACACAATAGGCAAATACGAAGCATTTTGAAAGTGGTTATGTCAGATGATTGATGAATTAATATAAAAATGTATATGTAATGGAATACATGTAAAATTATTCGTTTAATTTACCCAGCAAAACAAGTATCTGCACGATATGCGAAGGACACATTCTACACGGTCTAAACTACAAATAAAAAAAGTCTCTAAAAGTCTAAATTTAAAAGTTAAAATGTAAAAGTCTCTTATAAAGATTTTTTGATGTACATATATAAATTGATAATAAGTGAGAATATAATGTAAAAAAATACTGTTTTAGTATAAATCTGTAAATATTTTTTTACATATTGAACTGAGAGAGCCGAAAATAATGAAATAAATACTCACATATGTTTACACATATACATATATTATCAAATTAACAAATATTACCACTATTAAAAATTGTTAGCAAATTATCTTTTTTTTAATTCAATATACCAAATTTAACAAGCAAACTGTACTTTTTACCTTAATATTTAATCAATATAAAAATACCCAAATCAGTCCGCATAACAAACACAGAATGAATTCTATATTAATAATTATTTAAGTGCTGCTGTAGGTTCAGTCATATTTTATTTCATGACACTGGCACACTGCATCTTTTGTATTACCCATTTTTCAATGATTTCATTATCACCTATATATTTGCATTTGCATATATATTTTGTTAAGTAAAATAAGATGATTTCATTTTAATTAATGTTTATTTATTAATTATTTTAAAATAATTATTCATTAGATACAATTTTGTGATGACACATATATTTGTGATATTTTAAATAACTTCTTAGATATCTCACAATTTTAAAATAGATGTTCTCCTGTTTCAATATCATTATTACATAAGGAACATTTGCTGTTCCCAAAGTTGAGCAAGTCATCAGTTCCCCACAGCTCCCCGGGCGCCGCAGCTATGGCTGCCCACTGCTCCTGGTGTGTGTTTGTTCACTGCTGTGTGATTGTGCACTTGGATGGGTTAAATGCAGAGCACAAATTCCCTGTATGAGTCACTTTATACTTGGTCCCAAATGTAACTGTCACTTTAATTTCATTTCGTTGTTTTTAAATTTATTTATTTAATTTGGAGCTCAATTAAAATTTCCAATATATTTATCGTGTTTTAAAGTGTTAGATTTTTTTAGTTATCGTTTCTTTAGTGGGAATGGGAACCTTTAATTTTTTCATCAATGGTGGTGGTTTGCTGGTGATTTCCCACAGGTGAAGAGCGCCCCCTGGTGTCTGGTGTGTTTCAGTGGAGATGTACTTTTTAAAAAAGTTGAGTTTTGCACACATTATAAATTTTTAACTAAAATATTTGTACAATGCGACAATAATTAAAAACTTTTCATTCAATGATTAACCCAAGAAAAGTATTGAGGAGCAACAAAATGTTCTAGGCCTTGAGGTGTTTGCGGAAGCTGGTCTCTTCAGTGGTGAAGCTGCCATGGTGACACCAGAAGAACTCAACAGGGGAATCCAGAAGAATACTAGCAATCAATAATTCCTGACTGTAAACTGTTCAATTGCTGAAGTAAATTAAACTTTAATTTAATATTCAAAAATTGTCATTTGTTTTACAACAATTCACAAACACATTCATATCATACATTCTATGAAGGAATATGGTAAGTAGGTGTAATTTAATCGTTTGTTTTGCTCCTGGTGTGTTAATGTAGCTTTATATTAAGATCCATAGGATGCAGATAAGCCAGTAAAAAGAAAAAAAAAGCTTTTTGTTTGCCAAACACCGGTAAAAAAAATTTTAGTAGTTTTTTTAATTTTACAAGTTTTCACCTGACCCTAGTACAACAATGAATTACGGCACAAGTCTTGTTACGAGAACAAGGGCCAGGTCTCTCTCAGATAATGATCTCTAGCCCAGCACCTCTCATGCCAGACTTGGGGCAAGCTTGGCCCGCGTCAAATGCCAGATTTGCCAAACAAGTTCCAAGCTTAGGCCAAAATTGTTTGCTGACTAGGTTTGAAGAGTTGAGGTGCCTCTAGTCTTCTCCAATCTCCTTCTGAACTCTGTGATGTATGCGTGCCACTGTGTAATCACGACAACGCTAGAAGTATGCATTTCAACAATAACGCGTCTTTATTCAGGAGCTCTCACATGTGTCCACACACACCACCTACACGTTATCAGAGTCTCTCGTACTTGCTTCCGTCGATCACACATGACGTCACAATCTGTCAAACCATGTACACTACAAACTCGGTGAAGACTCTAGTGTGAGAAAGAAAGCCTCAGCGAATGTTAAAGAGGCATTAAAACCACGAGGGGTGGCTGCTTTACAGCTAAACTCATTCAAGTCGAACCAGAAACAAGAGGGACTCAAGGGTTATCTTACAAACACAGCAGTTATCGTGTCAGTGGTTGTTAAAACAAGCTCAACCTTAAAAAAAAGTGCAATCGAGATTATGCAATAGAGAAAAGTCATGGATTGGATGAGCTCCGTTACCGAACCCAGATCACTTTCAGTCCCTTGATTGCTGCGTTTGAGGATTATAAAGTAAATCACACTTAATTCCCTTGTCGTGTTTGTAATGACGCTTATAGGGCAGCTGCAGGTGAGCAATGAAAGGTGTCACCGGGATTATATAGAATTATTTCATGTGGGCGCAGTTTTTATCACGATATTTTTAACATTTTTAACAAACATAACATTTTGCTGAGCCAAAGTGGTCAGTAAATATTAGTAAATTCTCAAATGTGTTTGAGTATGGAAAAATAATATGCAATATTGTTAAATGCTGTGCAAGCATAATGCACAGTGAACTGATAAAAAGAATTTTGTTATTGTAGAATAATTCCGATTTATAGCGTTTCCTTTTTTTGGAATTGTGGATGACATGATTAAAATATATATTTTTTCAAAAATAGAACTTCTTTGGCAATGAGCTAAACACGTGACCAAGGTAACAACGAGCAGCCTAGTCAATCTCCAGATACCAACCCCTTAGAAACTCACAAGAACCTAATGATAATAATTTTTTAAAGTCTTCTGTGAAAAGTGGAACACATGCCTGGAACAAAAGATCTGAGCAAACCTGCAAGAACTACAAGAAAGTACTAAGCTTTGTGAAGAAGACAGGGTCGAAAACGTTCTTATTAAAAAACATTGTTTCTACTGCAATAGGTCTTTAAGTTAATAACTTTGTGTTTTTAAAAATTGGCTAAAATGTTATTGAATGGCTTTATTCGTTAAAATAGCATCAAGGGGCAAAGCATTTGAAATGAGGTTTTCTGAATAAATTAAAACTCTTAAAAATCTTTTTAACATTTTCTTTGAAATTTGTCAGATAATACACAAGGATCATGTGAAAACTCTATAGTTTTGTTTTTCTATTCTTTTTAGATACAGAGATACAGCTAAAAAAGTTGCTTTCCACACTAAACAAATTTTTACAACAAACTCACATTGTAAAGTTTGAGAAAAAGTCTTTGAGCACCTTTTCCACAAACCTTTTTTTCCTTATCTGAAATCTGTTGATAGTACACAAGGATTGTGTCTAAACTCCTAAATATGAAAAGGTTGTCTACATTTATTTAAAAAGCTGGAGATTCCAACTAACAACAAAACAAGAACACTCGCCAAACCTCTCCCCCTCTCTTTATTTTGGTCAGAACTCAACCAAGTCATGTCTGATAAAAGAATACAAAGAGGAGGCAAGAAAACAAAAGTAAATGGTGAAATCAACTTGAAAGGCTATTTTCAAAGTTAACTTCACTTTTTGTTGTGCAACTAATTTCAAACATTTCTCTCAACCTTTATCTGATTTTAAGTACACTTTCGACATTTTTTACAGTTGCTTTCAAGCAGCAGTTTGACTTGAAGTTGGGTAAACTCAAATTGTTTTGCAGCCAGTTTCCTTAAAATTATATATTAATCCAACTTTTTTTAAGAGAATGTGCCTTACAGATTCTACAAAAGTACAAAATAAATAGACAGAACTAGACAGAAATATTTTTTTATTTTTTAGGGTCAGCTCATGTTCATAATTAAAAGAAACTTTTACCAAACTACTTTCTTTATTTGAGAAAACAACAAATAAAGTGCACATCTTTGGGCACCTTAGGTCTCCAAATAAATCTGAAAACAGGTTAGCAAATTTACAAAAAAACAAACTTGAAAATTAAACCTTAAAAATAAAATACAAAATGCTTAAAATGTTGATTCAATCTTGATCTTGTTGCAATATAAAATGTTGATCTTTTATATTTACATATTAAATAAATGTTCAAAATGAATAAAATGGAATAAAATTAACAAAGAAATGCTCAAAGAGAACATAGAAATTTCTAGAAACTTAGTGACCTATTTAAAAAGGTTTTGACTATTGTATTTCATCAATAAGTAAAGTATGAGTCTCAAAGAGAGCTATAGTGCATGACTGTCCCGAAACCGAATGCTGTTCACACACAGCGCTGGCTCCTGGAACCATCCATCATTGTTTAATAATTATCCCATCAGAACGATTAGCCTAAACCATACATCTGCCCTATTACTGTCAGCGTTCTGCTTCAACCCGTGTGATTCAACCTGCACCTCCCCTCGCTCCCAGGCACCTCTATTACTCATGTGGAAGGGCAGGGAATGAAGAAGAGAATAAATAGCAGCGTTACACCGAGAGCAGTGTCACAGCAGAAGAAGCCGTGGTTCCAGACTCACCTTGCTTCAGCAATTCTATAGTTCTGAAGAACTTGTGCCCTCTCCAGATTCAACATCTCTTCAGAGAAAGACCTGCAAACCATGTAAGTGCAGCTCTCTTGTTGATTTTCAGTTAAATCAGTGCATGGCAGTATTTTTCAGCTGAAATTCTCCAAATTTATACAATTTAAATGCAAAATTAAAATGAACCAGGACTTCTACTATTTATATATTTTACAGATCCTGAAAATTATTCAAGACCATGATGCTCATGTTGAGGTCTTGTCTCAAATCAAAGAATTTTAAAGCAGCTTATCGCTTATAACTTCTATTAGGGGCTGAGCCCATGAATCCCCTGTGGCTTCAACAAAAGAAATAAAAAGAGCAGTCTTCTGATCATGATGGAAAGCAATGACAAACACAAAAAGAATCCAGTAGAAATATCAGACTGAAAAAACCCAGATGTTTTTGAGATCTGCTGTTTCTGCGTAAAAGTTCTTTTCAGTCTTGTCTGAGTTCTATTCATTTCTTAATGTCCTTTTCTTTTGGTTCTTTAGGCTCTAGAGGCATCACAGGTTTTTCTTCCTGATCAATAAACACTGAATCTAGAATCTTAAAGAAGCCCGCTGAACAAAACAGATTTTACTTGAGACAATTCTTTGTTGCTTATTCTTGGATTATCTTTATTCAAACACACTCAAACATGTATACTGTTAAATGGAAAACAAATAACTTACAAATTTAGTAAATAAAGGCTCTTAGAAGAGAAACATCTTGACAATACATATTATTATAAAGAACATGTTTTGTCAAACTTGGGCTTCATGATAAAATGTATTTTAAAAATATTTTTCGGATTATAAACATCAAGGGTATATTTTTAAACGCAGCTAAATAATTAATGTCTAGTTAGGTTTGTAAACCCACACTCATCAATCAATTTGTGGTTAGTCTAACCATTATAATCATGTTTTTAGTTTGTTTGTTCGTTTTATTTCCACCACAGTTAGCAAAGCTAGCACGTATCGCTAACACCCAAACGGTTTTGAGAGAAATGTTCTAAATTTAATTTTATGGCGAGGTTTTTAAACTGGGTTTTGTGGAAAGGATTGCACATTAATATTTAAGGAGGAAGACTATTTGAAACTCTTTGTTTTCCCCCTAACAGCATGTCTAAGTGCGATCACAGCTTCTGCAACATCGGCCGTTTTCCCGCCATTAAACTGTTGCCGGACTGTTATTGGAAAGGCGCGGGTTGCCATGTCCCGGTTTACAGCGCCCCTTCGGTGAAAGTACCCTCTCTTCAGCCCTGCGGGAAACCTGCTGCGGACCCCTGCGTGAAGCCTGCCCCCGCGCCATGCGTCACACCCATCGCTGCACCATGTGTCAAACCCATCGTCGAGCCATGCGTGAAACCTTGCGTGACGCCTGTGGTCAATCCCTGCGTGGCTCCGTGTGTGAGCCCGTGCGGGGCCCTGGCATCCCGCTGCGATCATGACTGCAAACAAGTGTTCCCCAAGGACTGCTCAGACGAGTGTAATGTGCGCTGCTGCGAAGGTAAGACTAATTGAAGAGGCAATTATTTAAGATATATTTTTTACTTGTTAGAAACCGTTAGTTACTCCTTCCAACGCATGCGCAGTTTGCGCACAGAAGTTGTACCCCGAGATACGAAATGAATCCGTTCTAGGGTGACGTTCGTATCTCGAACAATTCGTATCTCAAAGCAAGTTTTACATGTAAAACGTCTAAACCATGCAACGGTTCTCAGAAACAACAGTTTAAATTGATAAAAAAAAAATGGAAAACCAGAGAAAAATCAAGTAACATTTCTTGAAATCCTTAAACCTACGCATTGTTAATGTAATAAATGATAATAAAACAGAATAAAACACATGCAAAATACATAATATATACACAAATGTGAAACCTTACCTTGAGTGAAGTGATGTGTCGGAGGAGGTTGAACGGATGGCAGAAAATATTTGTTTGTTATTGTTCGTAACTCGAATTTTGTCCTCATCTTGAAGCAAAACATTTCCCACGAACCGTTTCGTTTCTCGAACATGCCATAACTCGAAGCATTCGTGTCTTGGGGTACCACTGTATGTGAAAGATTTCAGAAGAGGTTAAATATTAAAAAATAAAAATTTCTAAATAATAATAATTTCCTAATTATCATTAAAAAGTTCCATTAAATCTGTAAAGTCCCATTAAATGACCCAAGTACTGTGCAGGAAAGAAAACCCCATGTAGGATTAAATAAACAAGATTTCTACTTTCATTACATCGTTTTGTTCCTCCGTACAATGCTGTATATAATTAACCATGATTTTTTTTCCCCACATGTAAATATATATATTGTATATAACAGTATGCCACTCCACTAATACGTTCAACAGAATTTTAAAGTGATGTTAAATTAAGAAAAGCACATTTTTGAGCTACATGGACCTTTAAACCTTCTGACATCTGTGACGCGTCTCTCAGATCTGGTCCTGCAGGTCCGGAGCGTGGACCTGATGAAGTCCTGCAAGAGCCAGAATCGCCAGGAGCATCACACCAGCGGTTTCCATGGTGACAGCCTGATCGTGCGCCGAGGCCAGTGCTTCCAGATCTGGGTGGAGCTCTCCAGGACGTTCAATCCCAAATGTGACCAGCTTCACCTGGAGCTCAAACTAGGTCTGTATGAGAACCTGAGCATACAAGCTTCAAAACTCCAGCGATCAACAGAGGTGTGAAATGCCTGATGGTTCTGTGTGCTTTTCACAGGAAGTGTTCCCTCTGTGTCCAATGGGACTCTGGTGGTGGTTCCACTAGTGGAAGAGTTCAAGAAATCTCGTTGGGAGGCCAAGATTGTTGAGCGGGAGCAAAACCGACTCAAACTAAGCGTGTTCTCACTTCCGACCGCGTGCGTTGGGCGATACACCCTGACCATCGTGACCTGCGGACCAAAGGGAAGAGCCACATCGTCCTGCAACCCTTCCAATGACATCTACATGCTCTTCAACCCCTGGTGCAAAGGTGACGAACCGGACACAACAAATCTTTTGTGGAACAAAACCCTGCATTTTATATTTGAATTAAATGTAAAAATAAACATTTGGGAAAAAAAAGATTAACATAGAAAACGTAATTTGAAATTCATTAATTTATTAGTATTCTCGATCATTAAATGCTTTCTTCTAAATTCAAAACTGTTAAAAACTGCACCTGATCAAATTCATTTTTATTTAGTGAAAAGCTGCTGCAAAAGCTTCCAGTTGCTTTGTTTTTCACACTATCTGTTGCCAGTTAGCTTGTCATAGTTAGCATCTGCTAATGCTCTTGATAGCAACTTCATTGAAATCTGCCTTGAAATTAAAAAAAGTTCTGTTATAAAAAAGTTCAAATAATTCTGTTCATTTTTTAAACTTCGAGAGTACAGATAAAGGCGTGCCATTTATTTGTCACTCATACTGTTTTTTTTTTTAAATAATGTTTTACTTTTATTAAAGTTTTCATACAACGAAAACATAGTTGCAAAAATAATACAAATTTGAAATATGTCTGGAAATTTAGGTTTAATTAAATGAATTTGTTTATGCTTTTACAAAAAAAGTTTTTTTTAACTCTGAATAAAACATGACAATCCTGTAAAATATACTTTCAAAAGACTGATAAGCAAAATAAAATTCAAACGTTTGACAGATGATGCGGTGTATCTGGAGGATGAGGCCCAGAGAGCAGAGTATGTGCTGAGTGACACCGGCAGCATCTACTACGGGACCAAACACCAGATCGCGTCCAGAACCTGGCACTTCGGCCAAGTAAGAGCCAAACAATTCAAAAAGTTCAAACTGCACATGCTCAGAAGCGATTGTGGGTGGAGCCACAATATCAAGCTCCAGCCCAAATGTTTCCTCATCAGCATAAATAATTGAACTGGCTCCACTTTACACATAAAATTATCAATTTGATGTTTTTTGTATTATAATACAATAATCAAGCATTCATATTCTCAAAACATACATATTACATTTATTTAAATGTTTTAAATTCACCAAATGTATATCAATATTAATATACGCAGTCATTTATAAATCTTTTAATTTTCTGTTTGTGAAAAAGTGACCCTTGAAGAAAACAGTTTGGGGACTTTGATTTACATTGTAAAAGAAACTTAGTTTATAAAAAAAAGGCTGTAAAAATAATAAAATACACCTTACAATATTTATGATAAATCAATAAATTATAAAATATTTACAAATCTATTTTACTGTCAACATTTAAAGTGTCATCGGAAATAAAACAAAATGCAAAATGTAAAACACTATTAAGCAAAGAATGACAAGAATGGTCTTGTTTGAAATGTATAAGGGAGTGTAATATCATCCAGCCTCTAGAGGGCAGTGATGAGGCTTTAAAGAGGAAGATGTCTCTTGCACTCTGAGTGAGAAAGATTGTTTTATAAAGTTACTACTGTTTCTTAAAAGAATAAAAGTCGACTATTTTATTTCTTACGCTCTCGTACGTAGGACTTGGCACAATACATGTTGCTAGATTTTTTATCACAATATAAAAAAATCTGTAAAGAAAACGTAATTTTTTGCCGTTTCTTTACTGCCAACAAGTGGTGAAGTCTGGTACTGCATCCAAACAAAACACCACCAAAACTTTAGAGGGGAACCTATACATTTAAATATATTATTACATTTCTTATATAAACAAATATTGCATTATTTTTATTATTTTGTTCACATAATTTTGTACTCTTCTAGTTATTTTTGGAAAACAAAAAAAACTAAAATGTAATGTCTACTTTGCTGTCTAAGACGAGACCTCCTCGAGAGGTCAAACATTCTGGAGAACCCAAAGTATAACATGAGACATGGATGAGGTAGAACTCATGACCTCAACCTGATGAAGCACCTTTGGGACGAAGACTGTGAGCCAGACCTTCTCTGTGGCTGTGTTTGATCACACCACTGTTCTTCTGAAAGCACAAAAACTCACGGAAGAGGAAACCAAGCCTTTACCTTCTGATCTGATTCCGGCGAAGGATCGTTACGACCCCTCAGACCTTGTTTGTTCAATGCACGTATTGATCTATTGGTTTTCTGATTGGCAGTTTGATGAAGGAGTCTTGGCAGCATGCTTCTATGTTCTGGAGAAGAGTGGGGCACCGTGCACCGGCTGGGGATGTCCTGTGAACGTGGGCAGAGTGGTATCTTCCATGGTGGGCCTTCTGTTTCTTTTGATCAATCAAACGAGAAAACAAATATTAACAGTTAGCTCTTATAGATTAATGCTAACGACGAGCACGGCGTGTTGATGGGGAACTGGTCAAACTGCTACGCCGATGGGACTGCTCCCACATCCTGGTGCGGCAGCGGAGACATCCTGAAGCAGTTCCACAAATGTGGAGGAGTCCCCGTCAAATACGGGCAGAGCGTGGCCTTTGCTGGAGTCACCAACACACGTAGGAGCTCCTGCTGAACGTATGAGGAGAAACCGGTGATGAAGAGTTCAAAAGGTCATTCCTGCTCTTTGTTTTGCAGTGCTGAGGTGTTTGGGGATCCCCGCCCGTCCAGTCACTAACTTCTGCTCCGCTCATGACACCGATGTCTCGATGACGGTGGATGTTTATCTTGATGAGCACTACGATCTGATCGATCATCTGAACCGGGATTCAGTCTGGTGAGCTTCTTTTAGTATTCACTGCACTGAAAATGCTAGTTTTTTTTTACGGAAGCCCGGTAAAAAAAATAATAACGGCTTAAAATTTTGAGAGAGAAATATTGCAAATTTGAGATGAAAAAGTAAAAATTTCAAAAAAAAGAAAAGTAAAAATGACAAAATACAAAAGTAAAAAAATGTGAAAAAAATGTTGAAATGTTGAGGGGAAAAAAGTAAAACATTTTTAGATGCAAATGTTTGTGAATTTTGAGCTCAAAAAACACAAATTCATAAAAAATGGATAAAAGTCAAAATTTTCAGATACAAAAAACTAAATTTTGAAATAAAATATTTTCTATACAAAAGTCTTCTTTCTCCTCCAATAGGAACTATCACGTGTGGAACGAGGCCTGGATGTCTCGGTCCGATCTGCCGAGCGGTTTTGGAGGCTGGCAGGTCATTGACTCCACTCCTCAGGAAACCAGCCAGGGCATCTTCCGCTGTGGCCCCACCCCTGTGGCTGCCATCCGGAGCGGACAGGTCTTCCTCAAATACGATGCTCCGTTCGTCTTTGCCGAGGTACGGTTAACACCTCATCCTGTAAAACAACAGACTCAGATTTAACTCTGTTTACTTGGTTCCTAAAAGACTCAACGATTCGGTTCGTTTGAACAAATCAAGTGATTCCTTGACTCATTCAGCCGCCTACAGGAAGTTTAGTGCATTTCAGGTAGTTTTAGTGGGCAATACACATCATACATAAACAAATATAGATTTTTCCTTCCTGAAAAATTTGATTTTCCAGCCATTTAGACAAATTTTGGGAAATCTATACATATAGCAGCCCCTTAAACTGAATATTTTCAGGAGTTTTATTAAAAGATGTTTATATATGTTCTGTTTTTTCACTGAAAGTCTATATCTGTTATATTTGTCTATCTTATTGTTTTGCTATAAGGTGTTCTTGAGAGCCTAGAAAGGCATCCTTACATGGCATGATGTCACTGACCCCTTCATAGCAACCAGAGTGTTTACCATAGCAACCAATTTGCAATATCTCTATTTCAGTTTAGAAAAGTGATAGAGACATGGAGGTTTTTTTTATATTACATTAAGAACATTTTAAAAATACTTTGAAACTGCATTTTTACAAGCCAACATCAAGTACTATCTCTATTTAATTTCAGTGTTTTGTTGAAGTAAGCAGAATCTTTTCAGAGAGAGATATTTTCTTATGTTGTACCATGTTTACAGAGAGAAAAAATCCCACAATTACCATTTCATTTCATGATCCGTAAAGAACTTAAAACTTTTTGAACCAAAACATGCAACAAAGTGGTGATGGTACAACAGTAAAACCTGCTCCTTCTCTCTCTGCAGGTGAACAGCGATGTGGTTTTCTGGCAGAGAACCGCCTGTGGAACCTTCGCCGTGGTTCACGTTGACAAAAACTCAATCGGTCAGTGCATCAGCACCAAAGCCGTTGGCTCAGACAAGAGAGTGGACATCACGAACCTCTACAAACACCGGGAAGGTGCGAGAACATCACACACACCACGGTTCTTCATGAAACCTCCTCTATGTTTATTTGTGGGAATAAATCAGTGCCGTTGACTAATTCTTTGAAAGGTTCTGAGGAGGAGCGCCATGCTGTGGAGACCGCTCTTCGCCACGGCTCGAAGCGCTGCACATACCCACCAGCCTGTGCCGAGGAAGTCGTCTGTGACATCACCATGAAGGGAGACGGTCCGTGTGTGGGCAAGGACGCCGTGCTCTGCATTGCGCTGAAGAACAAATGCGGCTCTCCTCGAACCCTCACCCTGCACAGCCAGGTGTCAGCCACCTACTACACCGGCGTCCACAAGGCCCTGGTGAAGAAGGACCAGACGTGCTTCGAGCTCAAGGCGACCGAAAGTAAGACCTGATGAAACATGGGCTTCAAAAGATTAGAACGCCACAGAAAACGGTCCAGAACCTTTTGAGATCAAGCAGAGCCTCAGTCTTTACATATTGTTTTTTTACAGTATCACTTAGTTCTTAAGCATGACTTGCTGTGCTCTGATTGGGCGACAGATTTAAATATTCAGCATGTCCTGTAGATTAAACACTGGAGCCCTGTAGAACTCTCAGTAACCATCACCAGGTGAAAGTAGACGGTAAGGTACAAGTGTACCTCCAAAGTTCTGCAGGTTTAACAAAATTCCAAGTATTAAACAGGGTTTTTATCGTTGACAAAAACTGCAATAATAATGGTTTTTAAAAAAATATTTTAACTGAAAATATGTACACAAAAAAACTACCTAAAAATGGTTTTGTGTGTTTACAAAAATTATTAATATATATATATATTTACACTCATTCTATATTGATATTAAATAAATATATCAATACAAATGTATTACAATATATTTATTTTATATAATTGTAAACTTCTTAATACTCTTACTGTACTAGTTGCGACTCTATTTTGACTTGTCCTGATTGCAGATATCTACGTCTATTTTAATTTGATTAGTCAGGATATAAATGCAACAATTATATAAATAATTATTCTACGAGTCATTCCTTCTAATCCGTAAAATCGAAAATGTAGAATTTGTGCTTAATGACGAGGTTAAAAACTTCAAAAATCACCCCACGCTAATCCAGTCGGAAATGTAATTAAATATATACATTTATTTAAATGTATTTTCACAAGGCTGACGAGATATTTATAACTGCATTTTTATTAGTGAAAGTGGACCTAGGCTTAATTCCAATTACTGATATCTACAACTGTTATTAGATGAAATATTTCAAACCAAAGACATCTCAAGTGTGGTTAGAGATATGTTTGAAAATAATTTGTTTGCACTAGTCACAGGAAGCTGAACTTCATCTTTCATGGCTGCCAACATTGGTTTTGCCTCAAGGCATAATGCTGTTATGGGAATTATCTGAATAAATGTTTGAAAATAGAAACACAATTCTTAATGATCCTTTAATAAAAAAAGTGTTATAACCTTGCCTCCTAATCATGTTTGACGCAGAGCTGAGAAACATAACTGTTGAGCATCGAATGGAGAAGATCTCTGTGTTTTGTTGAGTGCAGGTGATGAGAATACCCTAAACACTGGAACAATTATTCACAGAACGAGGCGCACGTCTCTTTTTCTGCTTTGGTTTTAATTCTGTTAATCTTCGATGAGTTTGCAATGAATGCTCGCTCTTCTCTGCCCCCTTCAGCCAAGGTCCTGGAGTGGGCTCTGCGCTACGAGGATTACAAGAACCACCTCGTGGACCATTCCACCATGATGCTGACGGTCGCTGGACAGGTCACACAGACCAAGCAGGTTGTGGCCAAGCGCTTCAACTTCAGACTCAGCACCCCAACCCTCACCATCACCGTGAGTATGAACCGCTTCCTCCGTCAGATCATTCAGTGCACGACAAAAGGGAAGGGAATCCAAGTGCACTCGCCGGTGAATCGTGTTATAAAGTGGTAAACAAGTAAAAGAGAAGGTGCTGGCCTCTGTATTCTCGTTTATCACTGCTTTAGGACAATGGTATGCAAAAGTATGTGCACCCTGATTTTCCTTGATAAATCCCTAGATCTTTGCCTTTCAGCCCGGACATGATTGTGTGGTGGGTAAAGAAGTCCCAGTGAAGATCTCCTTCCAGAACCCTCTTCCCTGCGTGCTGAAGAACGCCATCTTCCGCATCGAGGGCCTGGGGCTGAAGCAGTGCAGATCTGTTAACTACGGGTAAGAAGTGAATCTGATCCTCTTTTCTTTTCTTAAAATCGGACAAACCAAATAATGTAAAAGTGCTGGAAATTTTTCTTTTACTTTGTGTAATGAAATGGATATTGATGAACATGGATCTCCCAAATTATCAATGTTCTAATTTATCTGATGGTCTCACCTCAGAGATCCTGAGCTGTTCAAACAGAGAGTGACTTCAAAGTAAACAGATAAAACTGTACAATGACCAACAAACAAAGAGTAATTGTTTTTTTTCCCGGATTCGGCCGTTTCGATCTCGAGTTAATTCTTCCTCTTTGTGCTGATTTCTCAGGGACATTGCCGGCCTGGCCGCGGTGAACCTAACGGAGACCTTGATTCCCAAAAGCCACGGGCCGCTCAAGCTCCTGGCCTCTCTGGACTGCCCTCAGCTCACTCAGGTTCATGGATTCACTGACGTCATCGTCAAGGAGAAATGAAGGAGCTCCTGAAGAAAGGCCTGGAAAGCCCACGGCGGGTTTTTCAGAGATTGATGCTCTTTCCTTTATCTTATGGTGAACCAAGGGGTTATTTAATGATGGGTTCTTGCTTTCTGGTGACGATTATGGAGAATTTGTGGTTTCAAATCTGTGCAACGCTACTGAAAAACTACTACTTCCTGTTACATCATCACTAGCTTTGTTCTTTTTGCTCCAAGTGTCCTCCATGGTGCTTCAATAAACATTGTTCGCTTGCAGCATAAACATGTGTTTGTCTTGTATTTTTTCCAGTTGTGTGTTAAAGAATTCTCTATAATCTTATATTACACTGTCTAGCATTCGAGACTTTAATGCAGAAATGTATATATTTTACTCGCAAAGTAATTGAAGAGTAAAGTGTTAAAAATACATTTTTAACCTCTTATATAAACATTTAGGAATACAACAGTAAAACTAACTGCTACCGTATATTCAATCCAGAACGCCCTCCGTTTAGCCAGTGATAAAACTAGTGCAGATCAGGACTCATATTACACGTTTTCCTTCTGCCTAAACTTGTCAGGAAACTTGTGTTTTTCACAAGATAGGAATATCTTCCGGCTCGAATAAGTGTTTAAACAATGAGGGAATGTGAGCCTTAGTGGTTCCGTTATTAATCCAACTGTTTATTAACATTTCTGCATGCACTCTTTTTATCTAAATATCTGGTCCAGGACGTCTCACTTTTCTAATCCAATGAGCATCACTTTGGGCGTCCTTATTCCGTGTTCTAGAAAAGAAATTAAACAGAAACCCGCTGCCAGTTCCAGTCTGCACATACCATTTCAATGGCACTAAAGCATGTTTTTCCCCAAACCATTTGTATGTTCTCCAGTTTAAAGAGGGTCCCCACACTAGATCACTAGTTCAAATCTCATTCACACAGTTTTATAAACAGAAAACCAACGCACATTCTAATCTCGAGGTTTATGAATCAACATAATGAACCTTAATCAATAATAAGAGAAAGGAATCGTTTCTGTTCGTGCGTTTCCATCCACGAATTTCAGAATATCTCACCAAAAACTTAAAAAATGCGCATAAACTACGATGTCTTTACCCAAAAAATCCCAATGCAATGGCAACATGTTTTTTCTGTTGGAACTGTGGCATAAGGGGTGGCATTAAAGAACTACCCAACGGAGCGTTTTCATTGCAGAACATTCCATTTTTCTTTTGATACTTGGCACCAGTTTATCAGGAAGTGACGATTTTATTCTCTTGGACTTGTTGGATGAAAATGGTGCTTTATTCACAAATATTGTATGCAATATTCCAGTTGAGCATAAAGTTAATTTGAATCTTTGGATGGAAACATGTCTGAAGCAATTCAAGGCTGGCTTCTTGGCTCAATACCCAGGTCAGAGCGACCTTGAAGAGAGTGACAGAAACTTTGGAAGAACGCCATTATTTTGACCAGCTGTGACCAAGACCCTGGAAGCCAAGTTATGAGATCATGTTCCTTCTGATTCTCGGTATAAGACGCCCATGTTTCCCAATAAAGAGTGTCGCATGTGGAAACTGAGAGAGCTGGTGTCTGTGTCCTTTTTCTTTACTTGCGCACCTGAAGCTTCAGAAACTCTTGGGAACACTAATCTGCACAAACCCTTTGATGGTTCTCAGAAATTTTTTTTTAAAGTAACCAATAAAAAGTAATTTTTGTTTTGTGTTGTTTCTAAAACAAAATGACGATAAATAACACTCTTATGGAGAATCCCAAACTTGCTCTCTTAGCCTCTTTTGGAGCACAGCGTTCTTAAAAATAATACCTTAAAAATATCTTGTGACATATTCAAAATTACACATTTGACATTCATGTGTAGAGAAAACACAATATGCTGTGCCATCGTAAATATTCTAAATGAATTAAACATTAACTCACCTGGTGCTGCACAGGAAGCTGCTTTACAGACACTTCAGAAATTCCTCTTGGCAAGAGCTTTTCTCTCCGGTGAGATCCTCCACCGGTATCTTCACCTGATTCTCTTCTTTTTCAAAAACAATAATTTATTTGTAATGGACTAAAAAAAAAACAAAGTGCTGACAACAGACACCAACAATATGTAACTTATAAGCGTAAACAATGGATAAAAGCACAGCAGAACACACCCGAATGCTGTCGGTCGTTTGTTTATCCTCAGAAGTTTATTAACAGAATCATGTGAATGTATTTGTAAAATCGTAAACTGCTTTTAAAGAGTGTTTTTACACGTCGTTCACACTAACTTTTACAAGAACTGGAAGAAAGCGAGTGTAGAACGCAACTTTTGCTGGAACAGGAACAGCATTTGTGCAAGTAGTCCATCCTGGGAACCTTTTTTTTTTTTAAATATTAGTCTTTTTAAATACATTCCTTATTTTTCCATTTAACTTTAATGAGTAATGAACAAACTGTATTCTACCCATCATTAATATCAGCGCAGGTCATCAAACATTTCCTGCGATAGTATTTATTACAGCAACATGAGCTGAACTTGTTTCAGGTTTGTTTTATTATATTTAACTAATACAATTATGATTCTGCAAAAACGTAATAAATATATACACAGAGCAGACATAGACTGAGTACAAAAATCTATTCTTGATAATAACAGATAGGTGAAGGACGTTCTATAGGAAGTGTTAAAGCATGCACGTTTATAAATATATATAAAATACACGAACCATGGTCCAGTCAAAACATATAAAGCAACATTTTACCACTTAAACAAACTTTGCTCATCAATTATTCCACAAAAGCACGTTCTATATTTGGAGCCAATTCAGTGCATAAATTATCTGCACATAAATTAGGTTTTGGGAAAAGATTCTGCCATATTAGTAGCATGATGCCACCGTTGCCATGGTTACTTGTTAAAGAGAGCGACTCTTATTTAATTTTATTAGTATTAGTTGTTTTAGTCTTTTGTAAATATTTAGCCCTCAAGACAATTAAAATGCGACTCCTGGTGGAAACTAAGAATACAAACAAAATGGCCACTGCACAATTGTAGAAAATAGCACTTGCACATCAAAGTGTGCAGCAAGTACAATCAAAGTGACTGCACACACAAAGGAAAAATTACAAAGCTATTGTTTCAAGTACAAGTGTAATTGTACGCATTTGTGGATTTACCGATGTTCATGAGAGTACGCGGATCAGCCAATCATGTTCGTCTGTTAATGATTGACAGGAGCCAAAAGCCAATCGGCGATATTCTCTGCCTCCTGTCAGTAATCAGTAACAGAAGATTGTGATTGGCTGATGTGCTCGTGAAACTTCTCTCATGAACGACGGAAATTAGCATCTTGTATCTGCAGGATTAGCCAAACGTTTTTTTGCACACTCAGCTCTGACGGAAGAACAGGGCAAAGATGAAGTGTGTGCTGGAGGATTTGCCTCTGCAGAACCAGATCGGTAAATGCTCTGGATTGAATCTGCAAATACGTAAAAGGAACAAGGAAATAAAGTTTTTCTAGAGCTTTGACATTGTGTGCGATCATTTTCTAAACGGATTTCAGATTTTGAGCACAAACACTTTTGTGCACGTACATTTACAAAGAAAACCATATTTACGTTTGTGAAACATTCATGCACTGAATTCGCTCCAAAGTTCTAGAGGAACTGCTGCTGCACCGGAACCAAGAGAAATCCTTCGTTTCACTCATCTAACAGCACTTCTGAGATTAAGTGAACATTATGATACTGAGATCCAAACAGATTCTGAAGGTGAAGAAGACGGACACAATACAAACCGAAAGCTTTTTCTGGATTGAACACAGTTTTTGATGGAGAGGGAAGAAGAGTTCAGTGCTTTGTTGTGAATCCCTGAGAAAAACAGCACCGTTGCTCTGATCCAGGGATCGAAGAACTTCTGACATCTCCATGGTGAGACAAAAAGGAAAAGAACATTCTGCTCGACCTGGTTAATGAAGAGTAATCTGTAGCTCAAATAAAAATGTTTCTTCCTCATGTTTCAGTCCAAATATAAAATAATTTTTGTGGCTAAAATAAAATGAGCGCGACTGTTTGGTCAAAAAGCAGGAATCTTTTGCTATATCGCCTCTTAAAAGTTCTAAAAAGCACCCAAAATGCAGCTAAAAACAATGAAATAATAAAAATTGTAATTTTGCACAAACATTTATGCAACCTTACAAAAATGCAACTCAATCCGAAACAAATGTGTTCGCATTGTTATATTGGCTTGCCACAACCAACATAATGTTTTCCATCTTTTACTTTGGACAAAAAAAAAAATCCAAACCCATCTCCTCCAAGAACTACAGCCACCAAACGTTGCCAAGATATCCAAACTGGTCTGACTAGGGATACTTTATCTTTTTGGACCGGTACCACTAAAGGAATTCTGGGAAAACTTTGTAAAAGTGTAACTCAAACTGAGAATCTCATAGGATCCTCAAACTGATCGCACTTGAGGAGGTTACCAGTCTGTTCAAGAACAAACCAATTACTGTGCAAAAGTATTTGAACCCCATGCTATAGAAGGGGTTACATTTTTACCATTCACCAGTCTTTTAAAAACAAAATGAAAGGTAATGAAAATATCTTCAAGATGAAACATTGTTCATGTTAATCACAGTAACTCCCTAGCAACCAAACTGTTTGCCCTAGCAACCAACTTTATTTCAGCTTTGGTAAACAATAAAGACATGGGGGTTGGTTTATGATACTCATACTGGCATGGGGAACTTTTTATGATGTCACTGATTGTTCACACTTCATCCAAGCTAACCGTCCTAATACCTCGATACTTCACTCTGGGGGTATGAACCAAAATCCTGATAATTCACCTGAACCAAAGGGGGACAAATGTTTGTAAATTATATTTATATTTACAAATATCCGAGGATACTAGAGTGCTTCAAGCTCAAAGTGTTCATTCTAGAATGGTCCACTCCCTCACAGAAGCCTCCAAAGCTTCCAGATGGATGAAGCTTTCTGTACATTGCTTCTCGATAGTGAAATAAATGAAGAACGCTCACCTGACTCAGTAAAACTCTGCTTAATGCTCTTTTTCCCCATTTTTTTTAAGGTTGCACAAATATCAGATTCTTTTCACAGCAAGCATTTCATTCTTCGTTCTCGTGTAAAAGTCAAAAAGCTTCTCCTGAGCGGGGTCCGTGTGGGTGCTCAGTCGGAGAGTTTGTCGGGGGGCAGGATGACCCTCTGCTCGTCGATGCGTTTTGCTTGGGAGCGTAGGATGAGGCTGAAGAAATCCTCGTCTGGAACGGTGGGTCCTCGTGCTGGAGGAGGAGGAGGAGCACAGCGCTGGTCGTCCAGTCTGGAGCCCTGCACCATCACAAACACAGATTACGTGCACTACGTGTACGGCAAGCTGTTTTAACACATCGTGTAAAGTAACTTCTACTGTGCCTCTCTGATTACGTTTAAACTGATGAAACATTGATTTGAAATCTTTTTTTTTAATTCAATTGAGTCAATTGTGCAATTCCTAAACTCCAATTTAGATGCGAATACGCTCAAATTACAGCCGAGAGTCTGCACTTTGAGCACTTATTTGATTTTATCTTGAAGATGTTTTTGTGTCACTGTCCTTGCTCTCCGTCAAGATTTACTCAGGAGCTGATTGAGAGCAGGCCCCGCCCAAGTGCAGAGGTCCAACACTAAAAAAAACTGACTCTTTGCTTAAATGTTGTGGAATTGTCGATAAAAGCCTTTGAAACTCAACAAGAGCTTCTAATTATATTTCAGTAAACAACTGAAACAAAAATCTCAAAGCAGTTTAGCCGTGAAAACCAATATTTGTGTCATTCTCAAAACTTTTGGCCAGGGCTGTCAATCTTAAACACATTACGTTTTAGCTGATGTTAAACAGTTATTGCATTTGTAGTTTTTTACGTGATCTCACATAGTCTTTAGATGTTAAAGCAGCTTGCCACATCACAGACTCCTGACCTGGCACTTGATGAGCATGTCGAGGAAGTCTTCCTCCGGTTCTTTGCCGTCACCCGAGGCCATGAGTTTGCTCAGGACGTCCCGGCTGAGTCCCGGCAGACTGTTCGCACTGACCCGCTGCCCGTCCAGTCGTCGACTCTGAGAGCTTGCCACCAGATCCAGGAAATGGCCCGGCTGTGACCCGGCCTCGGCTGCGCACCCGGAAATAGCTGAACGTGGTAAAAAGAGAATTTAACAACTTTACTTTAAACAAACGAAGATTTCTACTGCGCTTAATGTTTAAATGTGCGCATGATAGAGGCTTTTTTCATTTAATCATTTATTTAATTTCCGGCCCGTTTATTTTTATTTTCTTTCGGGGTCAGGGGAGGGGGGGGGGGTGCAGGTTTTGTTGAGCAGGTTTTATTTAATCGCAATTGAAATATGATGTTCATGGTAACTTGTGTTTTTTTTTAGTGTATAAAATTTACTTTACTGACGTCACATGACATTTCACGAGGCTGCCATTTTAAGAATGAAAGTGAGGCTCCGGGGGGAAGAAGCCCAAAACTAGTATGAAGAAAATCAAGACGTCGTTCATTGCTGAAGGAATGCATTTCTACTGTCAGTCATTATCTGACCAATACTGTGAAATATTTATTAACTTTAATATTTTCTATACGGGTGATGTAGCCTTCAATAAAACAACATTTATTTCAGCCCACTTTTCAACATAAATTATTAAAAATCTCCTCGAATCCCCTCGAGTGCCTGATAAGGAGCATCTGAATTTGCTGACAGATTTTAGTATTTGCAGAAAATTTGTTCAATTTCTGTACAGAACACAAAACGTTTCAGTCTCGTTTAAACAATAAATGACTTTACATTCAAAAATAGTTTATTTCAGCGCATTGAACATCATTTGGGAGGGTTTTAGCTTTTCATATGAGCTGTTTGTAACAGCAATTGATTAAATAAAAGTCAAAAGCAAGTGTTTTCAAAAGAAATCAGCATTGCATTCATAATAAAACCTTCTATTACTTAATATCTCAAGGTCGGAGATGGAAAATGCGGACACTTTTAACTAAACACAACTGCATCGAAGCTCAAGCTTCCTCATGTCCTTCGTGTTTTAACGAACCTCAACAAACCTCACGTCTTCTGTGAGAGCAGCTGAGGACAGTTTGGCTTAAAGGAGGAAGAGGAGGAGGAGGAGAGGACAGTAGACTCACATGTCCTCACGGCTACAGACGAGGGGTCACAGGGAAAGGAAGGGGTGGGGACACGGCCAACGGAGTCTTGTATTGAGCACCTTTGATCATCCATGCGGTTGCCTTGGAAACGGCTCAGAAGGTCAAAAAAGCCCTCGTCGCCCAAAGTGTCCGGAGCAAACTGGAGAAAAAGCATAAAAGCAATACATTTGAGACTCGCACAAAACTGAGGCAAGCTGGGGGAGTGAGACTAAAAAATATCATATAATGTTAGGATTTTAAAAAATATTTTAATTCTATATTTCCTCATTCGTTTAGATGCCGTCTCTTAGGATTGGTCACATAAATACGCAGAATCAATCCCTGGTGACAGATGGCACATGAAGGGGGGCATGAACCCGATTGTTCGTACATTGTATGGGTTATAGAGATTCAAAGCTATAAACAAAAACAAAACATGATCACAGCATTCAATCACAGTATTTCTGCTCTCTGATTGGCCAAAACTTTAGACCACAAACTGCTCCCTGATTGGCCAAAACTTTAGATCACAAACTGCTCCCTGATTGGACAATTAATGTATGTCACAAAAGGGTTTCTGAATGAATTGGACAACATTTTTTAGGAACAACTCAAAAACTTTTAAGTTTAAACAAACTTTGAATATGATATTCACATTAATTCTCTCTTTTAAAAAGTTTTGAAAACTTTAATTCCTAGCATGAGTTTGTTTAGATCTCTTGTTTTTGTGCGTTGCAACTCAATGGTAACATTCTGAACTAATTGTAGTTTTCTGAAGTTGTCCTGTAGTTTAACACTTCAAAAAAAAATTTTCACTGGCCCTCAAGATTATTGCATAAAGGTGCCTTGAAATTGCAGTTTTCTCAATTTTTTTTACACATTGCAGCGTCAGAACCCTCTATGGCCATAAAGCACATAGCGATAAAAACAGGGGCTTATAAAATGAGCAAGTCTTCCCCAAAAAGTGAGTTTTAAGAAGAGAAAGAGCTCTGTTTGACTCAATATCATGATCATATTTAGTGAAAATACTACTTTTGTGTGCCACAGATTACACTGCTTCCTTCTTATGAACTGAAGCTGCAATTAGTTTACAAACATTTCTAACACGTACGGTACATTCCACTACAATCTCAATTACTTGGTACAAATGAACCCCTGATGGACCGTGTGCAGCAGAAACATTGACTGAAAGGATTCGGGCAGCACCTGTGTCTCCAGAGGAGCCGAGGGTGAGCATCCGCTCTCAGCGCTTGGATCCACGTTTGCGCCGTTCAGACGCTGTTTTCTGCTCTTGAAGCGGTTGATGAAGAAAAGTTTGGAAGAGGTTTTGGCGACGGAGGTTTTGCTGGGTGATTTGTTCTGCTGAGGGGCTGCACTAGTTTCTTCAGAGCTCTTGCCCTGCACAAATCAAAAGGGAACACGTTTCTAAAGAGAAGGAGCATCCATCCATTCATCACACAGTAATTTGCAAACAACATTTTAAAATAAAGGGCTGAACAGGATTTAAAGCAAGTAAAATATTAAAACAAAGAAGTAATCAAGAAAATAAAAGTGGCTTATCACAGCCCTCCATCACTTTCGGTTCAGAACTGTTTAATAGATCCTTTTTGAAAGCCGTTATACAAATTAAACAATTCTGTAATCTCTCTGTATGAAAATGAGATTACTCAGATCACGCTGTCCCAGTTAAAACATGCAGGCACTGGTTCAGAAGGTCCTTTTTAAATCAAAGGTTAAACAGTCCAATTTAAAACGTTTGCAACATAAAATATTGCAGTCAAAATAAAAAATATAAATAAGTATGTAAATTGTGTGAAATTTTAGTTTACTTGTGCATGGCATAAAACTATTGTAATCCTGGTTTCAGTATGAGAAGGATTAAAAAAAATACAGTGGTACCCCGAGATACGAATGCTTCGAGTTACGAAATGTTCGAGACACGAAGAATAACTCGAGATACGAAGAAACACAAACATTTCTGCTCTATTTTCCACTTGTTTGTCTGACGTCGCGCTGCACTTGCGGGTCCTGGTGCTCTCATCTCCCCATGCAGAAAGTGCAAATAGGGGCTGATACACTTTAAAACCCTGTGACGCGTTCTCAGAAGCGTCTCTCCATCTGTCTGCACTCATGCTTGAAACCGTGTTGGTGTCAGTAATTCGTGAAATATCTCGAGAAAGTTAACTTTCATAAGGTAAGGTTTCACTTTTGTGAACATATTACGCATTTTGCTTGTGTTTTATTCTGTTTTATTATAATTTATTACATTAACAATGAGTAGATTTAAGGATTGAAGAAACGTTTCTTGATTTTTCTCTGGTTTTCCATTTTTTTCATCTACTTATACTGTAGTTTCTGAGAGTCCTTGCACGGATTAGCGATTTTGCTTCGAGATACGAACGCCACTCTGGAGCGGATTAATTCCGTATCTCGGGGTACCACTGTACAGCTGAACTGATTACAGACACGCAATGTTTGGTTATATAAGAGAGCAACTCCAAAAAGAATGATAGTCGTAGACTGAAAGCTTCAGTCACATGCACGAAACGCGTGTGAAAAGACTCCAAATATTAAGTAAAGATGTGGAAAGTTTCTTTTTAGTTTATTCTTAAAATGCTATGATTCAACATAAGAGAAGGAGGAAGAAGAAGAAGACAGATGAAGAAGAACGAGAAGATGAAAAGAAGTAAAAGTAAAAAAAAAAGGAACAAGATAAAAAAAAAGAAGCCAAAAAAGAAAAACAAATGAAAAGTAAAAATAGAACCAAAAAAAAAAGAAGACGAAGAAGATTTAAATATTGATTTCATAATATTTATCTGCTGATGTTGATTCTCCTCTTCTCTGGCTGATGCCTCTCACCGTGCTTTTATCCAGGTTCAGTTTCATCAGCTCCATGTTCTCCATGCTGAGTCTCCGGCTTCCTCTCGATCGGCCATCTGCGCACGCACACACGCACACGCACACACGCGCATCACTCACATCCCTTGACTTGAAAAGCCCCACCCACTGGACACTGAATCGTGAGGTCACTACCCTGATAAACTGTTATCATATCTTTGGTGGTTCACTTGTGATGCCCTCGAATGCCTGCGATTTCCCAAAACCTGTCAGTGAATCATAGTTGGGGCTATAATCGTGCCGTCTGAACTCTGGTTAAGAGTGTGATGTTACCGGGAGGTCCGGGGTCCCCGGGCGTGCCCTCGCTCAAGCCGGGGCCGTGTGTGTTTGAGTTGTTCTGCTTCAGACCCAACACCAGCTGCAGATCCGAAACGTTCATCCTGGCCGTCAGCTCTCCGCTGCGATCTCCGATCTGAAACAGGAAGTAACCGTTAGCTTGAAAATGCTTGAAAACACCACAAATAAAAATTAAATCTTAAATTTTTTTCTAGTTCTTGAAGACTCACTGACCTCTTTGGAGATCTCCAGATGCTTCTCTGCGAAGCTCAAGGCCTGCTCATGGCTCCCCAGCGCAGTGTAGGCATTCCCTAAACTCCAGCAGGCCCTTCCTTCACCGATCCTACAGGAACAGGGGATCAAACATCTCTCAAGACGACACATGAATACAGCCATAACCAAACATCCATTTCTGATCGCTACGATTGGAATGGAGAGAAATATTGGAACTGAATGAATAGCCAGCCTTGCGTGTCCACTATGATAACACAACTGCTTTATTTCAGTCCTGAAACATTCCCTGTTTATGAAAACCCTAATACTTCACCACTCTAAACGAGAGAGAGGAGGAGCCGCACCGGTCCTTGAGGTCCTGAGCGATGATGAGGTGTTTGAGGTGGTAGTCGATGGCCCTCTCATAGTCCTGCAGGAGCGTGTGTGTGTTCCCCAGACTGTAGCAGGCCTGCGCCTCCACGGCCCGGTCCTTCAGCTGACGCGCCAACTGAAGCGTCCTCCTGTCCAAACACGACATCAGCAGGAGACAATTCCACTTTTTAATCCTTAAATAATGTTCCAAATGTCAGACTTTTCTAAATGGCACTTTAAAAGAGAAGAAAATGAGATGCTCTCTGTTCCCTCTAGGTCAGAGTTTCTTAACCTTTTTGACACTGGGGCCCAATTTTCCCTGTGCAACGTGCTCCAAGGCCCATTTAAATAACTTGTTAATGTAAATCGATCCACATCGTGTTTGATTTGTGTTTAATAATTGAATCAAGTCATTTTATGGTTTATTTAAGGACAGTCTTTGTGTCTTAAGTAGAACCTTGTATAAATTTAGCCTTTGAAGAGGGACTGGCATGTCTTCTGTGACTGCTTTCTTCACACTTGGAATCAGGATCTCCCGTTTATTCCATAAAAAGTAGCATCAGAGAACAATTACCAGACTAGAATGTCAACGGCACTCTCTGCTGCGAGTCTGAGGACAGAAAATAAAAATCTTCGGTCTGCGGTAAGACCCCCAGACAAGTTGGAGTCCAAGAAACAACGTGGTCATGTGGCTGTCCAACGGCTCTTTTATTAAACTCCGTATTGGAGCAAGTACAGCAAGAACGTAACGGATGAAGCCGGCTCACCTCAACTGAACCAAAACAACAATATCCCCATAACCTAAGTTTTGACCGAAATAGACCGTTTCAAAGTAAATGTTATTAACAGAGAGAACATTGGTACGTCTTACCATCAATCGGATCTCGCAGCGTTTGCCTGGGAAACTGCAGCAGCGCGAGACGTGGTGCGTCAGCATTTAGTGACGCTCGCAAGGAGGTTGAAGGTCACGTGTCCCGAAGCAGCAAAAAAACACCCAATCTTCCAAATTCATTTTATTATTAATATTATTTATTATTTGTTTTTAATATCCTCTGATGGATTTGAGTGTGGTTTAAAAGGTAAAAAAAAAAAACTAAAATGAAATGAGGCAAAGAGCCACATGCTTATTTGGCGAGGCTCTATTGGTGCATACCACAACGCCTGACTGACGCCTCACTACCACCAAGTCCTAGAAAGCAGCATTCAGGTCCCGAGGCTTTCGCACCCCACAGGTTCAGAACTTTTTTTTTTCACTACCCACTAGTTGGCGCTCACGGACCGAGATGGGGCCCCCATGGTTAAGAGTAACTGCTCTAGGTGGAATACCACAATAACGTACACTGCAGGTTGCCGTATTAGATTATTGACAACTTCCTGTTTATGGTAAAAATCTTCCAAAGGTTGCCGAGTTTTGGATATAGTTTTAACAAAGCCATAAAGCTTCACATTCCATATGTTTTAAGTTAAAACTGATAACAGTTTTATTAAAGTATGACAAAAGCAAAAATAAGCAACTATCTATCGATTTTGGAAACACAATCTATATGACTTATATGCTTATCTTGGTACCCTACACACATGTGCAGAATTTCATTCGTCTACGACAAACTGTTTTTGAACCACAAGGTGAAACGCGTTGGGTGGTGCTACAGAGAAATTCTTCAACCCTTACTTTTCGAACCCGAATCAGACACAATTTTCTGAGGTGTGTGTGACACTCGAGGTTGTTTAGACAAAAATGTGCGGAAAGATTAAAAAAAATAATACTCTGAGCAATTACAATAAAGTTCTATGCACTTTCGGTGCCCAGGCCCTATTAATAATCCAGACAGCGGTGGGTCTGCAGGAGATTTCATAATCGCGCTGAAAACAATTTTGGTTCAAACAATTACGGTTGAATTAGACTTTGGCTGATAGAGTCAAAAGAGTTTTCAGAAGAAGTTTGTTCTGCAGGAGGCTGCATCACACAAACGCGAATGCTACAAGAATACGACTCAGTTACACGTAATGCTAAACTCACCGCATTTTTAAACCTTAATAAATGTGTGCTTCAAGTTTTTATAATAAATCAGACTGACTTGTAATGCTCGGCCGCCACCTCAAACTTCCCCAGGA
This sequence comes from Danionella cerebrum, assembly GCA_007224835.1. Lineage (NCBI taxonomy): Eukaryota > Metazoa > Chordata > Actinopteri > Cypriniformes > Danionidae > Danionella > Danionella cerebrum. The sequence goes on along the minus strand of SRMA01026816.1, from coordinate 214,123 downwards.
AGATGTAGGCGTTTCCAAGGTTACAGTAGGCTCTCCTCTCTGCTGCTCGGTCGCCAAACTCCTTTGCGATGAGGAGACGCTGGTGAAACAAACAAAGTTTAATTATTAAACTAAATATAAACAAAGATTTCTGGACAAGCTCTTACAAAAAAAAAAAGATTTTATTCTTCAGAAAATCCTTTCAGCTTCTTCTAAAAGTGTAATATTCTAAGGCGAGATTCATTTATTAAAGAGATCTCTGAGGACAGACGACCTGCTCATGCGCGAGAACGGCCTCCTGGAAGTTCCCCAGCAGGTATTGGGAGTTCCCCAGGTTCCCGTAGGTCCTGCCTTGAGCCGCACGGTCCCCCAGCTCTTTCACAATACTCAGATTTGCTCTAAAAAAAAAAAGGGAAATACATGAGTTACCAGATTACTTCAGAATGCAGATTATAAAAATGAAATGTTATGCAGTTTATCATTTGCTTTTCTAAAATACATGGAAAAAAAAGCTAAAATGCTCGATGTAGAGCATAAAAAACAATGACTTAATGATCTTGGTCTTTTAAATAATTCTGTAACAATCACAGAATATAGAAAAGAACCTGGATTAAAAAAAAGTAAAAATAAAATGCATAAAATTGATTGAAAGAAAGTTGTTAAGCTGAAAAAAGCACTAAAACAAATACTTAAAAATACTTAAAACTTAAAAATACCATTGTTAATTTAAAAGAAAAGGTGTACTGGAATTAAAAGTAAAACTGGAAAAACATAAATCATTATTGAGATTGTTTTAAAAGCACTAAGTGTTCCTTAAAAAAATGTGAAAATAATATGAAAACGTGTCATTTTGGATCTGTATAAGTTTTACTACTTGTGCAATTAAATGTATATACAATTAAAAACATTAAGCAAAAAAACTTTGTTATGAGTTAAAATAACAAGAATAAAAAAAATGTATATTAAAACAAAATTGAAAAAACGGAAACATTTTTTTTTAACCTTGAGGGGCATTTAATAAAATCTGCTCATTTAATTTGCAAATAAAAATTATATATACGTTAAAACAGATCAGAATTAACAAAAATTAGAATCAAAGTTTGCCTGAGTCCAGCATCTGCAGCCACAAACATCACAAAGTGCAACTGAAACATACAATAAACGGATTACTAGAAACGATAACAGCCTGCTCTTCATCGAGGAGGAGGAGAAAGCTCACTCGTAGTATTCTGTGGCTTTCTTGAGAGCGATGCGCGCCTCTTCAGGGAAGTCTCCAGGGTCCATGCCACTCCAGCAGATGTTCTTCCCCTTGGCGTGGTAGACATTGCCGTAATTATAGAGCGCCCGAGCCTGCCCCACCTAAACAAACCACACAGACATGCACACGCTCAGATAGCACGCTACCAAAGCAATACATTAGAGTTTATCTGTTAAAATGCTGTCAGCTAAACGTGCTTTGTGTTCGTTAAACGGAAAGCTAGCTGTAGCATTCAGACTGTGATACGGCAAGTGCGACGCATCTACAGGAACCGTCTAGATCTTATTTACAGAGACGACACGGTTCTGGAGATTGTGCCTCGACTTGCCAAGTTTGACCTGAATTCAGCGACACAGACTCATGAGGTGCCTCTGCTGAAATCTGTATGAAATACACAAGTCTCTCTCTCAACGTCACTAAAGGATCCAATGTCGACCCACTGCTGCAGCACTGGCATCCATAAAGCTGTGGTTTATCGGTAGAGGTTACCTATATAGGTATACAAGGGACACGAGTGGTAGAAAACAGACATGTGTAAATGAAAAACAAAGCAGCCTTGTAAACTTATCGACCGCAATTTGATTTTCCTTGCGATTAAATGATTTATTATAGGGATGCACGACAACTATGGCCACCAATAATTATCGGTCCGATATTGGCAAAAATGACAGCATATAGATAATGGCGATAACAAAGAGTTTTACCGATATATAAAAAAATAAAAAATAAAAAATCTAACCAGTTATAGAATACGGAACCCTCGCTAGATCAAGGTTCACCCTTTCACAGATTTTGTTATTCTTTTCTTTCACAGTGCATTGTATTCTGAATCCTGATTGCCCGGGGGACTGTGTGCCACACGTCTCCTTTGCACTACCCAAGCGCATAAGAAAAACGAGAAAGAGGAAAATTACTAGCAGCTAGAGAGCGAGAGAAAAACAGAATGTGACAATAAAGTTTGAAATTATTAACATGTTTTCCAATATAAAGCTCCTCTTCAGGTCTATATTTAATCACAATTTAATTAAACGCAAAAAAAAACATTTTTTTATATGAAACGAGTGAAACAATTAAAAGCGCAGCTCTCTGTGTGCTCAATAACATTCATCGTTTTAAACAGAGAGATGATCGTTTCACAAATTTGTTATTTGTCATTGGTAGCAGGGTATACGTGCCCGAGGCTGACGGGTCTCAATGGGGAACTTACGCTTCTAGACAAAGTTTGTGTGCGAAAGGCAGAGGAAGAGGCTAGCTATCACAGAAACGCCAAACTTCTGGACGTGCTGAAGGAGGGTAGAAGCTCTGTGCCCGAAAAGCGCTATTACAGAATAAATGTTGCTTCGGTTCGTTCCATAACTGAGTTCTTCTCTCGGGAAAAGACACAAGCGCCGCAGCCTTCAGTAGAATAAGATGCTACAGCAGAGCGCAGACAGGACGGAGTCAGAGGGACTGCGAGTCACAATGTGTCCAACTACGTAATCTGTGAAGTCTCATCACTTCACAAGTGAAAGAATCCACTGTAAACGTGTGGAAATAACAAGACACTTCATGCAGTTCAGTGCCTGTGTATGCTAACGCTCTCTCATGCTGTTTGTGTGAGATAAAGTTCATGAATAAAGTTTGGATCCATTTCACGCAAATATTGTAGGGGTTTGAAATCGGGAATGTGTTTATTCTTTCTAACGGTGTTTTGTTGACATTATAAATCGATTTCAGGTACTTTGTACAATGCTCGGTTGATTAGCATAACCGCTAATAGTGCTGTGTATTAGGCAGCAATGCTCTCTACAAAGTTGTGCCAGTTAACATTTATAAGTTGGTGATTGGGACGATGTCAAAGTCCATCACAATGTTTTACCAAACTGCCTGACATCGCCCAACCCTAGCACTGATAACTTATCGGTATTGGTTACAAGAAGGAGGAAGTTATCGGTTATTGTTATCGGTTGTAAAAAACATTTATCGTGATTCCCTAATTTGATGCCTAGTTGTTCTTTGTCGTGGATGATAAATTATAAAATATTTGACTTCTCAAGAACCCACATATATCTTAGCTATGCCATACCCCTCGGGATATCCACCAATAAAATAATAATTTTTTTTAGGAAATTTTCTGATATTTAGAAAATAACAGCTGACCTTGTATTTTTTTTAGATCATAGTATTCTTTAAAGATTGTCAGAGATCCCTGAAGATGTTGTACAAAGCTAAAAGATGACCTTGAGGCAGAACCTAGTTTTCGCACGACTAGGATGCGTGCTGTTTCAGTTTGGTCGCAAGTACCTTATCGTGAAGCATCCTTGAAATCTCCAAGTGCCTCTGACAACAAACAACTGCTTCGTCGTAGCGACCAAGAACCTTCAGAGTGTTTCCAAGGTTACCGCTAGCTTTAGCTTCTCCCAGCTGATCGCCTATCGTTCTAAATAAATGAAACACAAACAGTAAAATACAGACACACAAAAGTTTCGAGTTAGACCTCTCCATCCCATTCCAGACCTGGTGAGAGTCAGATCATGCCGGTGGTACTCCAAAGCCTTGTTGTAGTCGTGCAGGTGGAAGTAAGCGTTTCCCAGCTGACTGTAGATGGCGCTCAGGATCTGCAGGTCCTCTGTGCCCACCTGAATGGCAGACTCGAAAAACGAGACGCCGGCACGATAATCGCCCACTTTACACAGACGCTCACCCTCCAGAGCCAGCTCTAGACATGAGGCCTCCATCCTGAAGAGAGAAGAAAATATTTTCAGAGGAGAAACAATTTTTCCACATATTCTCAACAATGAGTCGTTGCGTGACTGTTCTATTTGGTAAAGGAGCGGAATCTTCACTCATCAGCCGGAAGCTGCTCATGGGACGTTACTGGGCATTCCGAAACGACAAGAATCTAAAACTCACTCGTCCACTCGTCATTGGTTCCACCAGAATAAAGAGAAAGTTCTGGAGTGGATCTCAGTATGACTGAAGCATTCTGGGGAGAACTCAAATGTAAATTTTAGACAGAATCGCAGAGAACGGTGTCCATGTTCTCAAACTGTGTCTCACAGCCAAGACCTCGCGAGAAAGGTTTGAAAACAGCGTGAGGTCACGTGTGCCGCATTAATGCTCAAGACCTGAATTATTATCAGTTTTTAATTCATTTATTGGGTCCAAAAAAAAGAAAAAACCTTTTATATGCATCCAACCTTTTAACCTTTATATGTATCCAACACTCTCGATGTGGCTCTCATTGCCTGCAGATAATCACAGACATTATTTTAGTCAGAACACCCTGCACGTTTGTGACTCGGCGACAGAAAAAGATATGTTGAGAATAGGGGTGTAACGGTACGCTAAAATCGTATTCGGTTCGGTACAGTGTCTTCGAGAGCTCGGTTCGGTTTATTTTCGGTACAAAACAATAAGAGCTTACAAAATCTTTATTTTGAAAAGCTGCCAATACACAATAGAATTCTTGCAATAAATAAATACAAGTGACACATTTGGGTGATATTTTAAATAAATTGCACTCTTCATAAAGAAATACACATTTTTAAAATAAAAAATGAAATACTGCAACTAGTTTGGACCTGGAAACTTTTAACACTAGCAACAGCTTCAGCTTGTATATCAACAAAACTAACTATTTAAGTTTTTGGCTAAAAAGATTAACCTATCCACATTTTCTGAAGAGAGCACAGATCTGGTTATAATATCTCCAGCAGTAGAAAATGTTAGATGTGTTGCCTGCCCGATCTCCGTGGAACAATGTCGTCATACAACTTTAAATTTATCCACTCGTCTATCCCCGTTATGTATTTTAACAGAGAAGCCAAAGTGTTCTCAAACAGGAGACCGTAGTGAGGTGGGAGGGTCTTCAAGCTCTGGCTTCTCTTTCACTGTTGCCATTTCTCACAGCTACCCATCCAGCTCTACTGTGTGTCACTCAATAGCGTCCGTTTGGAAACTCGCCTAGGAACAATGTTCCGCTGCGCGTAAGATCGCGCTAATAATAAATTTATATTGTTTAATAAAAAAATATACCGAAACAGTACGCAAGTGTACCGAACCGAACAGGCCGCACCGAAACGGTTCAATACATTCCCGTGAACCGTTACACTCCTAGTTGAGAAGCATCTTGTCTGTGACAGCACACGATTGTCACATGCTTGCACAAGCCCCAATTTGCATGTGATTCTGGGCATAAACTCAAAATCAGGGTCAAAATCTTGCAACTGAAACCAGCTTTAATAAGAAGTTTTGTTTTCCCCAAAAACCAATACTTTGTCTATTTTTTTTACAGATAAGTGATCGCTCATCTTCTTCTCCTTCTCTGGAAACGCGCCTCACACAGAGTGAATTACTTCTGCGCCACCGTGTAGCATGGAGCAAATTTCTGTTCACCGAAGCGCCATCTAGTGTTCAGGAGAGGGTTTGTGCACTCATTATTAAACTCAAGAGAAAGAGATGTTGATGCATTGGTGTGTAAAGGCCTTTACTGACGTTTACTCAGATTATTTGTATCTAAAAGCATAAATAATGCTGTTTTTTTTAACACTTCAGTAGATCTCAGGACCTCTTTTTGTTCTTCCAGAGTATTGTACTCAATTTAAACCCATTTATGCCATTTATCTATTTATTCTATAGCATCTATAGTACTCGATAGACACATATAACTACTGTTTTTTTTTTGTCCATGTTCCTGTTTAAAGTGCAGGGCTTTACTAAACACAAAGCACACTAAGCAGCAATACTATTTAGACCTAATACAATAAAAAAAAGCATTCCAACAGTCAAACATGGAGATGCTGACGTCATGCTGTGGGGGTTCCTTTCGGACACAGGAAGTTAGCAAGAATTGAGAAATTTGATGCAACACCGTACAGAGAGATAATGGATGATAATCGGTTTATGAAAGCTTTTGCCCATGGGCCTCATGTCATCCTTTAGCAGGTCAATGACGCTAAGCACACAGCCAAAATAAAGGCGTGGCTGTCACAGTTACTAAAGATTTTTCTGAAATAAACCTGAGGAAAGACTCTCGCACTTCAAGAAAGGGAACAACTCAAGCACTGGATGTCCTCAGTCTATTCACAGGTTTAGCAAAGCCTAGCATAACAAGAGCGTAGCAAAACCATGATTTAGCAGACAGACACGTCATTTTAGCACATCATTGTAGCTCATAGAAAGAATGTCCACATGATAAAGAGTCCCTACCAGTGATCTTGTTACTCTCGTATCTCCTGGCAAACGGCAGAGATTATCTGGATTGTTTGATTACCAGTCACAAACAAAACCCTCCATTGATTAGACACCTGCCCTCAGAAGGAAAGTCAAAGGGCTTTCACTGACCAATCAGAATCTTCAGGGGGGTTTTTTACATTCATTTGAGCCCAACAGTGGCTTCAGGAGAACTCTTTAAACGATATTGAGTGGTCGAGACGAATGCCAGACTGAGCTTGAGGATCTTATCTACAATCTGAATACTTCACAGTCGATACTTATGTTGCTGTGAATCATTCATATTTTCATTGTGTATCACATTCCAGCTGCATCACATTCCCAGCCCCAGCAATCACCAGCACTGTTCACCACAGTATGAAATACATGCATACAAAATGCTGTTTTATACTCCACCAGAAGATGGCAGCACTTTAGAGTTTTTTTTTTCACTGAAATACAAAAACAACCAAGTATGTCTAATTTGCAGGGGGACTGTGACTGTTTTCAACTTATTTATTAAGAAGATGTGCGCGCAGCAGGACGAAACAAGCTAACCTGAGAACACTGAACAACACAGCAGTGTAAAACAAAAACCAGCGACACATTTCAAAATGAATTTTCATTTAAAAGTTTTATCAGCTTTCAAACACATTGTGACTTTTGTAGTTAACGGTGACCATTTAATTGACGTTTTGGTGTTTTAGCCGCATCTTAATTCGATTTATTTGTAGGTCATATAACACTAATGGTTGAAAGCAGACTGTGGGGTTGGCCCCCAAACATCTTCAACTCATTTAATCGTGTGTTGTTTCTATGGCAACCAATCGTAAATTATTCTAGTCTTCACCATCTGAGGAGATCACCATCATGGGTTTAGGCAAAGTGGCTTATTCCTTAAGGGAACAGAGCTTTAAACTTGCAAAAACTATTCCCAGGTTTATCCGGCCTCACCTTTCCCCCCGTTTCTTTCTGGAGCGCTCCGCGCAGCCTCGAAACACCTCCATCTTCCGGAGCATTCCCTGTCCTCCGGTGCGACAGATTCGTTTAACTTTCCACAGGAAGCAGAGCGAGACCTGCGGCTTCGACCGTCTCCCACACATCTCGAAAAGCACTGGTCCCAGCGTCAGAGAGAACCTGCGGGAGGACCCCCCTCTGCGAGCGCTTTCCTTGGAGCAGCCGTTGCTTTAGCATGGGAACAGTTTAGCGGTTGCCATGCTGTGATGGGATCCAAGGGGTCCCAGGAGGTGGTGGGAGGGTCAGCGCTAAGCCAAGGGACGACAGATGCTCTCGTGTCAACTACGGACACCTGATGGCAAGCGTCAAGTCCAATTAGCAGCGACAGGGCATGAGGAGATTATCACACATTAAAGAGCAAACAGTTCAGCTAATGTGGTCTGAACAGATGCTAAACTGGAGAGATCTGCAACGGGAGGACCAAGAGAGAGCTGTTTTCGCTTGTGAAACAAACTGTAAACTTTGTTCAAGTCTCGAGATGTTTACTCCTCATCAAAATTGTTCCCAATACACTAGCAAGCGGTTTTGATCGCGGTCTGATTTTCTTAAGGTTTCACTTTCTGAGTTGTTCATATTTCTGATTTCTGAGCAATGTTTATTCAGGGTCCAGAGACTCATATGCAAATTAGATCAAATACACTCTCTTAGGGCTGGGCAATGCACCGTTTTATACCAAATACCTGTGTTTTATTAGAAGTTAATTAATTAATCCCAATAGCGGTGGGGTGCACCGTGGGACATTGGTTGAGAGGGGGGCTGCTTTGTGGTACCAAACAAGGGGAATGCCTACGACAACAAAAGCAAACGGTGGAACGAGATCACCAACACTTTTCCGATCCACTAAGCTAAAGAAGTTTTCAAAGTATATTTCAAATACTTGAATATTATCTGGTTGGTTTTGAAGCAATATTAAAAATCTTTTAATTTCGCACCTTTAGAATTTTCCTGTTTTAATGCCATTTACTGTTGTTTTAATAAAAATCCAGAAGTTTTCACTTTACAGGGAACATACTATTTACAATGTAGCCTGCTTAAAAATGTTTATAAATATTTTTAATAAAACACAATGGTCCTTTTTTTCAACGGCAAAACCTTTGTTTTTTTTCCAAAGGCAATAAATAAACTTGTCATTTTGGCTCTGTAATAGATGGGATGATGTGTTCTTGGCGGCAGAACTTGCTGGGGACTCTTATTTTGAAGCCTAGCTAATTAGGCAGATGGTGTTTAAAGATTAGTACAAACCACTAAACAAAGGACTTAAAACTTGGCACTGCTGAGCAGCTGACCGGAACATCACACCCTGGCTTTATGAGATTTACTGTTCAATCGCAAAAGTTAAAAGTCCCTCCTCTGCACATGTCCAAACCATCTCAATCTGGCCTCTCTGACTTTGTCTCCAAAACAACCAACCTGAGCTGTGCCTCTGATGTGCTCGTTCCTAATCTTGTCCATCCTCGTCACTCCTAAACTGAACCTCAACATCCTCATCTCTGCTACTTCCATCTCTGCCTCTTGTCTCTTCCTCACTGCTACAGTCTCCAACCCATACATCATAGCTGGTCTCACTACTGTTCTGTTCACCATTCCTTTGACTCTTGCTGACACTCTTCTGTCACACAACACCCCTGACACTTTTCTCCATCCACTCCAACCTGCCTGCAGCACCAGCAGCTGGAGGAGCTGGTCAGAGTAGCTCCAGGCTCCAGAAAAAGCAGTGTTTTGTTTTCTCCTGCAGGCCTCTCGAGTGATCCATCAAGTGTGACTGTTGAATACATGCTTCTAGAATCCTCAACGGAAGCCCCTCTCATAGGTTGACAAGGATCAAGGGTGGGACAGAGACCTTACCCCTTTAAAAAAAAGTGGAGCCTTTCAGTATTGTGATTTTTATCTACCTGTTTATCCAACTTGGATGTCGCCTGAGACTGAGCTTGTATCTGGGAAGAACAATAAGGGCTGTTTTCCAACACCTTATGTGGAATTAGAGTTGAGTCAAAACAAACAAAACTTTTAAAAACAAAAAGAGAAAAATTAAAGAAACTTTTAAAAAATATATAATATAAGAAAGACTACAATAATCTAGCCACAGGGGTTGCAAGCCAGTGACTTCTGTGCCGGTCCCAAGCCCGGATAAATAGAGAGGGTTGCGTCAGGAAGGGCATCCGGCGTAAAATATGCCAAAAACCAAATATGCGAGTCACCAAATCGATTTTCATACCGGATCGGTCGAGGCCCGGGTTAACAACGACCGCCTCCGGTGCTGTTGACTTACAGGGTGCCGGTGGAAATTGGACTACTGTTTGTCGAAGAAGGAGAGGAGGGAGAAGGATTCGTCGACAGAAAGAGAAGAGCAAAGGCAGGAGTATAGATCTGACATCAAGGATCAGCTTTGAGTCCCTTCTTATTTGCTATGGTGATGGACAGGTTGACAGATGAGGTCAGACAGGAATTTCCATGGACAATGATGTTTGCAGATGACATTGTGATTTGTAGTGAGAGCAGAGAGCAGGTGGAGGAAAACCTGGAAAGTTGGAGGTCAGCTCTAGAAAGAAGAGGAATGAAAGTCAGTCGCAGCAAGACAGAATACATGTGTTTGAACGAGAGGGAGGGAAATAGAACAGTGAGGTTACAGGGGGCTGAGGTCAAGAAGGTGCAGGAGTTTAGGTATTTGGGGTCAACAGTCCAGTGTGACGGGGAGTGTGGAAAAGAGGTGAAGAGACGAGTGCAGGCAGGTTGGAGTGGGTGGAGAAAAGTGTCAGGGGTGTTGTGTGACAGAAGAGTGTCAGCAAGAATCAAAGGAAAGGTGTACAGAACAGTAGTGAGAGCAGCTATGATGTATGGGTTGGAGACTGTGGCAGTGAGGAAGAGACAAGAGGCAGAGATGGAAGTAGCAGAGATGAGGATGTTGAGGTTCAGTTTAGGAGTGACGAGGATGGACAAGATTAGGAACGAGCACATCAGAGGGACAGCTCAGGTTGGTTGTTTTGGAGACAAAGTCAGAGAGGCCAGATTGAGATGGTTTGGACATGTGCAGAGGAGGGATAGTGGTTATATTGGTAGAAGGATGTTGGAGATGGAGATGCCAGGCAAGAGGAAGACCAAAGACAAGATATATGGATGTGCTGAAAGAGGACATGAAGGTAGTTGGTGCAAGAGTAGAGGATACTGAGGACAGAGTTGGGTGGAAAAGGATGATTCGCTGTGGCGACCCCTAAACTGGGAACAGCCGAAAGGAAAAGAAGAAGATAAGAAAGACTACAATGCAAATTTGAGAGGTGGAAATGAAAACGAAACGCCACGGATTTTCAGGTCGCTAATGACTTTTAAAATTATCTCAATACTAGCAAAGCTTTCAAGTGTTTCTTGTGATTTTGTTCATTCTGGACACTGCTGGGCTCATACTTTTAAAATAATAACCAAGTTACATTATTATAAAAATAATTCATTACCAGGGAAAGTAATGATTGGGTATCATTTATCATAATAGCACATTTTACTGTAAATATTGGATCATAAATATATCAATTAGGATTCTAAAGAAGAGTATCAAAAAATATTAGTATAGTATTTTCTTCCTCAGAAAAGTAAAGAGTTTATCAAAAAGTGCTCTCACCATAAAACTGATCAATGCACCAAAATAAATGTAAAAAGTGCAAAAAGTGAGGGTTTCAGAGATGAGTTCGTTTCTTTTCAAATGAATTTTCTGGTTGAACCACTTCTGTGAGAGATGCCAAACATTCTTAACAACATTCCTTATTGCTCCTCAAGCAAAAAAAAAAAAAAAAATTACTCACGAGCAAATGATCCACGTATAGCTTTGGGGGACAAAAAGTATGCTGTAGCAAAAATAAAAACAAAGCGAACACTGAAGCACCTCAGTTTTAATTTTTAAACTGTGATATGAATTATTTACAGCGATACGACGTGACGACAGCCCGAGCCCTCATTCACTCGCCTCCACCCGAAGCATTGAGTTACTTACACACGGCTTTATCTGATGGAACAAGAGCTCACCACATCCACTAGTAAAGAAAGAAGTGGTTTAACAGAAAAAACAGCTCCTAAATCAACCCAAACCTTGAAAAACAAACAATAAAACTGTTAAAAGGGACGGTACACTGTGAGCCAGAATCAATAAAAGCTTTCAACAAAGAAAACCTAAAATAACTTTATTTACAGACAAAACACAACATACACCTGCCTAAAGTCCAGACTGGAACAAACCTCTAGTTCAACTAATATCTACACGATCACTGCTGACATTATTAACCTTGTGTTCAGGCTTTACTCCTTCACATTTCCTCAGAATCCTCCAGGACAACGCTTTTCCAGAACTTCACCTACCTGGAGCGAACGTGAAACGCTTGATCCTCGTCTTTTGTGATCACTTCCATTCAAATTCATAGTAAAAATCAAAACTGCGAAACTAAATATGCACATAAATGTGATATCACGTAATCATATTTCCTAACAGACTCAAGCACCTGCACCGCAGCTGAACCATCGCCGTCTGAGTCTGAGAAACCTGAGCCGGACGCTACACGCGGCTCCCAGAGACTCCAACACATTCTGAATTAGAATTATGTTAAATATAAATATGTCAACAGAGATGATGTTTCCCAAGGTTTTATTTTTCAATAGGAAAACTTCCTTGAGATTTGTTCTTAAGCACTATATAAAATAAAGTTCTTACGAATCAGAATGAAAAAGGAAAGAAAGTTATTACCTTAGCAAAGATCAATGAATCCAAACAGGCCAGAAGCATTAGCTTAGCAAAGATCAATGAATCCAATCAGACCAGAAGCATTAGCTTAGCACCGTAGTATTAGCTTAGCAAAGATCAATGAATCCAAACAGGCCAGAAGCATTAGCTTAGCAAAGATCAATGAATCCAATCAGACCAGAAGCATTAGCTTAGCACCGTAGTATTAGCTTAGCAAAGATCAATGAATCTAATCACACAAGAAGCATTAGATTAGCACAGTAGCATTAGCTTAGCAAAGATCACTGAATTCAAACAGGCCAGAAGCATTGGCTTAGCAAAGATCAATGAATCCAATTGAACCAGTAGCATTAGCTTAGCACAGATCATTGAATAAAATTAGACCAGAAAGATTAGCATAGACCACTGAATCATTGAACATTACATTTATGTAATATTATATATATTAAACAAAAACTAAACTAATTTACATTTCTTGAAGGAAATGCAAGAATTAAATAATTCTTACACCATCCATAAATCATATAAAATTAGTTTCACTACTCAAATATCTGTGTTTGTCTCATAAAAAATTTAACGGAGATTTCTTATCCAGACAACCAGCGATTTATAAAAGTAAAGCTTTTGAACAACAAAATACTTTAATAGATTCGATATAATTCTTTTTATTTTAGGAATCCAGCAGATTTTTTTTGCACCTTTTTGTTTCATCTGGAAACAAGATTACTCTTTCATTCATTTATTTCTACATTTACTTAAGTCACATTTCATCTACAGACCTTTTTTATCTTTAAAAGTAGTTAATGATTTCACAACACAAACTCTGACACATTCCACTCAAACAAACTGAACAAAAGCATCATGTTTTGCTCCTGTGCTGCGGAGCATGAGGAAGTCTCTTGATTTCCTCGTGAGCAGTCACTGCTTCATGAAAAACATCAAATCTACCCAGAAGCGGGTGAGGGCTTTTAATACACACCGGACATCATACGCCTTGGAACATAAGGTTCTGCACAGAATCTCATTTGTTAAAATAGTTCCGTTCAGAAAGAACAAAAAAAGCACATCTTCAGAAACACAGACCATTTTCCCTGCCACAACCATCTTAAAAACCACCAGACAAATACTGTCTCAGAGTTACAGATTTAAGACACGCGTGGACATTGCTCCTCCCTCTGGTAGTGACCGTTACATTACACACAGCTCCACCTTCAAGCTTCATGACGTTAACCAAAGGGAGAGATGCTGCCAGCAACACAAGCCAAAATCCATTTCTTACAATGAAATTGAGGAGTAAATGTGAAAAAAAAGTGGGTGAAAGTTCATTTTTAACGAGGAGCAAGCCAGTGTTTGGATGAATTCAATTGATTATCATACCAATTTTCAGCACAATTGAGCTCAATAAGTTGATTCAAGAGATTGAAGTTATACATGACCTTGTTACCGTATTTCAGTACCACAATAATGTCAGCTGTTTGATTGTGAATCCTCCACATCTACGCTGCTCTATCATTGAATTACACATAGTAAGGAGAAAATGATTCCCAATAATTCCAAACTTACATCTTGGCATCTCATTAATTCACGGCCACGGCTCGAGTGCTGTGAGTCCTTAAGGCTCCTTTCACACTGGTGTCTATATTCCGTTTCCAGGAACAATTTGCAAAGAAACACTCACAAGTTTAATTGGGGAAGGACTTTTGTTTTTGGATTGTTTATTCTTTTTCCTCTTCTTTTTGTGTGTTCGTCAAGAAAAGGAACATTTATGAAGCTAAACCCTTGTCCCCACACCAAAAACACTCAACTACTACAACTGACGAATCACAAAGCCTACGTCCTGGTGTACGTACGTGAAGATATTTTTTTGGGGAGGTACAAATCAAGCTACAAAAGAGGGGTTTATGGCTTTGGCATGTCCTTGGACGTTGCGTAGGACTTGCAAAAGCTACTTAAAGTCGGTTTTTTACTCCCCGTGAAGAGTTTTGGGTGAAGGAACTGCAAAGGCTTGACGGGGAAACATAATCACAGCTTAAACAGTTCCAATCATCATGCTTTAATAAAATCTGTAGAAAAACAACACTGGAACCAAAAAAACAAAACAAACTATAGTGGAATCCAATCAAACAAACAAAGCTGCTCAGAGCTAGCACCAGTAAAAAAGGGAAAAAAAACGACTTTAAATTGTTAACATCGATTATCAACTACACATAAAGCTGTGCAGAGAACATGAATGTGGTTCTGCAAGAATATTTTGTTTCTGCATCTAGATGCAGTTAGCATTCTGCTTAAACTCCACAGCACAAATAGAAGTAAGAATACATGCTTTTCTGGATCAAAAACAGCAGCAATTGGAACTTCATCACGAAAAATCTTGCATAAATCCTCACTATAAAGACATGAAGAATCTAAATCTTGAAGGAACAGACTGACTTCATGTCCCCCAAATCCACAACAGTAATTGGAGATCACCCTTTGAAACATAATTTTAATGACATATAAAACAAGGAGCCATGAGCTCCAGCCCAAAATTTAGAAGGAATAAGCACTGAACTAAGTGAACTCTGTGTTTTAGAGATAAACAAAACATTTTGTGGGTGAGGAAGTAACTTAACGTTAGCTCTTCAATAAAAATGTAAATACTTCAACAAATAGAAACTATGCAAGTAGGACATCGAAGCAGATACATTTCTTCAATGACCAAACCGTCCCTGTAATAATAAATGAAGCATAGAAAAAGATTTAAATTCTTACTTTGTTTCCTCGGACTCTTTAAGATCTATTTAAACAACGCCGCGCGCCCCGGAGTTGGGAGACTCTCTCGAGACGTCAAAAAGCATCGCAAAGTTCACTCCGCCATGTTTTCTCAAGGAAATTTTCTTCCTTCCCAACTTTTTTTCGGGGAAAAGGGAAACCTTTTTTTTGCTTTGGCACGCCAATCATTGCTCGAGAGTTTGTAAACGCCACGCCTCGCCATCAGAATGCTGCCGTGTCCTCGAGAACTCACGAGTCGCCAGTGAGTTGTTCGTATAAACGACTCTCTTGAACAACTCGTTTTAAGTGGCTCACCGAACGGTTCATTTACGCAATGGTTATCACATTTGCTGAGCCTCTTAAAAAGCGATTCAATCTGAAAGTAGAAAATCGACATTAAATGTGCACTGAGATGGTATATAATTTTATTACTTTCGAGCTGAATCACTAATATTGATTCTTCAGCTTAATATTAGTTGAATTATATGCCATTGGTATTTTTATTTTGTTTTTATTTTAGAAACAAAAACATTTAAAGATACTGGATGGACTTTTATTTGTTTTTATTTGTGTTGTAATAAAGTTGAAAACGTTTTTCCCAAAATTCCCAACATTTCAGCACTAACTGTAACCTATTTCCAGTGCTGTACAAAGTCTTACGCATGTGTGAAAAAAGGGAGGTCTGTGACAAAGTCAATGGTGATGTGAGACCATGACATTTGGGAATGGGTAGCAGTATTAGTTTGCCTGATGGAAGGGCTCTGAAGGTTTTGGTTATGGCACAAGTATGCCACTTTTTTACAACTTCTTAGACTGAGTGAAGGACACCAGCATTTTAACTGGACCAGTTTGTTGGTTCTGCGACTACCGTGGTGTCTTGATCAAGGTGTGGCATTTATGTCTAGGATGAGGTCATCCCAGAATCTGGGGGAATATAGTTCTTGCCTGTGAGAATGTTGGGCTCCTCGAGAGCAAGCTTCATGGCCTGTAGTTCTCTGTTGCCTACGTCATATTTGGTTTCAGCATGTGTGAGCTTTTTAGAGAAGGCGGCTACTGGGTAGGATTTTTAATTAAGGTCAAAGGTTTGACTGAGGACTGCACCGATTCCACGGGTTTAGTCATTGACTTCTACAGAGAATGGTTTGTATATGTCAGGATGAATCAGGACCAGGATTGAGGTGACCTTGGATTTTAGTGTGGAGAAGACATTCTTGGCATCTCTTGTCCAGAAAAGGTTCTTATTTTTGCGTTTGAGCAAAGACATGAGGGGTGTGTCTATGATGCTGAATCCCTTGATGAAGTGTCTATGAAAATTTGTAAAGCCCAGAAATCGTTGTACTTCTTTTATGGTTTAAGGGAGTTCCCCAGTTATCAATAGCAGTGACTTAATTGCAATTCGTGGCGACCCCTGTGACATTTCCGGAATATCCCTGGAATTCTATGGAAACTGTATGGGACACACTTTTCGAGCATTATGAAGAGTTGGTCATCAGAGAGTCGTCGGAGTATGTTTTTCACATGGATGTTTTTTTTTTGTGTGGGGGTACCAGGATGTAGATCATGATATGGGAATGGAGTAGGTCTTGGAAGATTTGGTTCGTGAAAGTTTCAAATGTCTGTCGTCAATGCAGGATCAGAGGCCTCCTTCTTTCTTTTTTGATGGTTTGATAAACTTTTTTTCTCTTTAATGTATTCATCTATGGCTGTGGTTTCTGGGATTGAGAAAGGGTGGATACGTCCATTGTGTAGTTTTCAATCCGATCAATTTTGCAATCCCATGGTCTGTGGGGTGGAAGATCAGTTGAGTCAAGGAGAGCATAGGTGTGATAGGTGAGATTTTTAATATCAAGAACAAAGGGATTTTGGATAGTGTGATTTTAGATATTTTGGAGAACTCACCGATCTCAAAGAGGTGTAATAGGACATTGTTGTATAAGATGTCCGGAGTGTCCACAATACATGCACAGGCACTCTCTGATTCTTCCTTGTCATTCTAAATGAGTTAGACATTGGAAATTCACTTGCATAGGTTCTGGAGCAGGCTCAGAGTCCATTGGAGGGTTTTCATGTGGTATGGTGAATGGGCAGAGTGCTTGAAGTGGAGATGCGCTGTTTGATGCGTAAAATATTGTGGAAGATAATTTCTAGACCTAGCATGTCATCGGGAGGAACTGTGAGATTTTGTAAGTGTCAGTTACATCGCAGGATTTCTTTGTGGATGGACAACTCGTGAGACATGTAACGAAACACTTCTCATAAATTAGTTAAATTTATGAGATTTATGAGATAAACATAATTAGTATATGTATCAAATAGGTTACTCTCTGCACGCCATATTGGTGTAGCCCATGAGAGAGTGGGTCCAGAGAGACAGGATATCAGAAATCCTATTTTACTGCGTTCAGTTGAAAATAATTGCAGGTTAATTTCTAGAAAGCCATTACAACCTGTGGAGTCACCAATGTAATCTGTGGGTTTGAGTTGATGGCGATCGAACAGCGTGAAGAGCAATGTTTCATAGAGTATCTGGTTATCACAACAACAAAGCAACAGTTCTAACTTCTCAGAGCCAGTGAGTATTCCACAGGGGATCACACTCGCAGACACAGAGGAGAGATCTTCAGGTAAGTTCACAGGTAAGTATTGCAAGGAAAGCATACAGCGAGGGTGAGGGAGCACAACAGCTAGGGTGCGCACAGCTGTCCCTGACTCAAGTATTCAGCCGACGGTAGAGATCGCAATCTGGTTAGTAAGGGAGTCCAGGGAGTGATAGGAAATTGATGATGGACACTGATTGGCTAATGAGGAGATAGAGGTTAGGTGAGAGTGATTTTGTTTGAGAGGGAGTTTGCAAGGAAGATCTGATAAAAAAGGGTTTGGCATTTTGTTAAATCAGATTTTGAAGTTACTAATTTGTTGTTGAAATTGTTGGAATAATACTCAGGGTGGCTGTGGTGGTGACACGATGCTCAATTGGTTCTAATGGACCCAAAGTGTGCCAAGAAATATCCCCCACACCATTACACCACCACCAGCGTGAACCATTGTTTCAAGGCAGGATGGATCCATGCTTTTAATGTTGGTGACTCCAAATTCAAACCCTGTTCAGCAGTTTCTGAAACACTCTCAGACCAGTCTAAAAGCAACAACCATGTCATGCCCCCATTCTGATGCTCGGTTTGAACTGCAGCAGATCATCTTCACCATGTCTACATGCCTAAATGCACTGAGTAGCTGCCAAGTGATTAGCTAGAAATTGGGGTTTACGAGCAACTACACAGGTGTACCTAATAAAGTGGCCAGTTTGTGTATATTCACATAACATTTTGAGGGAGCTCAGTGGAAGCTGCTGCCTGTCAGTTTATGGTTCTGGAACAGTCAGGGGCCTGCCTGTGGAATCAGAAAAGGTTTTATTTTAATGTTATTTTTAAAAAGTGCTGGGGTTTTCTGTGAGTGTGCAGACACACATTTAATTATTATAGAGATAAATGCATATAACATAGATCACGAGAACTCCAGCACTCTTTCTGAACGAGATTTCACATTTAGTTTCAGGTTTGTGTATAATAAAGCGTGCAGCAGAGATGTACTCGTTTAAACACGACTCTAACCTATGACGTCATGCAGAGAAGAACAAGTTCGAATCATTACGTCACGTTCGCTGAGATCGCGCTCGTTTCATTACAGTCTCGAAAACAAATCACGAACACGTCCCAATTTTTCAGCGCTTACTTTGTGAAACTTTTAACGCCGTTCGATGAAGATGTCTGCGGAAGAGAGAGAGGAGGTGAAGGGTGGAGCTCCAGAGGATCCGGTGATGGATGTGGAGATGGAGGTGGATCCCGGCGCATCTGCAGAAAGTGCAGCAGGTGAATGTCAAACACGGGAGAAAGGAGAAACTAAATGAAGATGTTTATTTATCTGATGAATAATAATAGAAAGTAGAGGGAAAATAACAAAGAATGAAGCTCCCGCGCTGAGAATAATCTCCACCCACTTCGATCGTTAAAAAACGATAATGAACTTAAATTTATGCGTAATTTTAAAATGATGTTTATACTAGATTACGTTCATTTAAAAACCCCATGAAACAAAACCATGTTCGATAGTTAAAACGATGTAGTGATTGTTTATGAACCGAATAAAAGTTTGATAATTTAAAAAAAATTATTCATTAAATTGTTTTGTATGTTCTGCGTCTTCACAGTTTTGGTCTGATGCAAGTAAGGTTTTATTTAAGAGTCACAACACTTGTTATTTTCCCTAAAAGATGACTATAATGTAAATTATGTAGTTAATTAAAGTTAATTTTTTTACTATACATGGAAAGTTCTTTGTCTTCACAGAAAATCTCAATGAGTGGAAGGAGTGCGTCGGGCCTTTCTTCGAAGAGGTTTCTTCATTCGTCGAAATCCTACAACTCTTCCACACAGGAGCTTCTGAAGCTGCCTCTGAACCGGTTCCCAGTGGTCCTCTGATGGAAGCTGAACTGGACGATCGTTTCCCGGACCTTGATTTGGATCTGAGTGATTTCGAAGAACTGCTGGACCAACGTTTCTCTTCTGAGGCTGAAGCTGAGCTGGAAGAGGAACAGAACAAGGCTCCTCTGCTGGAATCTTCTGTCCTCAGTTCAGGTGCGTCTCGACTGGAACCAGACGTGATCTTCAAGATGCTTTCAAACAAGAATCTCATTCTTTCATTTCAGTTTGTTACATTTTTCTTTCGAAATAATATTGGTGTATTACATTTTCAAATTGGATCTTTAAAGTATAAAAAGTGGAAAATGATCTTTTTTTGGTCCATGTAGGTTCCATTCATGTTCTATATCAACTTAAATGTAATATTAAAGCTTCCTTTTTTCACTTAAAAATGAATTACACATTGACTCTGGTTTAATAAACAGATAAATTATTATAAATTAAATGCACCTCTGCTGAAAGCACCTCCATGATTTCTGAGAGGAGAACTTGGAAAACCATGGAAGGATCAAACAGTTATTGATGGGTGGGGCACTTTTCAAATCTGGACAGGAGGTATGACGAACAGCTGCTGGGAGGCTGATTAACATCCTGCTCCTCTGGAATTTCATTATCAATAAACGTAAAGATAGCAAACTTTACAGCATTTTCTTACCAACAGTATGATTAAAATAATAGAAACAAAATGAGAAACCCGTCGTTTGGGAGTTTTTATGGAGAAATTTTTTTACAATTTTTTCAACATTTTTATGCCAAAAAGAGAATTATTTTGTATTTGGAATTCTCAAATTGAGATAAAAATTGAATGAATGAATCTTCAAATAACTTTTTTTATTATTTCCTAACCAAACAATAGCTGCATATCATTTCAATTACATGTAAAATATTTATATTTATTAAAACATCTTTTTCTTTGTCTTCACAGAAAATCTCAATGAGTGGAAGGAGTGCGTCGGGCCTTTCTTCGAAGAGGTTTCTTCAACTGTCGAAATCCTACAACTCTTCCACACAGGAGCTTCTAAAGCTGCCTCTGAACCGGTTCCCAGTGGTCCTCTGATGGAAGCTGAACTGGACAATCGTTTCCCGGACCTTGATTTGGATCTGAGTGATTTCGAAGAACTGCTGGACCAACGTTTCTCTTCTGAGGCTGAAGCTGAGCTGGAAGAGGAACAGAACAAGGCTCCTCTGCTGGAATCTTCTGTCCTCAGTTCAGGTGCGTCTCGACTGGAACCAGACGTGATCTTCAAGATGCTTTCAAACAAGAATCGATTTAATTTCTTCTTTGCATTGGTAGTAAAAAACATTTTTTTAAATTCCTTTCGAAACCACAACATTCAATTCTCAAAACTAAGAGGCTTGCTTCAGTTTTTGCATCTTTCACGTTATTGTTCAGTTTCTATGAATCTATGTCTGCGCTGGGATCAGGAGAGAGGAAAACTGAAGCAATGTCAGCGACTGAACAAAATGAGAAATTATTACCAGATTTATTCCACTCTGGCCAGACTCTTGCTTCTGTTCTTAAGAGATTGAAGGCGATGGACACCAAGAGAAGGTTTTGTGTTTGAATCTCTAGACTCCAAAGAGAATTCATCAGCAATCGATGCCCAACATAGACATTATATATGAACTCATAGCTCATAATGGGAAACCATTGTGGGTGGGAGGGGGGTGAGGGGGTGCTCAAACTTCTACGACAGAGTTTTGTTAAAAGGGTTTTAACTCTTGACTTCCGCAGCATTTAGATTTCACTGTAGAGAAAAGTTTGTTTCCGGTGTTGCCCCGGGTAATATGGCGGATACATAGATAACATTTTTTATTGTTGATCTCATCTTTAATCAAACAATGGCTCCATATAAATTAATTTCCGATTAAATATTTCTTAAACTCAGCTTTTTTTTGTTCCCCCAGAAAGTCAAAAGGGGTGGGAGAACGAAGAGAATTATTCAGTCGTGGAGAGCCTTGAAGGTCTAAGACTTCCAACATCTGGAGCAGACCAGAGCAAGAAAGAACAGCCGAATGTTCTGGTTCCAGAGCTTGAATCGAAGAAGTATCCAGGGACTGACCTCAACGAAGCACTGTCTGAGTTGAAGGCTCTGCATTGTTTTTATTTTGTAGAAGGTTTTCACCCTGGGATGATGGTAATCATCTACAACCCTCACTTCCACAACTCAAACATATGTGAGGTGGAGGCTCCTCTTGAACTTTCTCAGGAGCAGAGCATCACAGGTGAGAATTAACAGAACATTCCAGATCCTCAACTGCAACAAGAACGTTCCTAGAAGAGCTTTAGAAAAAGTTGCTGATCATGTACATCCACCATGTCTTCCAGAGCTCAGTGTTGCTGACCTGGAGAGGAAAGATCTAGAGGACTCTGGTATTCAAGGGCGAGACGGTCCAGTGCTGGAGTCTGATTACTCCAGAGGTTTGTACAATAATCTCATCACAGCATCTTCTGAGTTAAAAAGCACTGGACTAAAGTACGAACATCTGACTGAACCTGCAGGGCCTTCAAACTCTTGTTGGTGTGATCTGGACTTTTTTGAGTCTCTGGAGATTCCAGATGAGAACTGTTTACCAGGTGAAATCCAGCGGCACAATCAGGTTTATTTTAATCTTTGGTGACATTTTATCCAACGGTTCTTTATGGTTTTTATTATGCAGAAGGTCACTCTGAGATGAGCGGAATCCTCTGTGATTTCTGCAAAACTCCAACCAGCTCCTCAAACAAATGTGAGGTGGACCTTGAAGATGATAGTGGTGAATATTCAGTGGATCTCCCAAGACCTAGCCCCAAAGAAGAAGATGGTTATCTGGAGACCACTGTGCTGCTGATGAAGGATGCAGGACCTTCAGCAGTTCTGGAGGAGAGCAGCTCTGGGATTGATCCCAATTGCATGGAAGCTTCTCTTGAACTTTCTGAGCAGCAGAGCACCACAGGTGAGAATTCACAGAACATTTCATCTCATCACAGCATCTTCTGAGTTAAAAAGCACTGGACTAATGTACGAACATCTGACTGAACCTGCAGGGCCTTCAAACTCTTGTTGGTGTGATCTGGACTTTTTTGAGTCTCTGGAGATTCCGGATGAGAACTGTTTAGCAGGTGAAATCCAGCGGCACAATCAGGTTTATTTGAATCTTTTGGTGACATTTTATCCAACGGTTCTTTATTGTTTTTATTATGCAGAAGGTCACTCTGAGATGAGCGGAATCCTCTGTGATTTCTGCAAAACTCCAACCAGCTCCTCAAACAAATGTGAGGTGGACCTTGAAGATGATGGTGGTGAATATTCAGTGGATCTCCCAAGTCCTAGCCCTAAAGAAGATGATGGTTACCTGGAGACCACTGTGCTGCTGATGAAGGATGCAGGACCTTCAGCAGTTCTGGAGGAGAGCAGCTCTGGGATTGATCCCCATGGCATGGAAGCTTCTCTTGAACTTTCTGAGCAGCAGAGCACCACAGGTGAGAATTAACAGAACATTCCAGATCCACAAATGCAGCAAGAACGTTCCCAGAAGAGCTTTAGATAAAGCTGCTGATCATGTACATCCACCATGTCTTCCAGAGCTCTGTGTTGCTGACCTGGAGTGGAAAGATCTAGAGGATTCCGGTATTCAAGGGCGAGACAGTCCAGTGCTGGAGTCTGATTACTCCAGAGGTTTGTACAATAATCTCATCACAGCATCTTCTGAGTTAAAAAGCACTGGACTAATGTACGAACATCTGACTGAACCTGCAGGGCCTTCAAACTCTTGTTGGTGTGATCTGGACTTTTTTGAGTCTCTGGAGATTCCAGATGAGAACTGTTTACCAGGTGAAATCCAGCGGCACAATCAGGTTTATTTTAATCTTTCGGTGACATTTTATCCAATGGTTCTTTATTGTTTTTATTATGCAGAAGGTCACTCTGAGATGAGCAGAATCATCTGTGATTTCTGCAAAACTCCAACCAGCTCCTCAAACAAATGTGAGGTGGACTTTGAAGATGATAGTGGTGAATATTCAGTGGATCTCCCAAGACCTAGCCCCAAAGAAGATGATGGTTACCTGGAGACCACTGTGCTGCTGATGAAGGATGCAGGACCTTCAGCAGTTCTGGAGGAGAGCAGCTTTGGGATTGATCCCCATGGCATGGAAGCTTCTCTTGAACTTTTTGAGCAGCAGAGCACCACAGGTGAGAATTTACAGAACATTTCATCTCATCACAGCATCTTCTGAGTTAAAAAGCACTGGACTAATGTACGAACATCTGACTGAACCTGCAGGGCCTTCAAACTCTTGTCGCTGTGATGCTGATGGCTTAGAGTCTCTTGAAATATCCGAGGAGGGCTGTTTACCAGGTGAAATCCAGCGACACAATGAGGTGAATTTTAATCTTTTGTTGACATTTTAACGAACGCCTCGTAATGTTTGCAGAAGGTTGTCACCCTGGGATGATCGGAATCCTTTCAGATTTTTACAAAACTCACTTCAGCACCGAAAACAAATGTGAGGTGGACCTTGAAGATGACGAAGATGATCCAGTGGATCTCCCAAGTCCTAGCCCAACAGAAGAAGATGATTACCAACTGTACCGAAAAATAGCCAAGCTGGAAAGGTCTCTGAAGAGATGTCGCCTCCCCCTGACTGCTGTAACAGAGGTCTGGCACAACATCTTCATTGGGAATGAGTAAGTGAAGAAGATTCTCACACTAATATAAATAGAGTTGATCTGTGAATCTGAACGAGAGCCCGGTGAACCGCTCTCTCTGAGCTCGCAAGGATTTTTCCATCCGTCAAAAACGATCAAGTGAACTGGTTTCAGAGCTGTCGTGTGTCGAAATCAGTGAATGGGTTTGTGGATTTTCATTCCGTTTCCGCTATAGACTTTTTACAAGAAATGACTTAAATATCAGTAAAAAAGTTCATGTTGTAGTAAAACCCATTGTATAGTTTTGCATCAAGCAACACAGACCCCTTTGCTTTATGTGCATCTCCCAAAAAAATGTTACTTTGGAGAGCATAGACCCAGACCATAAGCGCTGCGTTTGGTCGGTTTTTAGTAGAGCGTTTGTAGAGTGACGTCATACATATCCGAGTGTCTCCGGCATGAGCAAAACAAACACAAACCACAAGCTACATGATTGTTAGGAAAGATTACTGGATGTTTTTTGTGGTAGTGGTTTGGACGGTCAGATTTAGGCTACGTCCAACACAGGGTTTCTTTTTGAAAACTGTTTTAATTAATTATCTTATAAAAACATCATAATTATCTCATAAAAATGACATTTATCTCATAAAAACGACACATTTATCCAAAAAAACTGCATATTTATCTATAAAAAAACGACCTCATTATCCCATGAAAACGAGAATTATCTCATAAAAACTACCTATAGTGACCTATTATGTGAACACGCAAAAGATGGCAAACGTGACCCGGCCCTTATTTAACCTAAATCCTCTATGAACTGTAAATTCTTTTGTATTTTTAAGATTTTTTTGTTTGGCCGTTTTGCCTTTATTCAGAACAGTCTTGATGTTAGAAAGAGGGGGAAGGTTTGGAAATGATGACGGGTTCAGGATTCGAACCCACGGTGCCTGGTGCAACTGTTCATCTATGTCCGGCGTAGCATCCTCAATACCATGGGGCCGTATTAATTCTTATGTGTGTTGTACTGCACTTGTAATCTGTTCTTGATGCGTCTGAAAGAAACTTTATTGCTATTATTAAACTTTAAAATGTGCTCTTCTGCAGAGAGACGGCAAGAGACCAGGAAAAACTGCAGGAGATGGGGATAACCCATGTTCTAAATGCTGCTGCACCGTGTGATCCCTTGCTGGAAACCAGCGAACCGACTGAGCAGGAAGATCTGTTTCCCGCCTGGAGCAGATTCTACGCCAACATGAAGATCACTTACTGTGCCTTGCCTGCAACATGCCATCAATTCAACATGATCAGATATTTCATGCCAGCTGCCAGATTCATGGCAAACGCCCTCCGAGAGCCAGAAAGTACGATCTTTAAGCAAGCGATGAACACTTTGGAACCAGGATGCCTTTCTGACGGAACTTGTGTTTTGTTTCTGTTAGATAAGCTGCTGATTCACTGCAGGGATGGAGTCAACCAGTCTCCAACACTTTTTCTAGCCTATCTGACCATGTACTGCAACATGTGCCTGGAGGAAGCCGTCGATCACCTGGTGAGAGTGAGACACATCCAGCCCCTCACTGACTTCCTGTTCCAACTGGCCTTCCTTGAATCCAAGCCTTCGACATGCCAAGAGCAAATGGACTTTTAAACGATTTGGAAAGAGATCACATGCTTCCCTGTGTCGTCTGGAATTTTATAATGTTTGCTTTTAAAAAAATTCAAAAAAAATGTTAAAAGGTTTGATGCATTATTTTTTAGAACAGGAGAAAAGTCCAGACATTTACAAAATAGTCATGAGTCTAACAGGAGCGGCCAAGGAGCTCTCTCCACAATCGTGTGACTGATTCCTTACAGATCTTCACTTGAGATGAGCTGAAAGAGACTTGCTACTCCTTCCCATCGAGAGGAGGCTGTCGAGGAGCGTTTCAAATACCTACCTACTAGGAGGAGACCCCTTTAATTATTCTGGGGAGCATCCTAGAAAAGCTGAAGGATTGATCAAGGAAGTGAGGACACCTTAGCGTCACCTACACTGGATCCATGTAGCCATGTAAACATATTCATAATTCTTCACGAATGAATACAGGAGCTCAGGAGCTGAGATAGAACTGCTTGAATTAACTGTAATTTCTGAGTAATTATTAACAGAAACAATACAAACATCTGAATGTTTAGGAACATGATTCTCTGCAGAAGGTTTTAGTAGAATGTGCTTTACTGGAAATCAGGTGATCCGTATGCAAATATGCAAAAGGAATGATGCAACTTCTGTTTTTATCCTGGACCTTTGCAGAGATTTGGTCAGTAATGATTGAGCAGAAAACCTGGTTAAATAAACCCCTTTGCTGTTCATCTCATTTTCAGTCTCGATAGGTTTCAGATTTCCACCACAAGGAACAAAGCTAAACACATAACACGCCACTTGGTACAACCAAGTCTGGTGTGAGCGAAAGTTCAGGGCACAGGAAGTGGGGAAACACAAAGGTTCATGGTTAAGGTCCGAGGTGAGGTCTCGGTGCATGACGGAGCTGGATGCCTGGTGGGCCACTGAAAAAACACAGGTTCCGGAGGGCCAAGGGACTTCCAGAGACCAATCTTCAGTTAAACGCAACAATATTGGTTCAGGAAATCCCCAAATTGATTCTTAATGCACATGCTCACCTCTCGTTAAAATAAAAGCTGATTAAAATAAACTACTGTGTGCACACGATTATTAATGAAGATGTGTATTTCAGTAATAAACTCATGCAGGAGAGTTTCAGTTTCTATCACTTATATCCAAACATGGACCCAATATCTGCAAAACTAACATTGTAAATGAAATATTGATAGCTAATCAATATCGAATCTAATCAAAACCACAAAAATAAGAATTGAATTACAAATTCTTCACAATCTATGTGGTACATCTATGCTGGTGTGCAATGTTTGTACATAATTCCTCTCATCTTTTATTTTTATTTTTACTGCACTATATTCCTTTTTATTCTATGTAACTCTTGCTCTGATTGTTTGGTAGTCTATCTCCTGCTAGTGGTACCCAAATTTCCCAGTGGGATTAATAAGGTACATTCTAATCTATTCTACATCACCATCCTTCTCAGTCTCGCCAGCTCTCAAGTAGCTCTTTGCGCTAGTATTGTATCTCCTAGTGCCGGGTATTGTGACCAAATTGATACAATTTCAATCAAATATTGATTAGCTATCAATATTTCATTTAGAATGTTAGTTTTGCAGATATTGGGTCCATGTTTGGATATAAGTGATAGAAACTGAAACTCTCCTGCATGAGTTTATTACTGAAATACACATCTACATTAATAATTAGTGCACATAGTAGTTTATTTTAATCAGCTTTTATTTTAACGAGAGGTGAACATTAATTTCAGTTTATGTGGAGCAAGTGCATTAACCCTTTAACTCCTATAATGATAATTATAACAGTTTGCCTGGAATTGTAGTCTTGTTTAAAATCATTGCGTCAGAAAATGTGTATAATTTTTTTATCATTTTTCTTTTCAGAGGAAATAAAACTTTAAAAATCTGGCAAATATTTCTTATATAACTGCTCAGAACAGTGTGTAATAACAAGAAAAGGATTTGAATCATCATCAAGTTTCTCTTTATAAACAATTATAAATGTACAGCAACAAGATTTTTGAGATTACAGAAAAATCTACATTAAAAAACACAATATTATATAATGTCAAATAGTCAAATACAAAATGACACTGTACAGTGGTACCCCGAGATATGAAAGTAATCCGTTCCAGAGTGACGTTCGTATCTCGAACATTTCGTAACTCGAAGCTTTCGTATCTTGGGGTACCACTGTATAAATAAAAACATTATTGTTACAAAGCTGCTGGGAATATACCCTGTGTATAAAATACTTCCATATGACTGTGGTTGAGACGGTGACACGCCCCCTGCTGCTGCTGCTTGTGTTTCACAAAACTCACAGGGCTCTCATTCTCGACGATAGTATAAACATCTCCTTTCACTATTTACAAGTGTTTTGGCTCTGAAATCTAACACTTTAGTTTGCCAAAAACGGCTGAAGAATGTGAGGGAATAACATATAACACTAATAAACATACTACTACTACTAATATAATGCTTATACCATTATATACTGTATAAATATTATATTTACAATAAAATCTCCACTAAAACACTGCTAAAGTAATCGCAGGAAGAAAACAATCACTCATTTGTCACTGCTCTCGTCACTCCATAAACTTCCCGCCCCTGGCACACACGCAATGTTGTCATTACCATAAAAAATGTAATATTATTCGAAAGGTCTTTTTCTCAGCCTTCAGAGTCTGTCGTGAGTCTGTTTTTTTTGATAGTGCGCACAACACTTAAGCTATGGTGGTTTGAAGTGCGCATGTCATTATTCTGTCACCGGTGAGAGGTTCAGTGTTAAGGGGTTAAGGATCGAATCGGATTTCCCGAAGGGAAGAACCGTCCTGGTTTCAGAGCTCCGCCTCGAGTAAAAGAAGAAGAAACCACACAAAAAAAACTTGAGCCATGAAAAAAAACTATATTAGTTTGTTCACTGTAAAGATACCTTTCGAAAATCATTAAAACTCTGGGAAATTTCCTCAGAATACACAGCATTTACACATAGACTTGTATTGGGTGGTAATCATTCTGCAACCAGCCACAGGGGGGCACTCGCCGTGGTTTTCCTTCACTCCGTGTGAGACACACTTGATGTAAACTCATCAGTACTTTTCAGTTTAGAACAGCAGGTGTCAGTGTTGAGTAATGAGCAAGTGTTCCATGAAACTGATTTCATGTTAATCGTAAAAAAATAAAGAATGTTATTCGTGTACATCATGACGCTACATGCTTTTACACATAAAACAAACAAATCAGTGACATCATCATCAGCCAAATCACTCTATTAGAGGCAAAATCCATTTCACAGAAAGAAAAGATCACATGCGTCATTTTTCCATTACTGTAAGCTCTCGGATGCATCAACAACACACTTAAAGGTCACTCAAAAACAACTCTCGAAGTGCATCACATGAAATAAAGTGTACTACAGATGGAAACAGAAGACACAAGATGGAGCGTACATATATATAAAGCAGAGAAGTGATGCACATTTGAACTTTCAGGGAACACTTGTCATTTATAAAAATGATTATCTCCTTATAAATGTCACCCAAATACATTCTGAATAACTTATTGGAGCCAAAATGTTTGGTATTAACATATAAAATAACTACAGCTGCAAGAAAAAGTAATTGAACCCTTTGGGATTACATGGAGTTTAAATTGTGCTCTGAACTTCATCAATATCACTAAAACTGAAAACACAGTCTGCTTAAATATTATATTATGATCTATATTGTATTGTATTATTGTGTATATTATATCGTTTTGTAAAAAAATTATAATTAACAAAGATCAAACTTGAAAACAGCAACCAACATAACTCTAACCAAACTCTGACTCAGATTAACCAGATACCGTGACTTACCGGTAAATACAAAAAGGATTATTCCATTTACAAAACACAAGAACACTGATCTCAACAAATACCACTAAGAAACAATCCAAATGTGTTTGAAAATAAACAACAATATTTTATACAACATAGAATAACCTTGAGGCCCAACCCTGAGGCCTATTTTCCGAAAATCCTATACCTTCCCTTTATAAGGCATTTCTCAGCTTTTACAAGGCCTAATCTGCAAATCTTGGTATCAAAATGAAGATAGGTTCTTGGGGAGTGGTGTGGATGAGTTAATTTGACAGTCAAGAACACTGGGTAAGAGTAATTGATGTTGAATTGGCCAAAAAATTAACTCCGCCCCAAAAAAAACCACATGTTTCCTCCAATATCTCCTTATTTTACTTATAACGAAGCAAATAAACACAATCAATTGTAACCACTACATGTCAAGAACATCTGTAGCAAGTTTGGTGTTCATACTACAAGAAACTAATATTCTGTAAAGGTTTTGATTGAACAAAGTTCAGGCGTAATCCATGTTGGCACAGTTTGGCACAATTTGGCACAATAATTGAAATATGGAAAAAATCTTGTCCAAAGCTTCCGCTACGTTCATGGTCTTCTTTTCTTGCTTACGGGACATGATTTCAGCAAAAAAACCTCCTAAAGAAACACTGTAAAAGGGGGGGTTGATGCCCGTGTCTCCGTGAGCCATGCGTAAGCTCTCTTTCGCTCCCTGCTCTGAAATACTTTGCGCCATGTAAATGAGTTGCATATCGCTGGATTCAGCTGGTTGTTAGATTCATTTGATGCCATGGTTTTGGTGTTTCCGTTTATATTGTGGATACATATCGCACATGAACAAAAACGTGGTCATGAATTATACTCCGGCTATGTTGTTTATTTGCATGACGTTCGAGCTGTGGTTCACGGATATGAAATTGAATTAGATACGTTTATAGAGGAGTTTCCGCTGAGCGCAACGGTATGTAATATGTGTGGGTTACTCTCTCAGGGTTAGTGAGTTATGAACGAAAATGTAACGCACAAGGGGGCAAGTCCCCGGTACCAGGGACTCTCCGGTTTAAGAGGTTAAACTCAAGAAACAAGAATTAATATAATGAAAGTACAGTGGTACCTCGAGATACGAAACTAATCCGTTCCAGAGTGACGTTCGTATCTCAAACATTTCGTATCTCGAAGCAAGTTTTTCATGTAAAACACCTAATCCATGCAACGGCTCTCAGAAACAACAATAAGTAGATCAAGTAACGTTTCTTCAATCCTTAAATCTACACATTGTTAATGTAATAAATGATAATAAAACAGAATAAAACACAAACAAAATACGTAATACGTTCACAAATGTGAAACCTTACCTTGAGTAATGACTTCTCCATGAGCAAATTGGAGCCAGGAACGAGCCAACTCCACATAATCTCAAAGAGCTCACATACTTTTTCTTTGACAACAATTTGGTGTGGTCTCTTTTCGACTGACATTATAATAACTGATCGATAATTCGAGAGGTTCTGAGGAACAGTGCACTGATGAAGTATTGAAATGTAGATGTAAAGCGTTTACGATGCGCTTTCAAGACACTTAGAAACGTCTTCCCAATCAAGCTCAAAGGTGTGAAATGATGCAGGCATATGATCGCACGTTACGTCATTATAATATAACAAAAATGTTCTATTTTCATCAGGAGGGGTCTAGACGGGAGTGTCCATCTGACTTCCTTTGGCTCCAACGGGAACCACAGCGTAGCTTCCCTCTTGGAATCGAATCCATCGCAAACGTAATTCATTCTGAACCTGACAACAAACACAAGGACAGAAGCTTCACTGAAAGAACAAAAGTCTATGTAATAAAAGTGTAGCACAGAGCGAAATGACAGAGAAAATACTGAATATTGTGATTCACATGAGCAAAAGGCAGCCGGAGAAGATGATTTTTGAAGCAGTGGAACTGACAGAGAGGTTGTGCTCCGGTGGATGTAATTATTAAACTGTGCAGACAAGGGAAGGTGTGTCAGGCAGAGAGTGCATTGTGCTCATTTAAAGCAGCCACGGAGCTCGGAATAAACGCCTCTGGAATAAATAACGAGGGCTTTTGGGTGTCAAAAAAACCTAGAAAACGAAGCAATGCTTGCTCATTTGGTTGGGATAAATATTTTTTTTTCTGTTATTACTATTCACTGTCGCTAGGTGTCACTAGTGAGGAGATGCTGAACACAAAACTAATCTTGTTTCAAACAGAAACAATGAGCACTATTTAATTTCACGAACACACGTTGTTGCATCAATCTCACACAATTCCTCTAAAACGTATAAAATGTTCCACAAGAATGAGAGCCAAGCTTCTTTAGTGAGATGCGCTTCGAGTGCGCCATGCTTCTTCCATGTCTTATCACTGGGATTTGGCGCAGCACCACAAACGGCCGCTCAAGTTACAAAGAATTGGTTGAAGTTGCTGTAGCAGAGATGCAGAGCACGTTCTCACCATATGCGGCCGCTACAAATCAAGAGGTTACAGAAAGTTAACCATGACCATAAAAGGACTGTCAAGAGGTTACAAGAGTTTGCAAAGAGCCCATGACTCCAGCTTGAGACTTTTCCAAGGACTTTTGATCTCGGATGTTGACTTTTATTTTGTATTTTTTCAATTCTTGTTTCACATTAGTATCCAGTGTTCAAGCTGTCAGTACACGATCCGGACAAACAAAAAAACAAACCAAAAAAATAGAAATCGAATATTTTAAACATTTTGAAAAAATGCAAAGTGTAAAGTGAAGAAACATGAGCCGAATCGGTTAAAATAGTATCTTTGTTACTGTGATGATGGTTAAAAGACATCATCCCCATGATCTGTACAACCTTTTTAAAACACTAATTCCACTTCAGGTGTAATCATTTTAATTGATTATTGATGGCTGTGTTGTTTATTTGTGTTATTAAAAACAAACATTCATTTTTCACTGAGTTTTATTGTGGCCCTGATGACATCATTTCCTGTACTTCCTTCCATTGGTCAGGATTAGACCATTACGAGATTGTGAGGGGGGTTTATAAATACAGTTTGTATTTATTTAGAGATTCTTAACAGCTTATATGTGATGTAGATTTGTGAATTGTATGTTTAATGTGTTCAAAAGTGAGTGTGTAGAGATGTAAATGTCTAGATGTGACGTTATCCGTGTCCTCACAGAGACTATCTGTATGTGCTGATTTATTGATGACGCCCCAAACCTTCTACTTCTCCTACTATTATGGAAAAACCTGATCATATTCCAAGTTATATCCCAGACGTAGCTCTAATTTACTATACAACACCCTTTCAGCTGCTTTTCAGCTTTGTGGGATCATTCACTCACCTCCTGGTTGAGGAAACAGTAGAGAACTGCCACAATGAGACCCTTCAGAAAAAACACAGTCAAAATGTACTGTTTGTCTGGTGAAAAAGGTCAAAATATTAAAAAAATGGCTATATTTTTGTACACAGACTGCAATTTTATAAAATGCTAATATTTTTTAGCACAAAAATAACAAGACATTTGTTTTTTGTACATTGCACGACTTGTTTAAACCAGTTATTCTTGGATAATAATTTATTGAAAGAGCAAGAAATGTCAATGAATCAAACAACTGACATTTTAAAACTCGTTCCTGCAGAGAAATAGAAAAATACACAGCATTACCAGTTAAAAATAATCTTAACAGAGTCGACAATCAGACGGAACAGGGTTTGGTGCATGGCTTTGTTTTGAATCATTTGTTAGTCGCATCGTAATTAAGAGTATGAACTGATAGAAACATTATTCATTTATTGTGTGGAATTTAATTTCAATTTCCAGGTGTAATGTCTGCTGTAGATGAATCTCGGATTCTAATCTTTCTTTGTTTTCCTCTGACTGTGCGTAAACCGTTTTGTTAAGTTGTTATGTTCTTTTCAGAATATCTTCATACATCTTTAGACAGGCTTTTCTTCCGTTGCTATGCTACTGTATTGCTGTGCTGCAGGAATTCACTGCTTTTACGACGTTCATGTCTCTGGTTTCCTCGAACTGTTTGTTTTTTCTGTGCAGTGTCGGTGAGTGCCCTCAAAGGCACTTTAAATAAAATGCAGTATTATTACTATTATCTCCATTCCCTTTGCTAAAGTAGCCTAAAATAAAAACCTACTTTCTCCATTTCTCTATTCTCCACTGGGAACTTGTTCCTTCGAGTCGGATTGCCAAAGGAGGTCCAGATCAGGAGAATGAATGTGCAGGACCTCCCAGTAATTCCATCCGAAATTATTGGATTTTTATTGATTTATTATGTTCTCTGAGGAGGACAAATAGGGATCTCTGTTTAAGAAAAACAACTGTATTTTAAAGAAAAATTTCAGTAATGTATTACCTAAATTGTAGGCATGAATCATTCCTCACTCTGATTGGACGATAGCCCTGAATATTCATAGCATTGACTCAAGTGAAAATGGTCATATGGTGGGGTAATTTCTGAATCTCATTAACTAGTACTCTGACTAGGAAATATGTAAAAGTGACATGCCTACCTTTGTGAATAAGACTCTTTGCAGAGGAATAAATGTTTGAAGAAATAAATTAAATGTTCTTTGAGAATTATAACAAAGGAGAATCCACCCACTCTGTAAAACACTCAAGTGGTATAACTACATGCGCTCAGCTCTTTCCAAAAGCAAACATGTCTCTGGGGGCTTCTCGGCTACGAACCTTTGGAGTTACATCACACAGGATTATGGGTAAGTTGAGAAACTGATAGGTGAGGTTCATTAGTTCTCCGAATGATGCGGTTTGGGTTTAAGCCGATGCTTTACCGATGGATTACCTGGAAGGAGCCCAAGCACAGCTCGATGCCCAGCCGCAGACTCAAGCTGAAGAAGTCTGGGAAGAAGCTGCAGATCATGTAATGGGAGCCGAAGAGAGGAATGAGCAGAAGAGTGGACTTGGCCAGCCGTCTGAGGAAAACGGAGATAAAGATGGAGTTTCAGAAGAGGGTTAGTGGAGAGATTAGTGCCGCAGGCTTCTCATGAAGGGACTGCTTGGAAACGAGGATGCTTCGAAGTAATCATGAGGCACTTTTTACTTTTTTATAAACGTTCCTCAGAGTTTTACTAGTTACTTGGGTTTAAAAAAGGACAACTTCCACATTATAAAACAAAACAGTACTCAGAGACAGGGAGCAATAACTGAAAAGAAAAATTCATCAATTCCAAATCGATTTAAGAAGCATTAAAGTACCAGACTTTAAAAAGTTACTTGCACATAAATATAGTCAAAGAACATAAAAAAATGTGACGACAGGAACCTTTGAAACTGTTCTGGACTAAGCAGGTGAAGGATGGGTGGATGCACCTGTACTGGTAGGAGTTGTTGAACTGGATCAAGCGAGGGTTCAGTTTCTGCACAAGAATCCTGATGATGTTCAAAAAGAGAAGAAAGTTGACCTGGAAGCGAAAGAAAAACAATGCTAATCTTTCTTTTTATTCTCACTTTTTTGCTTTATAATTAATAACATACATAATGAATATATGAATAACATTTATTTAAATAATTTCATGTGTAAATTGGAAGCTTTTCGATCCATAAAGATTTCTTTAAAGTAAAAAAACTACGATAACTACGATAGTTACACAAGCTTTGGAGTCTGATTGACCCACGAGCTCAGTTTCCATTTTTTATCAGTTTGGTTCAATTTTGATGATTGGTGTTAGATGCTCCGCCCTTTTCAGATCTCTCCAGAGGTTTCAAGTCTCGGGTCTCGAACATTCACAGAGTTCTGTTGGAGCTGCTCCTGTGATAAATAACGGTTGTGTGTTCGGCTCATTGTCCTCAGCGTCGTGCACAAATGATTTCATAGAGTTCAAATAAAAAAAAAAGCTTGAAAACGCGACAGACGTTAAACATGCCGTTGAACAGTTGAAGAAAATTATTAAAGATGCACAAATTCATTTGATGGTTTTTAGTTACTGCTGCACCCTCTTCGATGCGTTCTTACCGCAATAGACACGACAATGGGACCCTTGATGATCCACCAGTAAGGAGACGCTTCGTTTATGTCCCAACATCTAGAAAGAGAGATCGCAGTGTTACACCTACAAAAAATGTCTTAAAATTAACTTTGCAAAAAGGGGATTTTCAAGAATTAGCATAACGCGGCTAGCATGACAGTATGGTACAATAGCTTAACATGCATAAAACAAACATAAGTGTAATTTAACTTTTTAAAATCACATTTTTCTGGCCAATGTCTTTATTAGTCTTATTATTTTAATAGGGCATTGATGAGAGTTTCAGGAGATTGTAATGCCATTTTTAATAAACTTGACTTCATTTTCTAGGCTGATTTTGTTAGGCTTTTACTCCGGTGTAACAATTGAAGAACCTTGTGGAAACGTACGCTACCGTTCAGAAGTTTGGGGTCATGTAGAAATGTCCATATTTTTGAAGAAAAAATTTTTTTTTTTCAATGAAGATCATTTTAAACTAATCACAAATACACTCTATACAGTGTTGATGTGGTAAATCACTCCTTTAGCAGCAAATGTCTGGTTTTTGGTGCAATATCTCCATCGGTGTATAGAGGCCCATTTCCAGCAGCTTTCACTTCAGCGTCTGATGGTACAATGTGTTTCTCATTGTGGCAGAAGCTGATAGATGATTAGAAAACCTTGTTCATCTTGTTGGATAAAACTGACCAGCAGGTGGAGTATCTGGAGCATCATATTTGTGGGTTCGATAGAAATGTCCAGAAAAAGAGAACATTCATGTGAAACTCGACGGTCTATTCTTGATCTTAGAAATGAAGGCTATTCCAGGAGAGAAACTGTGAAGAAACTGAAGTCTCTCCCTTCAGAGAACAGCACAAACAGCCTCTAACCAGAGGAGAAAGAGAAGTGGGAGCCCCCTCTGAGCACGAAGATAAGTACCGTAGAGTCGCTTGCTTGAGAAATAGACGCGATCTTTCGTGTTTAGCAATGCTCTGGACGGTTCTCAACACATTGTTAGTAGTTTCTGCATCTCCTTAGATGTTTCCTCTGCTTGATGCCAAGCACCCTTCTAAACCAGATGAACACCTACAACCATGGGATGTGTCTTTCAGTTGTTTCAGAAATAGAAGCTTTGTTGGTGTATGTTTCCCACTCATTACTTTGTTCACGTTAGATTATTTCTGATACTGTATAAAGTGTGACGAATGCTGCTCAAAGGCCCCCCAGAGAACTCGCCAGAGTCTAGATTGGTCTCTGCACATAGGAACCCTCCTGGGGTTGCCCTCAAGCAGGAAGGTGATGAAACAGAGCTTGTTCAAAACTCCAGCTACGTGATGCAGAGAGAAAAACTGTGCAATTACTCCGTGTCTTCGAAAAGCATCCGGGAGAAGATCCACAGAACAATGAAGATCAGCGGAAGACCTGTCAGAAAAAGAGCAGAGATGAACAAGATGATTGCTGTATGAAGAAGTGCACAGATAATAACACCAGTAGCGATTACAGGAAATGATGCGTTTAATCCACGCAGGGTCACGATGCACACACCGCTTCCCCGCACCAACTGGTTTTTAATTCAATCCCAACTTTTGCCGAAATTCCCAGAGAGTTATTACATAATTGTGGAAAATGGATCAGGGATCATTGAATGGATCACAAAAGCTTCCACTGCCACGGGTGCCTTACGCCAGGTTCCGCGGCTGCACAGCTGCAGGACGGAACAAATGCTCAAAAGCACGATTTAACGGTTCATCGCTTCAAAAGGTGAAAAAACAACATGTTTTATTCATTTACTCTAGAAATTCAACACCTTTGTAGTGTACAGTTGTGTTTCTAAGTTTACACACACCCTGCAGAATGTTCTGTTTCTTGGCCTTTTTTAGGAATTAATGAATGATGACACAAAAGCATGTTTTCCACTCATAGTTAGTGCTTGAGTGAAGCCATTTATCTTCAAACAACTGTTTTTTTTCTTGTAAAAATTCCCCTGATCAAACGTTTAGTGATTTTTGTTTGATAACCTGCTCAAAAACTGACACCGAAGGGTTCGAGCGGCTGCTGAAGGGAACCATCTTCATCTCGACGGTTTGCTCGGTTTTACTGCAGAAAAAGTTTCTGAGTTTCTGGCTCCTGATGGACCCTCGCCTCTTTCAGCCAGTGATGCACTGACATTTCTGAATTCTGAGCGATGGGGAAAGCAAAAGAGCCTTCGAAGGCTCTACGGGAAAAGGTTGAACTGTAGGAAACAGGAAAGGGATATAAAAGATCTCCAAGGAATCAGCAACTCTGATGAAGAAGTGAAAAGTGAGGGATTCTGGTGAAACCGACAAACATTACTGTCAGAAAAACTCAGAAATAACTTCAGATGAAATACAGGGCTCTCTGAAGAAAATGTGACGCGGTTGTTTCAAGGAGAACAATATGGAGACACTCGAAGAACAATGGGTTTCATGAAAGTCACAAAGCATCTGCTTACAACACGCCAAACACCTCAGAGACAAGCTCCAAACTCCTGGAACAAAGTTATTCTGATGATGAGACCAGCATTGAACTTTCTGGTTGAACCATAAACTCTACATTTGGAGAGCAGTCAACCAGGCCTGTGAGGAATAGAGCACGGTGAAGCACGGAGGCGGGTCACTGATGTTCTGGGGATGTGTGGGCTCCAAAGGAAACTTGGTCAGAATCAATGGAGGATGAATGCAGCATGTTTATCATCAGCCGAAAGCTGCTCCTGGGACGTTACTGAACATTCCAACACCACAACGATTACAATATTAAGAGCTTTTTGTTCAGGGTCTGTGTTATCATTCATATTTTCTGAAAAATGGTCAATACATTTGTGTAAACTGATGAGCACAACTGTATATTTGAGAAGACTTTCAGAAGACGTCACTCACACGGCCTGAGGGAGACATTCAGATGCAACTAAAACAGTTTTTTGTTTTTTACCAAATCTGATACCTTAACATCACAAGCAAATCCACGTGGAGCTGATGTTGCCCTTTACTTTAACACCAGTCTACACTCAACACCAGTGAAGGTACTGTGTGCATCTGTCAGATCAGAGCAAGGATTGGTTCCGAGACAAACATTTTTAAATAAAATACAGTTTTACATGAAATCATAAAAACGATTTCGATGGCTGATCTTTCTATGTGTTTGTTGTTTCAAGACAGTTGCGTAAAGAAGCACTTGGTGTCTCCACTCGTGTCCTGAACACAGGAAACAGGAAATGAAACGAGAGGAAAGGGAAGGCAGCACCCAGGAAGTGGTCTTACCCCAGCCCAGCAGAGAGAAGCCCCAGAGA
Source organism: Danionella cerebrum (assembly GCA_007224835.1). NCBI lineage: Eukaryota > Metazoa > Chordata > Actinopteri > Cypriniformes > Danionidae > Danionella > Danionella cerebrum. The sequence continues at coordinate 175,298 of SRMA01026816.1, read as the reverse complement.
CAGCAGCGGCGCCGGTGCGAAAACACAGAGATCAGCAGAGAGTTCAGATAGAGCGCCTCCACCAGCAGCCAGAAGAAATTACACAGCACGCAATAATGACAGAACACCACCGACGCCTTACAGGCTGCCTGCCCAGAGAGAGGGGGAGGGGGCAACGAATGAGGGGAGGGGTTCACTTTTTTATTTACAAACAAGGCTGTTTCACAATTCATAGTCATGAACTGCAACTAAAACTAAGTCACAAACAGCTGTGTTGCACGGAAACAGAAGAAGACTCACGGTAGAGAAGGAGCAGTGATCGGTGTCCTCTCGGGAAAACAGCACACCATCTTTAACAAACACAGCCACAGCCTTGAGGATGAAGGTGAAGAAGAGCTGCATGTGGATGTAGTTTCGAGTGCAGTGCAGGCGCCTGATGGACAAAACATCATCAGATCGAACACAAGAAATATGGAGTGCCTCAAGGATCAGTATTAGGCCCAATCATGGTTTCTGTTGTACATCATGATACATCGGAGTTGGCGGGTGGGGGGATGGGGGGAGCTCGCTTTCCTAAAAGAAAAAGTACTGTACCTGAAGAGAAGTAGTATCACCACGGCAACCGAGAGCGAAAGGAGAGATGCTCCGTATCCCACACTGTAGATCAGCTTCACCGTAGCAAAATAAGAGTCCTGCAGAGACAACATCGATGTGTACACAACTTTCACTCCACATTATTTCACATTCTTCTCAATAAACATCTATTCTTTGCAACGGGTAACTGTATTTTTGTTTATTTTATCTCTGCCATCGTTTTATACAATAAAATATAGGAACACGGAACAAGAGTGCACCCCCTGCTGGCTCAGAGCGAAACAAATGGAATGCCCTTTATTTTCAGCAGCAGCAGCTTCCCCTCTGTGTGAAAGAATCGATGATGAAACTGTTAAATGTAAGCGAGTTTAATATCTCTGTGAATGCTTTAGAAATGTACACATTTGCAAATGAAAAATTCCCCGTCAGGATTTTATTTAAATATTTAAAGTAAAAGTATGTGCTTTTTTTTGTGGAAAAATTCAGAACCTAAGACAGTTCAAGTCACACCCACCAAAATTTGCCAAGACATCCAAACTGGTCTTACTGGTCTGAGGGTTAGACTGGTAACAGTAAATGAATTCTCGGAAATTGTTGAGAATGCAAGGGGTCAAACTTTGTAAAACTGTAACTCAAACTCAGAACCTGACAGAAACGCCAAACCCATCACACCTGTGGAAGTTACCAGTCTGTCCAAGAACATACCAACCACTGTGCAAAAGTATTTGAACCCCCCCCCCGGCTCTATAAAGGGTTAAATAACTACCATTGACTTATAATGACTTGAACGAAAAATCACAGAGAAATTGCTTATGCTAATCGTAACAACACATTATAAACATGTTATGACATCACAGATGTCGCCCTGGCAACCAAACTGTTTACCCCAGCAACCAATTTTCTGAACTTTCAGCTTTTGGTAAATGACAGACATGAGGGTTGACAAACATAGTGACAAACATTATTTTAAGTCACTGAACCCTCCATAGCAACCAAACGGTTTACCATAGCAACCAATTTGGCACCGATAAGGAAAGTCCTAGAGACATGGGGGTTGGTTTATATTACTCATTGACATGGGGAACTTTTTATAATGGCCAAGAAAAATACTTTCAAATGGCACTAATACTAGAAAACAAAGAGAAATGAAAAGTATTATTATTGTAAGACGTTAAATCATTTAGAAAACCCTTCACTGTTTCCAGATTGGACTTCTTTGGCCCCATTGGTTCAGGAAAAAAGGCTTATGAGCTTTGGCTGCTTGGCAGAAGAACAACGTTTGACAGAAGCTTGTGAATTCAGATGGAGCAGACCTGAGGGGTCTGGTCCTCGATGCTGCAGGCCTCGTGGTACTCGGGGACAGGACCGGACCAGCCCATGGCGCTGCAGTTTCGGCTCACCACGCCTACAACAGCCAATCAGAGAGCAGATGATCAATATACACAATGGTAGAGCACAGGAGAGAGCTTTTCTGGACGAGAACCATTCTAGTCATATTTGTTCCTATTTGTGGCAGAACCCGTACCGTACCCCCACAAGTGTCTTTATCCTGGATCAATGCTACCGGTTCCGGTCAGAGTTCTGTCACTTTCAGTCTTTAAAAATGAGCCCCAGATTGTTGCTTTGGGGTGTGATGAGTGTGAACCCTTTCATTCGATTTGATTAGAATCAAAACAAGACCTTGACAAAGTCGTGGCCAAAAGTTTTGAGAATTACAGAAATATTGGAAATTGGAAAAGTTTCTGCTTTAGTTTTTATGATGGCAGTTTGCATACCGTCCAGAATGCTACGAAGAGCGAACGGATGAACTGCAAAGTCCTTCTTGATCAGATGGATCCTCCTTTGACAGGAAAATTAACTTTCTGCTATTAAAGGAGAAATGACAGTTTGTTAACTCCAGTGAGAATGTTACGAGCACAAGGCTGGAGATCAGTCTGATTGGGTTCGAACGGCAGATTTGACTTTTTAAAAGGAGGGCCATGCTTGAAATCATAGTTCTTCCATTGGTAACCATGGTGACCTGCAAAGAAACGATCACACCTAAATCAACAATTTATAGGATCATCAAGAACTTCAAGGAAAGAGGTTCAAGTGTTGAAAAGAAGAAAGTCCAGCAAGTGCCAGGAATGTTTCCTGAAGAGGATTCAGCGCCGGGATCACTGGGAGTGCCACCAGTGAAGAGCTTGCTTGGGAATGGCAGCAGGCAGACGTGGTGCATCTGCGCCCAAGACTTTTGGGAGATGGGCTGGTGTCAAGAAGGGCAGAAAGAAGCCACGTCTCTGTGAGGACTGGGGCAAAGTCATATCCATAAGATGAAGCCCCTTTACGATTATTTGGGGCATCTGGAAAAAGGCTTGTCCGGAGAAGAAATGCTGAGCGCTGCCCAAAAACACCGCCATGAATAAAGAGCGGCACCAAAACACCCTCCAACAGCAACTTCTTCCAACAATCCAACAACAGTTTGGTGAAGAACTGTATTCTCCAGCTCAATGGAGCCCAATTACTCAGGAGTTGATTGAGAGCAGGCCCCGCCCAAGTGCAGAGGTCCTGGAACAGAAGGTCCAACACTGCAAATACTGACTCTTTGCCTAAATGTTGTGAAATTGTCGATAAAAGCCAACAAGAAGCTCAACAAGAGCTTCTAATTATATTTCAGTAAACAACTGAAACAAAGATCTCAAAGCAGTTTAGCTATGAAAACCAATATTTGTGTCGTTGTCAAAACCTTTGGTCTCGACTGTAGTTTGACGTTCTAATGTGCTCAGATCGTAGTGTTTCGTGCTGTACTGGTTTCACACCCGTGTTGTTCCCGAAGAGAGAGAAGAAAGATGGACAGGGGGAATGGATCGTCTCCCCCACCGCAGCACTGGGCCAGCAGACCAATGAATCCCATAGAGCAGGACAACCTGAACACAACAGTTTCAAATAGAGAACGAAGGTCATTTTAGAGCCGCACAGAGACAAACTGTGTTTACTCTTTAAGACATTAAAACATTTAAATTGCTCTGAAATCATGTTATTGAATATGTCATGACATAATATATAAAATCAAAAATAGACAACTCATTGTAGGATTGTAGGGATTTGTAAATTGATAAAACACTAACAAATCAACTCGATCAAATATCTGCGGGGAATTCTGAAGCATCCCTCAGCATCGAGCTCTAAAAGTTCTTCTTGAAAAACGAAGAACGATCGATGCTTCAATCTGTCGCCAACAAGATCTGCTGCGGTCCTTAAAAATCACGGCGCTCAGGCAAAACCGAGACGCAGTAGTTTTTGTTGTGTGATGTATTAATGTTTGATAAAATCAGAAGATTTTGGTTAAATTATTAACCTTAATTTCATGCTGTGGAGTTAAAGAAGTGTTGACTAAAACTCATCCTTGTGAAACATTTGGAAATGGTTCTTTTGTTCACTGAGGCACTGATTGAATTTGTTCGTTTTAAAGGGGCGCACTCGTTTCTGCTGAGCCCTGAATATTGCTGTTCATTATAAACGAGGTCATTTGCTCAGTTTGCTAAACTCACTCTCCAAGTCAGGGCAACGTGTCAGAAACACAAAACACGACTCCCTCCTCTCATTAGTGCTCAGCCTGATCTCCGGCGGGCTCCTCTTTCAGCCTCTCATTTGATGTGTACCTGAGGAGCCGCTCGAGTTCCCCGGCGCTGTGATCTCTCGCAGACACAGCTGCTCATCTCTCTGCAGCTGGAGGATGTATTCACACTCGGGATGCACTCTGCACAGGACCTGGGAGAGACACAAGCCAATGAGTCGGGGATGCTCTTCCATCTTCAGACACTCAGAGCAAATTATAATCAACAGTCGACGCTGCTCTGACCCACTTTCCAAACCAATGCTTGTGCTTGCGATTACTTCTGATTGCATTCGGCGGCGGCAGGTTCTTTGCCGACAAGCGCTACAGCTTTGATTAAATTCTCTTCTAGTTTGAAAGCAAACATACAAGCAGCAACCTTCATAAACCCGAAGTGATGCTGGAGAAACGAGAAGAGCATCTAATCAGGAGCTTGTTCAGCATGTGAACACGGCTCAGCCTCAGCACCGCTGCCTCCAATCAAACACTCGAGTGAGTCTCGGAGTCAAACGCTATGATGAGCCGCGGAAACAGAGTCTCCGGGAGATTCGGAAAAATGCAGGAAGTTTGTTTTCAGACCAATCCACATCCCGTCTCCTGTTTTCAGTTCATACGCAATAATAATAATAATTATTTAGCAACATTTGCTCGATTCAAAAGCAATAGCAAAGTATTCCGAATGGATATTAGTCCACTTTAAGCAACTTTATTTAAATGTTTTATTAGGTTTACAATCAAAAGATGGGTGCTTTCGTGTTACTAACCCTCAGGTTTTTCTTTATATTATTAACAGGACTCAACGTAACAAACAATTAGCAAATAAATCCTAAATATAGAACAGAGAATGCATTACAGAGAAGACTGAGAGAATGTCCAGCAGTTCTGTGAGAGCAAATGTCTTGTTGATGCCAGAGGAGAACGGCCAGACTGGTTCGAGCTGATAGAAAGGCAGCAGAAACTCAAAAAAAAAACCAATGGAGGTCTGTAAAAGAGCATCTCTGAACACACAACACGTCAAACGTGCCACTCCTGCAGCTAAGAACAGGAAACTAAGGCAACAAATCACACAGGAGGATCCATCCTGCCTTGTATCAACAGTTCAGGCTTGTGGTGGTGGTGTAATGGTTTGGGGGTGTTTTCTTGGAACACTTTAGGTCCTTTAGTACCAACTGAGCAGGTCGTCTCAGCACCACAGCCTCTTTGAGTATTGCTGCTGAGCATCTCCATCCCTTTATGACCACCGTGTCCCCATCCTCTGATGGTGCTTCCAGCAGGAGAGCACTCCGTGAGATAAGGCTCTCGATCTCCTTGATTAACTCCTTCACTTTGTGTGTAAAAACAGGGAATTAAACTTAACTTCAATTGGCGTCGTGGTGCAGGTGTCTTTCTTTTTGGGATTTTTTTTTACCAACACCACGCCATGAAGGATCAACACGGTACTAGTAAGGTGTACCTAATAAAGTGGCCTGTGTGTAGAGGAGTGTGTGTGTGTAATATATATCTATATATAAAAAGCAATCTAGCTTTCAGAAATAATATTTAGTAAGATCCCAGGCTTTCGGAGGCTCCAGGAGCGTGATCTCCTGTGAAATCTTCCGTTTCGATGCCTCCGTCTAGTGCAGTTTAACGTAAAAGATGCGTGTGTTATTTGAAAATGTATGTGAATGTTTAAACAAATGCAGGAGTGGTTTGTTGTGCACGGAGCCCTTTCTTAATTTCAGATTTTTATCATTAATCAATCTATTTTTTCTCAACGTTTGAACATTTATGTTGCGCTTGTTTGTTATTTTTTACGGAAACGTCGACCAACACATAGATTTAAGTGCAATTTTCTATAAGATAAAATCTATTAATTCAGAACTATTTATGATTTCAATATTTGTAATTATTAAAGCACTAATGTGATGCTAAAGTATATTAAAAGTGTGAATATGTTTGTATGGGTTTTTGACCTCAATTCTGCAGCGTAAATGTTCAAATAAATGCAAAATGAAAGAAAATTCTTCCAAAGCCCAGTCTTCCAGCTCTAAGACCTGGATCATTTGCAGAGCCTTAGACCTTTGTTTAAAGTTCGACAGAAGGCTCTTGTTTCCACGCGTCCACTCCACTCCACTCTTAATTTCTTTTAGAAAACGCTCTGACCTCGTGCAGCTCTGCTCAAATAGAAAAGCTCCAGCGCCGAACGCATCAGCTCAACCAAACCCGGCTCCGGAGGAATTCCTAGGCAGTAAAATGCTAATGTATTCCATGAAAGAAAGCTGTTATTTGTTAAGGCACTTAGAAGCAAACACCTGCGGCTTTCCAAGCGCACGCCTCACTCCCCTAAAGCCGCCGCATCCCAGGAGCACATTATTCATTACTCTCCACCTCGCATCCATTAACTGCCCCTGTTTCAAAGAGAGCACCCGGTTCACTTCACACGTGCATTCCGGGATTGCTCCTTTCCTGTGGAGGGATTCTGAGCCGTCGCCTCTGAAAAGAGCTCAAGTGCTGCAGTAAATGCACCTGAGGAAAGAGGAGTGCGTCTCGTTTCTGATGCTCAGCTTTCTCTCGCTTCTCCTCCAGATGGAATTGAAGCACAGCTGGATGGATTTAAACAATAATAACGAGGAAGAAATAAACGGATGCATCGAGGTTTGAATCGATTATTAAAAGCTAAAGCGTTGATGAAAGTACTGCAAGGGGCGGGGGAGTTTGTGAGGTCTATTATTTTCAAATCTATGAATGAAAGTGAAAGTGGTTTGAACATGAAGTGGTTTATTTCAATCGTGAGCTTTTTATTTTACATTTGTTCATGAATTCTTATGCCTTTCTCAGTGGAAAATGCATGAAGTGTACAATGGATGCAAAAGTTTGTGCACCCCATGTAAATGTTCCTTTATAAAGCACTGGTGTATGAAAATAAATATATCACAGGGGAGACAAGATGTGGCGCCCTTGTCATTTTACTGATTTCAATACCTTTATCACCATTTATTAGAACTCAACATTGGTTTGGAAGTGACCTCAGTGACCCTTGACCTCCATACACAAGTGAATACAAATCAGGTTTTTAAAGGAGAACAATCTCCCCTTTGCATCAAAACCACTCTGAGATGAGCTGAAAACAATAATTGTTGATCATTAGGGTTTAGGGAAGGGATTGGAAAGCTCTCAGAGGTTTAAGCTCGGTTTCAACTGTGAGGAACGTCACGCAGAATTGGAAGACCAGAAGCACAGTTCTAGTTAAGCCCCGAAGAGCAAGAGAAATCTCAGAACTTCACAAATATCTCTGTTTGTCTCCTGTATGATATAAACACCTGGAATTTCTAATCCAGACAAGCAATAGTTTGAAAACCTGTCACACGCCACCATGGCCTACATTTTTGAAAGTAGATTATTTTTTATTCCATTTGCTTAAAGCAGGCATGTCGAAAGTCTGGCCCATAAACCAAATTTCATCTGGACCTCAGCCTACGTCATAAAATCAGTAAGGCCTGGCCCTCACAGCTTTTACCGACAGCTGGATACGGCCAGGTTTCGAGAGAATCGAACATTCGCTAAGAAAATGCAAAGCTTGATTTGGGTCGACGTGTTTGTGTGAAGAAATTCTCGGTTAGGAACATAAATAAGAGGCGTGTGAGGACGCGGATAATGGACTCTCACGTTGTGCATCGATACCACTGCCTTTGAGCCAGAGCTGGCCTTTGTGCTGCCGTCCAGATCACAGTATCATCCGTCACAGTACTGCAGGCCAGACACTTCTCAGTTACAATAAGTCTCTCAATTCATTTTTGTTAAGATCAAAACTGGTCTTTAAGAAAAAACAAATAAAATAAAAGAATAAACAGTTAAAAGTTTAATTAGCGTTTATATTTACTGATGAGCTCTGCCCTTGTCGATATTTCTCTGTTTCTGTGAACATTCAACAGCCGTGGTGATATGTTTCAAATGTAATTTAAACTCAATTATTTCTGTTAGAGAAAATAAAAGTTCAGTGAATATTCAATAACATGTGATGTGCATGTTCAAAAGACACGATTGAGATTGTTAAAATTAAAATAAAAAGGCAAATGTGAAACACAGAACGGCTTTATAAAATGTGTTTAAAGAACATTAGCCATGGTCCCCCCCCCCCATTTTATCCCATCAGAAGGGGGAGGGGGGTGACCTTGGCTGATGTTCTTTACATAGAACTATATTTTTAAACACATTTTATCAAGCCATCCAGGCTCCAGAGGATGACGGATGACAAGACGAAGGCTGAAAGAACTGTCAATCACCTGCCCGTCAAGAAATCAATCTTAAACCAACAAATTAAAAAAAATAAAATAATACAAGTGTTCATGGAGGTCAAATCTCGAGATTTTAATCAACAAAACTAGTGGAGCCAGGGGTGGAAATATGCCAAACTTGGCAATTTTAACATGGGACTGAATGAGAACCTGCTCACTTCTGGAGCCAGCCTCTAGTGGTCGGAAGAGGAACTGCAGTTCAGTCACTTCCTGTTAGGCCTCAAGAGGAAAAGCGGAGGTTGGCCTACGTGACATATTTCCATTGAAGAAGCAAATTGAGAGAATATAAAAAAACTTAAGTAATAAACTCAGAATAAACACTATCCTTTACTATTTCAATACTAACATACACATCCACATACAACTTACATAACATCATCGCCCCCTGGAGCACATCTGCAGTATAGAAACGAGCCACGCCTCCCTTGTGTAAGTGTAGTTTTGCAGAAATAACTCTTAATTAAAATCATTTTTATGATCTGGAATAGTTTTTTTGTAACAGGTTTAATTTTAGCTGGTTACTAGAGAAGCTATCGAGTGAAAAAAGCGGTCCTTCGGGGCGGAGCTTCACACTGATCACGTCAGCACCTAAACTCCACTCATTCTTATCTAGTTTGTTTACATTCTATGATGATATCATATAATGACATACAAGTATATAGTTATAACACAAATATTCAATTGCATTAAAATATGTTGTATACATTATTTATAATGCAATGGTGTCAAGCAACATTCAAACAAGAGCACAATTGTGTTCTACCATTTCCCCAATCATTGTCGTTACATATTTCACGTCATATTTGGGTAACAAATGAATAATTCATGAAATAAAAAAGATTCTTTGGAATAACACAGCTGATTTCAGGAGTGAACAACATGTGCCCAGCCTTGAAACATTTCATAAAGTCTTCTTCAACCATCATTTTATCACTGCACTGAAACTAATATGATACTTAAATAAATCAGCTGGAATCCAATGATCCCAAATATAAATCTGAAGCATTTCCAGACAGAAAGTGCTGGCCTCAAAACAAGCTCTTTCTGTTTGAAATGTTGCTTTAAAACCTTGTTATAAGCACAGAGAGAAAGTGGGATGTGTGGTACTCACGGCTGTTATGGATGTTATCCAGAGAAGAACACGAGGACACCGCCGCGGCACGAGCATCTCTCCAGCTGCATCCACAGCGCGCTCTGATCAAAGTCTATACACAGGGGTTGACCAATCAGGAGAGAGGAAGGGGGGGGGGGGGGCATATCTTGCATACAACAGTAAACAATAAACCCAGAAGATTGTGAGCATTTCTTGAACTCTTGTAAACATCGGTTTAATATTTAAGTAATTTTCAGATTGTGTTGAAACATTAAAACAGTGTTCACTGCTCATAAATATCTGCAGAAATCAAACAAGATTACAGTTTTCATCAAGATCATAATTAATGACGATCTCCACATTACGTCATCTCATGTTTTTCAAGTTCTTTAAGATCCCTAAAGCGAACCGTCTTCATAACAAACATCTTGCTGGTTCAACAGGAACCTCTTTTGGGTTCTCAGACATCCATTTTAAATTCTGCTTTTCTTGCTCATCAACGTTTTTGAGTCAAGGCACATTTTGTCTTTGAATAAGAAAAAATAAACGAAGCACGCCACCAGAAAAAAAACCCATCTCTGTATCCTATACCAAGAGAAACAGCATCTGGAACAGGAATTAAGTAAACACAAGAAAAAAAGCATTTTATAAAATATTTTTTTACATTTACTTCAGAACAGTTAGGTTAAATTGGAAAATTGCTTACGGCACACCGATGTCACAGCACATGAGATTTTTTTTTTTTAAGTGCAGAGCCAAAACAATTCCTTTATTTTTTTAGGATTTAAGGTTATTTTTTTTAAACACTTAAAAAAGTAAAAATACATTATTTTTGCACCAAAATGGTTCTGCACTGATTGGATTCAATGATCTACGCTAAGGTAATGCTAGAATTGCTGAATATTATCCAAAACGGGGCAATAATGCAATATTTTCTTTTTGCATTTAAGATTATTTTAGCAATTATAAAACAGCATTAGTACTTATAAAAGACATTTATGCTAGAGAGTGAAATTTACTCTTTACTTATTTTTACAATTATTTATTTACATATATGACCAAAATGCTACTGGTCTCATTGGATTTAATGATCTATGCTAAGCTAATGCACAGAATATAATTCAAAATGGAAATAATCGTGTTTTGGTGGGATCTTTTATTTCAATACAAATGCCAAAACTTTTATTTTCTATGTTAATTTAATGTTAAACGCTTTTAACTTTCAGCTGCACCAAACCCAGTGTAAGTAACTGCACTTCGAAAAAGAAGAGATTAAAAATCTATAAAAAAAAATAGATGAGAAAATAGTCACTGAAAAAACAAAATAAAAACAATTCAATCTTTATGGTTTTTTTTACAGCATATTTTTTACCCAATGAAAAAAAGAAGGAAAATATTATTTAATGGAGAAAGTATGTATAAAAAAACCTAAAAATAACCATCTGTTTTGGGAAAAAAATAAATAAAAAAAAATCACAAATCAGTTTCAATTGAGCACAAGACAAAAATGAGTGAAAATGAACAAGTCTGAGACAAACTCCAGGAAATGATGAGGATCAGACCAGCTTTTAGATAAACGCTTGAACGGATAGAACTTTATTTCATTTAAAGGGTTCTGTGACTTGTAAACATCGCACAGTGATTGCATAGATCCGCCAAAAACATTCATGAACAAATTATTCACAAATTACCAACAAACGCTTTAAAAATTACATTCTGAAAATTTTTAAAAGAGCACATTGTGTACAAAAGAGCTGGAGATGTGATAAATATTTTAAAAACTCCTCTAGAAGCAGCTTTGTCACGACAAATAAAGGAGTAAACTTCTGTGTAAAACGTTTTTCAATCGTAGTGTTTATGTCAATGTCATTTTATTTAAGTTTAGAGAGGTGTTTATAGCTTATATCAATCACAAAAATATCATCTCTGCAACGGTCAGTTACAAACGGTTTAACCTCCTGCAAAAATAAATTAAAAATATGGCTGCCATGAGAAAAACGAGAAGTTTAATAGAACTCTCACTTTAATCGGATTGGTGGAAACCGCACAACGTAAAAATTAAATCATGTTTGTCTCTTTAAAGCAGCTGCTGCCGTTCTGTTGAGGGACTTTCTTGATAAATAAAATATGTCAAAAGGTATTAAAAGAGTGCTGACATATAAACGCTTAAGTATTTGAACCCTGGGATCCGGTCGCAACCCTCGATCAAGGACCGTCGCTTCCGTCGTAGATCACCGGCTTCTCGATGCTCAGCTGGTAGTGGACCTTCTTGGAGAGGAATCTGTGGATACACCAAAGAACTGCTGATGTTCTGAAAGTTGATTTTCTGACTTTTTACCACCAGGTAGCACTGTTGCAAAATTGATGTTTAGGGATCAGCACTAGGTTCTGATGACTCACACCAAGTTTGGTGCCAAATTGTCAAACGGTTGTTGAGATATAGCTTCAGATGAATTTGGCACAGTGTAACCGAATCCAAAACTTTTTTTTACCAGCAAGATCTTAGGATGAGAATTGAAACAGTCTGTTTTTGACCCAATTCAAGATGGCGGACAGCCAACTATGGACAATTTGATATCTATATTTTCGAATAAAGCCAGGGACAAAAGCAAGACAACGATAAGCTAAAGTTAGTTATTAGCATTTCTCTACATTTGCTGAATCTGTTCAGGAAATGCATTTTTATCTTTGATGTTGCAAACACGTTTAATTTTAACAAGCAGAGATATAAACCCAAATCACTGGACCACTAGGGGCACTGTGGCAAAACTCAGCAAGTAACCTCAGGTCACTTTTTTTTTTTTTAAATCAACCATTTTTGTGAGCGATTTATTGGTGTTTTTGAACAAGCACATCAGAAACAGTTTAACTTATCAACTCAAACTCCAAAACTCAGACCAATAGTCTACATTGTTCTTGGACTTCAAAATGGTGGAACTTCACGTAATATTGTCAAAACGATTGGTCTTGAAAATCAGTTGTTTCTACAACTTAAAGATCAAAACTGTTTTACATAAACACAAGTGCAACTCTGGACTAGTGATCACCCTAGAGAGGTTAAGTTAGATACTCTAAATTTGGTCAGGTGAAGAGGATAGTGCGCAAGGATATTTAAACTCAATTATTTCTGGTCAAGGATTTTTTGCGCAAGGATAGTGGTCTTGTAAGCGGTTCTATAGGCTCTGATTGACTTCCCTGACGGAACTTAAAGAAAAAGAAGAATATAGGGCAAGAAAAAACAAGAAAACAGCCTGTGCCTTCACAGCTTGGACTCGAAAGATAGATATATTGCAAAAATAAAAAGAACAGATTATAATTCAGTTCAGTAGAACCCTGGCATCAACACGGTTTAGCAGAGAGTTGGCAAATCCAGACGGGTACTGTACCTGGAGAAGGAGTTATCAAAGACGAGAAGGTAGACGCCGGGGAGGCGCACTTTGAGCTGGCCCTGGATGGTCTCTTTGTGTGAGTTACAGCGAGTGAGAGGGATCAGAACCTGTGCACACACACGCACACACACCATCAACACTCCACAACAATAAAACAAAATAAATGCATCCTAGTTTCAAATTCATTTATTTCCCAATAAGTTGCGCTTGAAACGGATCGTTTATAAACTAGATGGTAAAGCTCGTCTACAAACCTTGATATTGATCTTGTGCCGTTTAAAAGCAATGTCACAATGATAGAAAAAACAACACCATTCCTCAATCGTTTTCCTTGGCATAGAGAATGCTTGCTAATGTAATCAGCCTGGTTGCTATGGAATAGCATAATAGAATGTTCCCCTTGTCAGTACAAGCAAAATAAACAGACTACCATGCTTCTATGATTTCCGAACTGAAACAAATTTCACAAAATGGTTGCAGTGGTTGCTATGGAGGGGACAGTGGCTTAATATAAAGTTGCCTTTGTCATTATACATTGTTTAATTTAACCCCAATGTCACCATCATTTACCAAAGCTGAGATGAAAATGTGGTTGCTAGGGTAAACAGTTTGCGACTGACTTTCATTCCTCTTCTTTCTAGAGCAGACCTCCAACTTTCCAGGTGTTCCTCCACCTGCTCTCTGCTCTCACTACAAATTACAATGTCATCTGCAAACATCATTGTCCACGGAGATTCCTGTCTGACCTCACCCGTCAACCTGTCCATCACCATAGCAAATAAGAAGGGACTCAAAGCTGATCCTTGATGTAGCCCCACCTCCACCTTGAACTCCTCTGTCTGACCTACAGCACATCTCACTGCTGTCACATCCTCTCGCACATATTCTGAACTACTCTAATGGACTTCTTTGCCACTCTCAACATCCTCATACAGGACCATAGCTCCTCTCTTGGCACCCTGTCATACACTTTTTCTAAATCCACAAAGACGCAGTGCAGCTCCTTCTGACCATCTCTGTACTTCTCCATTAACCTTAGCTGAGGAGTTACCTTGGCCTCCTTGAGCAGTGTGTCTTCTGTCTCTTTGTAGACCACAGTGAAGGAGATGCTCTTCGGCTCTGAGGAGAAAACCCAGCTTATGATTGGCCCGCGGTCACCCACGGTGATGGGGATGACGCTGTAGCAGCTGGACTTTACAAAGAGCTCACGGGAGCCATCACCGAAATGAGGAATGTCCTCCAGATCGAGAGGCACGGATGTGCTGCACAGAGACACAAAGAGAGTGTCGACGGAGAGCCTGAGGTGAGCGAGAGGGTTCATGTGGGGGAGCACCAACCTGAGCTCTCCTGACTGGAGGAGGGTGATTTCTGCATCCTGTAGAGGCGGGGCTACGCCTTCCTGTTCATCTGGGGTCACATCACTCGATGTGTTTCTGTAAACACAAAAATCACCACATCCGTATTTGAACAGGAGTCCGGCAGAACCGTATCAGACTAGAGGAGTATGCAAAAGTTTGAATGTTTATGATTCATGAACATCCCAGTAAATGCTCACGATGTTCCTTTAGAAATCACAGGTTGCAAATTCAGTTAAATATATCACAAGAGAAAAAACGCAGGCCCGATGTGAAAACGGTCTTTAAAATGTTCTCTAGAGCAAAGAAAAGTTTTTGTTAAAACATTAATTTTTAATTGGCCTAAAAAGTGTGCAAGAATTAGACAAAAGTCAATAGTTTCAAGACATTAGTCTCAATTTCTGCTGAGACATTCGGATGCTAGGGTCAGAATTTAGCCTTAGCAAAATGAAAGCATGGATCCATCCTGCCTTGTATCAGTGGTTTAGGCTGGGGGTGGTGGTGTAATGGTTTGGGGGGTGTTTTCTTGGTACACTTTGGGTTCTTTAGTACCAACAGAGCATACCGTCACCACCACAGCCTCAGTCTTGTTCTGACCATCTCCATCCCTTCATCACCACAGTATCCCCATCTTCTGATGATGCTTCCAGAAGCTTCAGAAGGGTGGAGCGGGAGATTTGCATCATGGACGTGCAGCCGACAAATCTGCAGCAGCTGCGTGATGCTCTCATGAGCAAACTCTCTGAGGAATGTTTCCAGAACCTTGTTGAATGCCACAAAGGATTAAGGTAGTACTAGCAAGGTGTACCTAATAATGTGGCCAGTGAGTGTAAAGAATGCAACGTACTTATGCACAATTAAGGGGAAAATTAAAGTTTTTTTAGAATCTTTCACTCATGTTTGTGTAAGCCTCTATTTCTTTTTCGTGAGCTGACAACGGCTCGATGTTCCTTGCCACGCCCATAGTTCTAGCTCCGCCCACTGACCAATCAGATTAAATCGCTAGTACAGCTCACCTCTATGCAGATCGGGTGCGCTGTCTGACCCGGAAGTGGTGGAGAACAATCAGAGAAAGTGTGTTTCTGTCGATTGTAATGTAATTGGTTCTCGACGACGCCCATAGTGAAACATCGCGAGAGACAATGACATTGTTCCAATCACCAACGCAAGTTTAACAGACCCAACCCCTGCATAATAAATGGTGGCGCCGCAATATTAGCGGTTATGTTTGCATGAAACAGATTCAAAAGTTGTTCATTAACTTTAGCTTGTTAGCATACACATGCACCGAACTGCGTGAAGCTTGTTTCTGCACATTCCTGGTCGCTTTATTTGTTTGCGAAATGATGAGACTCACACAGAACTCTTCGATGCACTTTGAACTTTTTTTATGTTCCTTTCCAGTGCGAGTGACTCACAGAAAACTCTTGATTCTCATTTGAACAACTTTATTCTGTTCTATTTGACTTGTGACTGGCGGCCATTATGCACTACATTACCCAAGATTCCCAAAGTAAAAGTCACAAGGGGGCGTGGCTAACGCATGAGTGTGTGGGAGGAACGGGGTAAACGATGTGATTAGCTATATAATATATATTTCCCTTTAAAAACAGGATATTTATGTAATTAATAAGCTATAATTAAAGTTTTGTGACTAACCAGTTTTGTGAAAACGTTCAGTTTAAAGGGGAAGTGCTACAGGAAATGTTCTATTATAACTAAAAGTAGAAGAACTCACTCTTAAGTACTTGGCTATTTTTTGTTCAGTACTATTCAGAAAAGATCTTTTTACTCTATTTTCATGATTTTTTTTTCGGTAAAAAAGTTTGTTTATTACGCTCCAGATCACACAGTAACATAGGCACCGGGAGACGAGGAGGTGCATGGCGGTTGCTGGAGCAGAGAGGAAGAGAAAGACGAGACTCTGGGAATCGAGGAACCGAGCCAGACATCAGTTTTTTCTTGATTATTAAACGCTGAATGTTCAGCACATTTGCTTCTTCCTGGATCCACATCACAAAGGAATAAAAGTCTTATCGAAAAATAACAATCAATCCATCCGTCCATCAGTTCTCTCGGTGTCCTCAGAAGTGTGTAATTACCTGAGCCCCGCTCACCCTCAGGAGAAACGCTCTTTTGAGGATCCACGAGCATCACACGGCAAGCAGCTGCTCAAATCATAATGAAAAAGGTTTGGAGGACGGCATGAAATGCATAAATGCAGCCTCATAATCAGCCTCTCTCTGCAGGACTTCCTGTCTGTCTGCGACGCTTCTGTGAAAGCATCGCATCTCAATTTTCGGAACAGAGAGAGGTGACGACGCCTGGAGAATCTTGATAATTTGAACCCTTCAGAGAGCGATTATGAACATCATGAGCTTTTAGTTCATCCCTTATCTCCAGGGCTCTGTTTGATGCACAGATCTGAGTTCGTGAGTCTCTAATGTACTTAAAACTCTCCGCTCCGCCTAATGTTTTGGTGAAACAGCTTCTCTGTTTGAAGTGAGGTTTCTGACCCTCATAAACGCAAAAGAATCAAGGTAAAGGTTAACGCCTCACATGTCTCCTCCCTCTTCTTCATGGGAGCCGGTGGTGGTGCGGGAGTCGCTGTCGTAGATCTCGTTCACTTCCTCCTCGGTGATGATGTCAAACGCTCCATCATCCGCTCTCTCGTCGGGATCTGTAACTGCGCGCCAGAGAAACAAGAAGACAGTTTCTAGAAGACGGTTTTATCCACAAAGAATTGTAGTGCTGTGCAAAGGTTTGTGCACCCCTGTAAACGGTCATACAGGAGACATTTGAGGGGTGAAATAAAGTTCATATGATTCATGGAAAGAGCGCAAGAATTAATTTTCAAAATTATGTGTACACATCAGTAATGCAGCTTGTGCCGGGCGCCCCGGGATTGGTTTCTCTCTCACAGTTTTATTACTGTACTGTCCATTAACAAAAGTGTTCCCCCTCGGTACCCCGAGATACGAATGCTTTGAGTTACGAAATGTTCGATATACGAAAGTTTTTGCGGGAATTTTTTTGCTTCGAGATACGAACAATAACAAGCAGTTCTGCTGTATTTTCCGCTTGATGTCATGACGTCACACTGCGCTTCCGGGTTCCTGGCACTCCTATCTCCCAGTGCAAAAAGGGTCTGGTATGCTTTAAAACACTTTAAATCAGTTTTAAATCGAGCGAAACATTACGTATAGATTACTAATAATGTACTATAACAAATGTTAGAGTCGAGGCGTCGTAAAAGAAATAACGTTTATAACGTGGAAAGTGCTGTTCTGTAGCACAACTTAGAGAAACCCTGTGACGCGTTCTCAGAAGCGTCTCTCCATCTGTCTGCGCTCGTGTTTGAAACCGTGTTGGTGTCAGTAATTCGTGAAATATCTCGAGAAAGTAATCTTTCATACGTAGTGCCGTAATGTTCTCTCCATCCGTTCCTCCTCCTCCGACACATCGCTTCACTCTCAAGGAAATGTTTCACATTTGTGAACATATTACGTATTTTCCATGTGTTTTATTCTGTTTTATTATCATTTATTACGTTAACAATGAGTAGATTTAAGGATTGAAGAAACGTTACTTGATTTTTCTCTGGTTTTCCATTTTTTTCATCGACTTATTCTGTTGTTTCTGAGAGCCGTTTCACGGATTAGGTGTTTACATGAAAAACTTGCTTCGAGATACGAAATGTTCGAGATGCGAACATCACCCTGGAACGGATTAATTTTGTATCTTGGGGTACCACTGTGTGTATATATATATATATAGGAGAATGAATTCTACAAATCTCTGAAAAGTATTTTTTTATATAATTGGTGGCTTTAAAGCTTTTTAGTATTTCCTTTTAATTTATAGATTTTAAAATAACAAAATATATTCATTTCCATTCTGTTTATTATTTTTAAAAATAAAATCCAATTGATAATAAAAGTATAAAACAACACACAAAAACAACACACCCTTTTAACCAAGAATTTTCTGCACGGCTATGTCGTTTGTCGAGATGGAAACGCAGCATTATTTTCATGTAACTGTGCATTTTTGAAAATGTGTGACATGCTGCACATGCGCAAACACTATATGTGTGGCTTTGCTCACTGAACCTGCAGCCCCGCCCACTGAAAAATCAGGCCCCCACTGAACCTGCAGCCCCGCCCACTGAAAATAGGCTCCGCCCACTTAGCGTGCATCCCCACTAGAGGATGACATTTGTTGGGATTTCACGCGGTCTCGTGATTCCTGTGGGATTGGATAAAGTTAAAAACACTAAAAATTAGTGTTATATTGAACTGTTTTACCGTGTTCTGTCCGTGATTCTTCTTCCGCATTCACTCACATGCTCTTGATTCCAAAAACATATTGCTGCATTAATTTATTTTTATCTTTTGTTAATTTTTGTTAAAGAAACACAAGGGTTTCTTTTGAATAAATCTAATCTGATGTAATATATTTATATTTATAGAGATTTTTCTGTTGAAGGGAAAACCTCCCGTGGCAAGGACGTTTCTGTCTTCAGCTGGACAGGAACTATTCTACAATATTCCACAGCTGAAAAAAATAAACACTGAAAGCCGTATTCAGACAAAATGTTATGAGTTGAGGCACAATAGGTTGAGGTTAATTTCTTGTTGCAGTACATTTATAGTTGTTTATAAAGAGAAACTTTTTTGTTATCACACACTGTTCTGAGCAGTTATAACAAAAAAATAACACATAATTGCCAGGTTTTGAAAGTTTTGTTCCCTCTGAAAAGAAAAATGGCTAAAAACAATGATACAAACACAATTTTCTTGGGGTTGTGACTAAGATGGTTAATGTGACCAATGTCCTGTTTTTACTAAACTGGAATCCACAGGTATTCGTAAGCTGGCAGGAGTTGGATGGGAGTGGGAGTAATTTTGAGTGGGAGTGGGATGGGACCAGGAGTCAGTTCTACAGGATTTTTTTTCTCTGGGAGTGGGATGGGACAGGAGTGAAAATCCACTCCCGTGTCGTGCTCTAATCCCCACCCGGTGAACGTACAGCTTCATACACTGAACATGGAGCCACGCCCACTGAACGAGCAGCTGTCGCGATAAGCAGACACCGTAACTTGTAGATTTTTTTTTACGTTTTTTAAGATGAAAATGCAATTTTTTTAGCACGTTGCGAGAAAAAAAACGTGTGGATATGGCTCCTGAAAAACTACCCTACACCCCAAGGTTCAGATGAACAAATCTCCTGATCTGGATCTGGAGAGAAGTCCAGCGATTGAGCATTGGTCTATAGCAACAGAAGTCAGGGCTTGACAGGGTTTTTAACAAGGCACAAGATGAATCTATAATTCTGGTTTCTCTGCTCTGGTGACACGCTGCAGTGCTCTGTACCTGTGACTCTGGGTGTGGAAACATACGCCGGTGAGGGCAGGTCTCCGGTGGAGCTGCTGAGCTCACTCCTCGTGAAGCGCTCCGTCACGGCGCCGTGCTGTGTGTAGCACTCTCGACAGCAGCGCTCCTTCTTTGAGTTCTTCGTCATCACGTAATTATTGCTGCAATAGTAACAGAAGATGCGGCCACACAACCTGCGAGAAACAGAGAGAAACGTTCCTCAAAAACAGATATTTAAATAAAGTTTACTGCAGACAGTTTTTGTTGTTGGAGCGGTGTGGTGTTGTACCTGCAGTGGTGCCGGCGCAGCCACCATGTGAACTGTCCCTGGCAGCCCAGGCATCGTGTGGCTTCTTTATCCACCAGCCACCACTGCTCCTCCGCCCTCAGCTTCTGCTCGAACTCCAGAGCATCCGACTTCTGCCACAAAGCGTCTTTATCCCTGGATTACACCAAAAAAAAAAAGAGAATAAATTAAAACCTGATGAAACCTGAGGTAAATGTGAGATTGTCAAACACTATTTAACAGCCAAACATTTGGATTTGGCGTTTAAGATCACCGCCACTTTATTAGGTACACCCTGCTAGTGCCTGGTTGAATCTTCAGAACTGCTTCAGTCCTCCACGGCACAGATTCAACAAAGTTCTGGAGACGTTCCTCTGAGAGTTTGCTCCAAATCAAGGTGAGGGCATCACGCAGCTGCTGCAGGTTTGTCGGCTGCACATCCATGATGCGAATCTCCCGCTCCACCACATCCCAAAGCTGCTCTACTGGATTGAGATCTGGTGAGTACAGTGAACTCATCGTCATGTTCAAGAAAGCGCTCTGAGATGATTCGACATGGAGCGTTCTCCTGCTGGAAGTAGTATCAACATGTGGTCATAAAGGCATGGACGATAGCTTGAACCAGTCTGGCCCCTCTTCAACAAATCATTTTCTCCCCACAGAGCTGCCGCTTACTGGAGACTTTCTCTGTTCATTCCGAGAAATGGTTGTGCAAACCCCAGTAGAGCACCAGTTTCTGAAATACCACGTTCAGTCACTTAAATCCCCTTTCTTTCCCACTCCGACGCTCGGTTTGAACTGCAGCCGATCTCTTCACCATGTCTACGTGTCGTTGAGCTGCTGCCGTGTGATTGGCTGATTAGAAACTTGCATGCACGTGTACCTAATAAAGTGGCCGGTGAGTGTACAGTGTGCAACCGTGTCGATTGATCTTTATTTGCTTCTTGAAATCCCAAGATCTCCAGACCTGATGAGCTCGATGAGCCGCTCCTCCAGGTTGGTCTTGGTCTGCCCCAGGTCCTCCAGCTCAGCAGTGAACTGGAGATGCTCTTTCTGAGCCTCGATCAGAACCTGATCCAGCTTCTGCTTCATCTCGTCTCTCTCCCGCTCTGCCTCTCTGCTTCTAACAGCATTTGGAAGTCCATTAGTGAAGCTTTTATTCATTACGTT
Organism: Danionella cerebrum; assembly: GCA_007224835.1. Lineage (NCBI taxonomy): Eukaryota > Metazoa > Chordata > Actinopteri > Cypriniformes > Danionidae > Danionella > Danionella cerebrum. The sequence goes on along the minus strand of SRMA01026816.1, from coordinate 154,188 downwards.
TACACGCTAACCAACCTTGATAGAGTCTCCTGCAGCTGCAGCAGCTCCCCCTCTCTCTCTCGCAGGGACGCCTCGCAGTCAGTGATGTGCGCATCCTTCTCCTCAATCAGACGAGAGTATTCTATATTGAGCCCCTGGTGCACAAACAAACAAACAAACAAGCGCAAACATTCCTGAGCATCGAGAAACAATCCGAGCGTCACTGATGAGACAGAGTTTAATCGATGCACACTTATGCAAACGCGACTCAGCAAAATAATCACAGAGCCATTACCTCGAGGCTCCGCTCCTAATGATAGCTTTAATGAGAAGCAAATTATTCATCACTGTCTGACAATTAACCCCATCTCCTAAAAGCACGGAGGGCCTCGAAAGAAGCACAAGCCAAAGATCAGACCTTCTAATATCAGTGTTATCAGCCCACAGAGATGAATATTAACGACGTCTGTGCTGCAGGTTATTATCTGATGCTGCTGAGCAACCTGTACCTCCAACTCAGAAGCTCTGGCCTCCAGCTCCGAGGTCTTCCTCAGCTCTGCATCTAGCTGAGATCTCAAGCCTTCGTTCACGTCATCAAGGCTCTAGATACAACGCAAAACACATTTTTAATATTTATTTATAGAAAACGTAGAATGCCATTGTGACACAAACTTCTTTTTCTTCTACTTTCGAAAAATTCTAATCCAGACACCAACTGAACTAGAAAAGAGAACTAAGAGCTTATAGAGGGGTAATCTACTATACAATACATTTCAAATAAACATATTCTTAGTGGTTAAACGCATCAAATATTGTTATCTTTTTTAATATTAGATGAAAATAAACTATTAAACCTTTCTGGCCGCACTTTTGCCTACAACTTTTACAAAGTACTGAATTGACTGTGAAACAACTGTTTTTAATTTAAAATCATAATGACAACAGAAACTGACCCAGAAAACAAAACAAAACCCCTGAACAAAAGTTTTTGTTTGATAACCTGCTCAAAAACTGACACCGAAGGCTTCGAGCGGCTGCTGAACGGAACCATCTTCATCTCGACGGTTTGCTCGGTTTTACTGCAGAAAAAGTTTCTGAGTTTTTGGCTCCTGATGGACCCTCGCCTCTTTCAGCCAGTGATGCACCGACATTTCTGAATTCTGAGCGATGGGGAAAGCAAAAGAGCCTTCGAAGGATCTACGGGAAAAGGTTGAACTGTAGGAAACAGGAAAGGGATATAAAAGATCTCCAAGGAATCAGCAACTCTGATGAAGAAGTGAAAAGTGAGGGATTCTGGTGAAACCGACAAACATTACTGTCAGAAAAACTGAGAAATAACTTCACATGAAATACAGGGCAGAAAATGTGACGCGGTTGTTTCAAGGAGAACAATAAGGAGACACACGAAGAACAATGGGTTTCATGAAAGTCACAAAGCATCTGCTTACCACACGCCAAACACCTCAGAGACAAGCTCCAAACTCCTGGAACAAAGTTATTCTGATGATGAGACCAACACTGAACTTTCTGGTCAGAACCTCTGACCTCTGGTCAGTTGACTCCTCTACATTTGAAGAGGAGTCAACAAGGCCCGCGATGAACCGAGCACCATCACCATGGTGAAGCACGGAGGCGGGTCACTGATGTTCTGGGGATGCTTGAGCTGCAAAGACTCAGGGAACTTGTTAAGAATCGATGGAAGATGAAGTAGCATGTTCTCAAAGGATCCTGGAGGAAAATATGCTTCATCAGCCGGAAGCTGTTCATGGGACGTTACTGAACATTCCAACACCACAACGATCCAAAACACAAGGCCACGCCCACTCGTCATCGGTTCCACCAGAACAAAGAGAAGGTTCTGGAGCGGATCTCAGTCTCCTGATCTCAATATCACTGAAGCACTCTGAGGAGAACTCAAACGTGCCGTTCATGAAAGAATTTACAAGGCTTTTTGCCAAGAAGAACCAACAGAGAAGATAAAGAACCTCATCCACAACTACCTCAAGAGACTTCAGGCCGTCACTGATGGTAAACTTTTGATCAGGGCATTTGGAAAGTTTCTGTTGTCATTATGAATTAAAAAGAGTAAACACAGCTGTCTGACAATAAATGGCTTCACCCAAACACTAACGATGGGGGTGGAGGATTTACCTTCATCTGGTTCTTGAGGGACATGTTCTCTGCGCTCATCTGAAACTTCACGGCTGCTAGCTCCTCTCGCGCAGCCTCCCGCTCAGCCTCGCATTTCTCCAGCAGCTCCTTTATCCCCAGCACCATCTCTGAGAGCGTCTCCATCTGCTTGAGCTCTTCCCGGAGGCTGGAGTTTTCTTGACGGAGAGCCACCAAGCTGGCGTTGAGTCGCTCCGTTTCTCTCGCTGCATTCCGGCGAAGCTCCTCAATCTGCGCGGCATCGGTGACCAATCGCTCCTGTGCTTCCTCACGCTCTGCCGTGAGCTTGCAAATCGTCATTCCCAACTCCGCTGTTTCTGTATTGACCCGGTGGAGGCTCTCTCTGGTCTCTCCGTTCTCCAGGGCCAAGTGTTCGTTCTGGGCTTTGGACGCCAGCAGCTCCTCTTGGGTTGAAGCAAGTTCTGCAGACACTTTCTTAAGTGCTGAGGTCTCCTGGTTTAACTGTGATGCTAATGCATCACAACGTTCCTTAGCCTGCAGCAGCTCCTCCACGTGCTTCCGGTTCTGTTCCTCCACCTGCTTCTTAAGCTGCTCCGTCAGGTTTCGTAGCTCCGCGCAGCAGGTTTCTGTGATGTCCAGTTTGGCTCGAGACTTGTCCTTCTCCTCTAGAGCACTGTGAAGTTTAGCTCTGAGGTCGAGCACTTCTTCTTGCAGCCTGGAGACGTCCGTCGCACTCAGCGCGAGCTGATCTTCCAGAAGAGACAACTGTGAGGCCCTCTCATCCCGACATGCACTCTGCTCAAGTTGGGTCTTCTCCAGAACCATCTTCTGCGTCTCCAGACTCGTTATCATATCTGTCTGTTTACCAAGCGCTGCTTCAATCTGAACCTTTTCCATTTCCAAATCCTTCTGTCGACTTTCAAGCCCTGCTACCCTCTCCTGGAGCTCCTGACAGACCTTCTCTCGGTCCTCCAGTGTGGAATCCCTCTTTTTCAGCTGTGCACTAAGATTAGCTTCATTACACCTCGAAACTTCAAGCGAGCCCTCAAGCTCCGCAATCTGGAGGTTAATGTTGTGTATCTCCGCCTGCATGGCTGTGAGAGCAGATTTAAGTGAGGCCTGAACCTCCACAAGCTCCTTGTTCTCCGTTTCCAGTCGTCCTAAAGTCTTCTGAGATTCCTTCTTCTGGAAGCTAGCATTCTGCAGCTGTTCATCCAGGCTTCTGTTCTCCTCTCTCATGCGCTGCTCTCGTTCGTCGACGCTCACTTTGGCATCTTCGATCTGCGACCGCAACTGCTTCTCCGAGGCCCGCGATCCGGCCAGCTCGGTTTCCAGGAAGGACTTGCTCTGAAGCAGCTCTTTCCTGCTCTCCTCGTTCTCGATCGCCGTCTGAAGCAGCAGAGTGTTTTGCTCTGTGAGTTTGGCACAGCTCTCTTTGTACTCCTCAATCTTCTCCGCATGCTCTTTGAGAGAACTTCCAAGTTTGAGCTTCTCGTTCTTCAGCTCCTCCTCGAGAACCATAACTCTCGTGATACTTGATCCAAGGTCTGACTCTTTAACCTTCAGCTCGTTCAGCAATGTTTGCCACGCGTCTTCCAAACCTTTTATCTTGATCTCCAGCTCTGCTTTATTCTCAACCAATACCTTCCGTTCCTCATGGGCCTGCTTTTCCACAGTCTCCAGCAAATTCTGACACGCTTCCAGTTTCTTCTGCAAGCCCCTCGTCTCTTTCTCCTTAGTTTCCCACTGTTCACCCTTTTCCATCCAAGCTGCCATCTTCAGCCCGGCTTCTTCTAGTTCTTCATCCTTCACTTTGACTTTCTCTGTGAGATGTTCCACCTGCTTCCTTCTCTCCTCTACTTCTGCGAGAGCTTCAATCCTGGCCTTCTCCGCCTCCTTCAGTTCCTTCAGCAGCTCGTGAATCTTCTGGGCAGAGTTGAGGTCGCTGGCAACTCTTTGCTCTTTCTCATCTAAAGCTCCATCTAGTCTCGTTATCAGCTCTTCGTTTTTCCGCTCTGCTGCCGCCAGCACATCTTGAAGGTCTTTATGCGAGGCCTCACGCTCTTTCAGGATCTCCAGCTCTCGTGATAGGACTCGTTCGCTCTCAGCTAACCTCTCCAGGTTTCGTTGAAGCTCCTGGTGGTTACTCTGAGCAGCTAAAGAAACATCTAACTGCCTCTGCAACTCTACCACGACCCCACGGAGCTCGCCTGCTTCTTCACCCAACTCCTGAAACTGGCTGAGAAGCTCTCTTTGCTTAAGCTCAGACTGGTCCAGCTCCAGACGGAGCTCGTCTACAGCAGACATGGAGGATTCGTTTAGTACGCTGGAGCTTTGCATAGACACGTCTGATAAAAGCCCAGCTCCGAAGTCTGGACTGCCAGGAAACTCCAGCGGCTGCTGTTGGGACAGAAGCAAGACCTTTGTTTAAAAAAGAATGTTCAGTGGATGTGAACCAGGTTTTAAGAAATTGTAAGCAACTTTCCAGAATTGTGCCCGGGAGGGACAATCGCACGGAGAGAACTACAAGAACTTGAAGATCTGAGAGAGTCTTCACACACTTCACTAAAGAGATACTCAGACTTGTACTTCCACTCAGAACTCCGACGACAAGCTCCTAACAAGAGATTTTCCGCAATACAGGAAGAACATGTGGAAATTGTGATTTTTTTTAAAATAACGCTTGTAATTTCTGAATATTACATTTAATTGATGAATGCGCCGTTTCAAAGAAAAGAAGAGGCATGTTGAGGTAGAATGTATGTCAATCAGAATGTGTTACAATCAAAGTGTAATTTCTCAAGCTGTTTTGCATCTTTCAGCCCAATCGTGCTCAACCTCACAGAATTTCCTGCACAGTCTGAACTGGTGAACATTACGTCTGATTGGGTTTTGAAAGGCGAGTGTTGAAAAATGGCTCTACAGTTTTGTGTAGGGGAATGAAATCCGGCACGCTTGTGTAGGGTACCAAGACGTTAGCATAAAGAACAGGGATCACGTTTTCAAAATTGACAGGAAGTCGGTTAATTAGAAAACCCCTCCAAAATGACCACTTTTGCTCGTGTCGTACTTTAACAAACTCCTCTTAGAGATTTTATCTGTTCATCTCCAAACTCAATCAGTCTTATCTTAAAAACTATGCGAAGCGTTTTTTGACTTTGTTAAACTATGTTTGCATAGCGGAAATAAACAGGAAGTTGTTAAAAACTCAACCACGCAATGTTTGACTGGTCTCACATTTACCAACTATGTAATTAATCTGAACACCTCCACAAAAAACCCATCCCTGTTATAGCGCCACCAGGTGGTCACAGGAAATATTGATGCTTCTTTTATTCATTGATTGTGACAAGAATATTGTAAAAACACAGAATTTTATTTGATTCTTTTATTATTAACTGTATTTTGCAGTAATTAGGGCCGAGAATGACACCGAAGATGTGCCGCGAAGCCCTTTTGAAATTGTTCACATGATGATTATCAGTATATTTATTCCAAAAACACAGATATGTGTGTGATATTTTGTTCTCAAGCTGTTTTGTGCTCAGTAATAACATTAAGTTTACTCATCTCTGGCTTTCCGGTCACGAAACCAAAGAATAATCGACATAAACCTCATGAGAGAACAAACTATCTCTGAATATTTTAAATGTATCTGAACTTAAACCCAACAGCCAGACAGACACATCAATACTGCCCTCCAGTGTTCAACATAAGAATTACAATTCGATTGACTATCATAAAAACCCAAACCACAATTATATTAATTAAATTCAGTTTTTCTCTGGTACCTGTGAGTATGTGCTCGCCAGGCTGTTGATGCTGGAGCTTCGACTCGGAGGTTTCCATGTGTGACTGGGAGAGCCAACCATTCCCAGAGTCCTCCTGAGACACAAGATCAAACCTCTTTATATGCTGAGATTGCTGGTTTGTGCATTACTCTACCACCGATGACATGCCCACAGCATTCGCACCTGGCAAACGTGGGCCATTCCGCATCGAGGTCGTAGCCCCTGGACGCCACATCAAACTGAACATCGTTGAGCTCATAGAGAGAGTTAATGATGTCCGCGCTGAGATTGGCTTTGTGGAACGGGCTCCGCAGACTATACCAGTCGCTGTGGGAAGACAGACGAGACAGCTCTGTATGTAACTTGAGTTTATTCTGAATTAATTGGTAATAGTTGTACATAAATCTGCGTTTGTTTCATATATGATATTGAAATGTATCTATCCCAAAAACCAATGATTTAGAAAGAACAATCATGAAAACATTGAAACATTTCAACCTTTAAAAACAGCTAAAAACTCGACTCCTTCGAGAGCACTTAATAACTTAACCAACTAACTAATAAAAAACTTATTTTTCTGCATCAGCTTAAACGTCTCCACGCACACGTCTTATGTTTAATCCGACCTTGTAACAAACTGCTTACGTTTACTCCCGAACTGTAAGTCGCCTTGGATAAAAGCGTCTGATAATGCATAAATGTAAACGTAATGTTTAATGAAATTGTTTTTTTTGGTGGTGTGTGTGTGTGTGTGTGGGGGGGTCAATTCCGCAAATTCATACTTTATTATTTAAAAAAACCTGCCAAATCTTTTCACTGTTGCAGTACTAGAAACTAGTGGAATTTTATCTATTTTTAAGTGAGGCTTTAACATTTAAACCCGTTCCAGATGTTTCAAGCTGTTCTTCATTTGAACACAATCAAACATTGTCTGAGTGTGTTCTCCCAACAGGGAAGCTCACAATACCTTTTAGCATAACTATAGTGCAGCACAATAAAACTTACATAAATGTGATTGTTTTCTGAAAGAGGGAAGCTCATTTAAAGAAGTGAAGCTGAGTGCGGGAAACACTCTCGGTTTTGTTTTTACCAAATTATATCCTCTGTTCTAGCACGAGGAAACGTCTGCAGCCGAACTTTCACCTTATTTGGTTCCCTGCTGGTGGCAAAATACATTTCTTTTTCATTTCATGTAAAAACAACAACAAAAACCCAACTAAACATTAGCTGAGTGGACGTCAATATCAAGCTTTCAAAACATCATTTGCTCATTTGTACACCATATTTTTACACTAATAAACCAAGATCAAAAAGTGACGACCACACGTGTTTCAAATAGTCTGGAAAATGTACATTTTCCACAATTTTACTGTGGGTTATTTTGCAAACAATGTACAGTTCAAAGCTGGATTTTGTCAGAAGAAATTTTTGTTATATTTATATATGCGACAGATTTTCGAATTTGTACTTCAGGGAAAAAAAATGCATTTGATATTTGGACGGCCACAAATTGTGCAAGTTGTCCCACTTAAAAAGGTTATAGAGGCCGACGATGAGCACTGGTTTACTTCCAAGTAAAGGGCGTTGCATTAATCCAACCAGAACGACAGATGAGTGAGATTTTGATGGAAAACGTCTATCCATCAACAAGGACAGTGAAGATTAAACAAAAATGTGCCCAACAAACAATTTCCACAAATGTTTTTTTTTTCTCAAAACAGTCAAGTTCAGTATAGAATAACTCAAAAATGTGATTATAAAATATTCTTACATTCTTAGGATTCTGACAGTCAGTAAAACTTTCTATACTGATTTAAAGAGTTTTCAAGTGCACCCATCAAAAAAAAGGACAAGCGGAACTTAAAATGTACTCAACAGAGACTATTTGTGAGCACACAACACTAAATGTGTTCAGAATAGAATAACTCAAAAATGCTACAGTAAAAACATCTAATTTACAGTAAAACGTATGGCTTACTATAAAGCTGTAAAGAGTTTTTCAACTCATCCGTTAGAAACCAAGCAGATCTCTTTTAATAGAGTGTATATGGGTCAGGAGTTTCATCATTACTAATGCGTAACTTTACGTCTTCTTTACTTTGCACACTGAAGTTTGAAATTTTTATCCGAAAAAAAAAATTTAATCACAAATTAAATTGAGCCCACGTTGTGTCTATTACATGAACACACTGCCCTGAAATATTTGTGCAAAAAAAAAAACGGCTCTCAGAAACAACAGAATAAGTCGATGAAAAAATGGAAAACCAGAGAAAAATCAAGTAACGTTTCTTCAATCCTTATATCTACTCATTGTTAATGTAATAAATGATAATAAAATTGAATAAAACACAAGCAAAATACGTAATATGTTCACAAAAGCCTTCACTCTAACATTTGTTATAGTACATTATTGGTAATCTATACGTAATGTTTCGTTGTGTTGTTGAAGTGTTTTGAAACACATCCGAATCTTTTTTGCACTGGGAGATAGGAGCGCCAGGAACCTGGAAGCGCTACGTGACGTCATTTAAAGAGTGGAAAATACAGCAGAACAGCTTGTTATTGTTCGTATCTCGAAGCAAAAAAAATTCCCGCAAAAACTTTCGTATCTCGAACATTTCGTAACTCGAAGCATTCGTATCTCGGGGTACCACTGCATTTCATTTTCTTTGCAAAAGAGAGATCATCAAAAGCTCATCATCACTGTTTGAAGACGCTTGCGATTTGTTTGTGTGTTTTTGCACATTTTACGCAACGAGTTAAAATATCCAGTGAGCAAAATGTTTCAGAGATATGCCACCTTCTGGCAGTCGGTGCCCAATGCAGACACACAGTGCAGGGGGGGCACTACTGTACCCAGACAACAAAGGCGTGACTTCGTAAGAAGCATTTCAAGGTCTCAGATCTCAACTCTATAGAAAACCTTTGGAGGGAGATGAAAGTCCGCCTTTCCCAGCGACAGAAACACAGAAAATGATCTCCGTCATTGGCCACAAAAACTATTATGGAACTGATATTGGTACTTAAAAATCCTACAGTGTGAAAATGAAAGGCCTCTCCCATCTTTGGGAGAACTTATGAAACATGAAAACATATTTCAGCCCCACTGTAGTAATACACCAGGACATTTCAGCACATTGGGCTGAAAGAAGAAGGGTGATTCACATGGATGAGGATGTACCTGGTGACTCGGTGGTTCATGAGGCACTGCTGGAGGGTGTCTGCCAGCCGCTGATGCACCAAAGAGTAACGGAGGAATCCCCGACCCTTACCCAGAGACGTCTTCAGCTAACAGAGACAAAAACACAACGCTGTACACTTAAAAAAAAATCAACAAATGTGTTTTTTGGAAGAAATGATGCGAGTCACGTTCAGAAGAGCAGTAATCCTTCTTTCACTGATAAAGTGATAAATATTTGGTTCCTGTTTAGCGCAGAATGGCATTTAGAATTAAAAACAGGCCTCATGAATCATTCACATCCACGGTTTGGTTCATCTGCTCTAGAGCAAGAGCACCGGCTGATGTTCTGTAGCATTTATCTGCTGCTTCGGGTCAAAACATCACTGAACTGCTCAGAATTTAGTAAACCACACGAGCAGCAGACGCTCTCAGGGCAGAGAATGTCATCACTCATCACTGCAGAAGGTGACGGTGCATCGCTGGTGGGTTTACTAAAGAAGACTGACCCTAAACAACCGGAGATAGCTCACAAGTGAGAACTTCTGCAAGGCTTCCAAGGTATTTTTGCAGTGTGAAAAAAACCCATCGAAAAAAAACTCAAGAACGTCTCATGAAACACAGTAAAGACTCCACCAAACCAACAGGTGGCAGTCAGTTTCAAGTCATTCAAGTCATTTTGGCCAAGCAGAAGCCAAAAAACCTCCATTTTTGGTATCCTCAGAACACTTGGTTATTGTACGGTTACATTTTACAAAGTCATTTTACGGTTTAAACAGCAAGACATTTCAACCAAACGAAAGTAAAACAAAGCCTTTACCTCTGGAATTGACTTAACGAAGCGGATTCCATCATTGGCTCCTTTGATTTTGGCCAGACAGTCACAGAAATAATCCCAGTAGTCTTTTCTGGAGCCCAGAAATGTACTTTTCTCTTTCTGATCAAACTGGGAAAGACAAAAAGGAAACAAACCTAATTTCTGTATTCATTAACCTACACCACATTGCATTATTCAGTGGTTCTTATAGGGTTTTTAATCCCCGAAAGGCCAATTTCCCAATCGTTTTGGCCATGACTCTCTAACTTTGACCAACTGTTGATGATTCCAAGAAGTGATTTTTGTTGATTTTCATATCACACAAAACTGGAGAAAGGTCATGGTCCAAACAGCTACAGAGATTAATGAAACTTGAATTAAATAATAATAATAATAATAATAATAATGGAATAGAGTTGTGAGTGGTAGGAATATTAAATATTAACATGGCTTGCCACACCATGGAGCTACTACAGGAAACGTTCAATACTCGGTATTAGCATCTTTTGGAGAGCTCTATAAATGTGCTCTAAGATATGTTCCTCATCATTCTCAAGCAGAATTCACTTTGCTTTTGTCTTGCCGCTGTTATTAAAGAAATCCCATATAGGGCTCCTCCGCTTTCTTCCAACTTTTGCATTTTGCTCAAGCCAACAGAAAACAACAAGAGATGGATAGGAAGTGCCTTAAGGAAACAGCAGCTCACATAAAATCGCTAGAACTATTGGATTGACTTATTTCATATCAATACAAAATATATATGTGAATAAACTGACAAACACGAAAATCTAATTTTCAGTTCATTTTACTTCATTTAAAATGAATATTTTATCTCCAGTGCTGCAGTTCCACAGGTGACTCCTGAACCAATCATCATTTGCCATCCTTCTCCCTTTCTCTACACGCTTCTCTTCCCGTCATCACACTATCCTACCTGTTCAAAGAAAGGCATCAAATACCCCCAAAATATATTTTTTTAAAATATATATATTTATAGTTTTGTATTTTAAACTGATGAAAATCTAGCTTCAAACACTTTCTTCCAAAATTATTATTAAAAGTATTAGTAAAAGTATTATTTAAAAAAAAATCCCAATAACCATCGAAACTACACAGTAAAATCCTAAGAGTTAAATTAACTCTACTCGGAGTGTATTTGGTCCCACTCTATATAGAGTTAAACCGACTCTGATAAAGAGTAATTTAATAATCTATTTTCTTCATGTTTGTCCAAATCTGCATGGAAAATGCAAACTAAATATTAACTATTCAGAGAGGGACCAAGTCCACTCCAGAAAGAGTAAAAACAGACAAAAATAGACCGTTTAGTTCAAATAGACTCATTTAAATAACTCTCCTTCAGAGTTGGTTTAACTCTATATAGAGTGAGACCAAATACACTCTGAGTAGAGTTAATTTAACTCTTAGGATTTTACTGTGTATTTTGATCACACAACACTGCACCTTTACTGCTGTAGAGCAGGACAGAGATTAACTCAATTGTGCTCTCTCTCTCTCTCTCTCTCTCTCTCTTTCATTAAGAATCACTACCACTCTCCTCACAGAACCACCACTTTAACCACAAATCAGTGAGACAGACACCAGCATCTGCTAATAAAGTACAATCTGCATGCATCAAGTACGCGATGCACAAGGTTAGTGCATGGAAATAATAACAGGGACTGGTGTAAAATCAGATGTTTTCACCCTCACCGCTACTACGCATTATTTACTCGTGTTTGCAGCGGAACACACCTGGAGCAGATACTCGAGTTTGTGGGAGAACTTGTGCAGGTTTGAGCAGTCGTCAGTAATGGGCTCGCCGTTCTCCTTGTACTCCTTGGCCAGCTCTGAAACAGCATCTATAAGAAACGACGTACGTCAATGATTTATGCAACGCGCACAGCTCACACAGAACTCGTGTCACATTGATCTCTTTTCATTCTGGGGCAGCATTTAGTCGCTGCTGTGTTCACACGGCAACATGGATCTGCAACAGGGGGTTTCACACCGCATGACGCATCCCAGACATTTGTGTCCCATCTCCGAAAATGACAACAAAACACACGTGAGAAGTGGCTTGAAAGCAAAGCGAGGTCACGTGTGCAAGAGCAGGGTTCTTACGAGCCAGATGTTGTGCCGGAGCAAACACCCCTGCGGTGAAACGCAAACTGCAACTAAACGAAAAGTGATGATTGCTGCAAAAATCTGTGGATTTCTTCATTGTGTTCAATGGCATTTGCCTAGATTCCTTTTCCTAAAGCTTTCATTTCATGTAAAAGAAATATCTAGTTCAGTAACTCTTTAAAACAAGCCACGAAAAAAACATTCTATTTTTTTCCAGATTGTGAACAGACCACTGTGTGTCTTCTATAAACAAATGTCATGGAGACCAAACCATAGACACACCGTGCAGATCTCGGATGATCCTGAGGATCTGGCCCTCTCCAACTGCAGTACCAGAGGCCATGGACTCACTTCCTGTCTGAAGGGTCAAGGGGTCATCTGGAGTTTTCTGAGAAAAAAAAAATCAAAAAAGATATTTCTTTTAAAATGACACTCGGAAAAAAGGAAAATAAAAGGTCTCTTGTTACTTTCTTTCCTTCGAGAGATCCCAAGCACGCTAGTGTGGATCAGAGGTTAACTAATGCTCAAGAAAAAAACAAATGCTACAGTAGGGCAAATATTTAACCAGCCACCAATTGTGTGGCAGTCGCTGGGAAACACAGACATTCCTCTCCCTCCAACGATTTTCTACGGGGGGTTGACACCCCTCCAGGACCTTGAAAGCCACCCAGCATTTTCCCAAGTGGTGTGTTTGGCATTATTGTCATGCTGGAAATCTCGTCATGTTTCATTTTAAGAGGTTTTAACTTGAAACCTCACGCTACATTGCCCCCATCCATCCTTTCCTTTACATAAATTTGTAGAAAAACATCCCAAAGCATGATGCTTCCACTCCCATGAGTCACAGTAGGTGTGGTGTTCTCTAGCAGTAGTAAACCAGTCCTCCAAACAAAAGAATGAGGGAGATCTCACGTGGAGGAGGAGATCATCGGTGGTCTTGTACGGTTTCCATTTTCGAATAATTGCTCCCTCGGTTGATTTCTTCACAGAAAGCTGCTTCCTGCTGAAGATCTACAATTTTGTTCATGGTGTCCTCTGACAGCTCTTTGGTCTCGACCATACTGGAGATTGATGTTTGAGGTTGTGGACACTCAAACATTTCACTTTTATAACAAATTCAAACAGATGCTATTAATACAGGTAACAAGTGGAGGACAGAGGAGCCCCTTAGAGAGAAAATCCCGTTCATTCGTAGAAGACCAGATGCTTATTTTACCGAAGAACTTATCAATTAATCATAAAAAAAAAAAAAATCATACAATCCACTTTTCTGGATTTTTTTCCTCCTTACAGTTGAGGTATAGTAGTTATGATGAAATTACAGGCCTCTCTCGTGTTTCTTGGCCCATTGTGCATGAAATAAACAATCCTAAAGCGGTTGTGTCCTTTGATATCTGTTTAGAGATGACATTTAAATAAAACGTGTGCCTCTAAGAACAAGTTACACTATAGGTTTCTGTCAACAAAACGCTTCTCATCACCAACAACAACCATCTCACGTGCAACAGACTAGAGCTTAATCCTGCATGGAAAGAATCTGAAAGCCAAGAAATGTGACGATGGTCTGCAGTCAACTCCTCTTATTCAGATAAATTATATATTTGTATACCTGACCAAGAATGATTTGAAATCCTGAAATAGAGAAGTATTATAACCAAACACAACTTCCACTGCAAACCCTGAAGCTGCCACATTTTCACTTTTACTCCAGTAAAAGGAACTCAAGCTGAATGCCATTGTGTTGTTTAGTTGACAGTTCGTACCACTCTTGTTTTTGGAATTCCCAAAGACCAACGTGAAACAGAAAATATCAGTTGATAATAAAAACGCTCTCAAGTTCAAACGCACACAAAGGAATACTTAAAGAATTCGGAGAAATTGATACACATACTTTTTTTTCTTCCATGAAAACATACACATATACATACATATGTAGAATATATAGTGGTGCCTCGAGATACGAATGCTTCGAGTTACTAAATCTAAGAGATACAAAAGGTCTCGCAGGAAATTTTTGGCATCGAGATGCGAAAAAAAATTTGAGATACGAAGAACCACAAACAGTTCTGCTCGATTATCCGCTTGTTCACTCTGACGTCGTGCTGCGCTTCCGGGTCCTGGCACATTGCCGAAAGTGTGCTTTAAGGGGCTGATACGCCTTAAAATACTTTAAATCAGTTTTAAATCAAGGAAAGGATTATGTATAGATTACTAATAATGTGCTATAACAAATGTTAGGAAATAATGTTTATAACGTGGAAAGTGCTGTTCTGTAGCACAACTTAGAGAAACCCTGTGACGCGTTCTCAGAAGCGTCTTTCCAGTAGCGCTTGTGCTAAAGACCGTGTTGGTGTCAGTAATTCGTGAAATATCTTGAGAAAGTTATCTTTCATACGTAGTGCCGTAATGTTTCCTCCATCCGTTCCTCCTCCTCCGACACATCACTTCACTCTCAAGATAAGGTTTCACATTTGTGAACATATTACGTATTTTGTTTGTGTTTATTCTGTTTTATTATCATTTATTACATTAACAATGTGTAGATTTAAGGATTGAAGAAACGTTACTTGATTTTTGTCTGGTTTTCCATTTTTTCATCTAATTATTCTGTTGTTTCTGAGAGCCGTTGCACGGATTAGGCGTTTTACATGAAAAAGTTGCTTCGAGATACGAATGCCACCCTGCAACGGATTAATTTCGTATCTCGGGGTACCACTGTGTGTAAATGTATGTGTGCGTGTGTGTGTATATGTATATGTATATGTATATGTATATGTATATATATATATATATATATATATATATATATATATATTATATATATATATATATATATATAAAATTACATATTCTGCAGATTTTAGTTACAGACTAACCGTAGGACATTGTTTAAACATTTTGTCCGTAGTAGTTTCTCGTATCAGGTAACTTGTTCTATTTAGTTGACCTTCATGTGAAAAAGACTAAAGTTATGGACAAAAATAAGATGAACAAACATCACAGAAGTAGGTAATCAGAGAGTAAATATCACAGAAACAATAACAGGTTCTGTTTATAAAATACAGTCTTTTCTTTCTACAGACGTTTTCTTTTTTATAGAATTCAAACATATTCGGGGGAAATAAAACATACTGAACAGATAAAATGCTAACGTAAACAGTTCACACACGTCAACAAACCAACGTTAACGTTCGTTAAGTGACAACTTATGCTCCGTATTAATACAGACAAGCCCTCAGATTATGGTCTTCTGTAGCCTCTTAAAGATAAACGTTAGTTAAAAGTGTATCTAAAAGCGATTAAAAGAAGCTGACATACTTGTGCTAGTTATGATCCTGCTGGAGAGTTCAATTTCAGTTTACATGTTTACAAGAACATTGCTAGCACATTTTTGTTTGACTGACAAGTGAATCCGCCAGTGAGCGCGCGCTTCATGAAAAAAACGTATTTTTAATTGGTTCATTGTCAGATAACCCACCCAGAAGTTTGGTTACGCGAGCACAAGCGTATCGAAATGTAGTCTGGGGAGAAATTGGCATTTTTAGAAGGAGAAACAAAGCGTACATAACAAATTTGATACATTTTAAAATGTAATCTTCTAAAAAAGTTAATAAAAAAGGCATGGGTCAAAAAATGTTTCCCTTAATTATACTAAACTTGATCCTCAAAGTTGACGTCTCCAGAGCCCGTTGGCTATGTGTTTATGAAACAGTAAATCATCATTATCTTACCACCTTTTACCCTGGTCTTATCCAAGCCCAGCGTAAAGAGTTATACGCAGTTCAAATGGGAACACAATCTGGATTTTTCATAGGACTTTTATCTCCTCCACGCCATCAAGACAAGCAAATTAAATTCAAAGCAATCACATACAGTCTTTTCTGAATGTTACAGAACTGTTTGTATGCATTTTAAAATGTAAGAGTTTTGTAAAGGATTTGATATCTAAAAATATATATTGCATTGAGGGGGGCGACACTGTGGTTTTGCAATTAGAAGGTTGCCGGTTCGAGGTTCTGGGTACTCCGGTTTCCACCACCATCCCCACAACACGCATCAGGTTAATCGAATAGTTAAGTGTGAATGTGCAAGTCAACATGCGATGGACTGGCAATCAAAGCCCGAAGTGAGCTGGAGATCTCCAGTAGAACTCTGATGAAATCGGTTTATTAATATTTGTATACATTCAATACCACAGATTATTTTTTTTTATTCAACAAAACAAGTGCCATATCATCCGCAAACCCTGCTGACAACAGTTTTTTCAGAGTAATCAGCGAACAATCTTAACATAACGCTTGCTGCTATGTTTGTAAGGCCATATGTCTCCATACCAAACCTGGTGAATGTTATAACTACTCTGATCTGAAGTTTCCTGCACAGTTTCAGTTCGCTCCTTAGTGGTCAGGAGATGCAATGTCTTTTATACGCTTCTCTAAAATGGTCTTAATGTGTTTGGAACATCGGATCATGTCCGTCTTGATCATGTTGTTATTATTGTCTTATGCCACTGTTTAGTCAATGACAGCCAACAAGGCACTTAACAGAAAGTTATGAAACTTGGCAAACTGATGCAAATAGGGATTATGGGTTATCTAGCCCAATTTAGACCTAGTAACTCAAACCCTCTTGCGCCACCACTAGTCGAAAGTTTTGATTCTGTGTATGCTGGTAACTAGTTCATTCGCACAAGTGTCTGTCAATGGTAGAACTGTTGTGGTTTCCGAGCTCTGCCTCGAGTCTGGGCCACACACGCCCTCACACACAGACTGTTATATACAATTTAATTTCTTTAATAATTTCAGAGAATTTGAAGCAAATATGATGGCAGCATAAAATAACTTTTAGAATGACGAGATGCCAGCGGTTCGTCAGCTTTGTTCTTTGTTGCTGTCAGTCACATGGTCCTGCCTATTTTTTTTAGGGAAAAATTAAACCTTTGTGAATCACACAATTATGAACTTGAGCAAAAGAAAAAAAACTATTGAAGTTTCTTCACTACTGAACTTTAGAAAATCATTAAAACATTTCTGTAAATGCTGTACTTTCTGAGGAAATAATTTTTTAAGTTCAGTTTTTTCCCATTGACTTGTATTTGGTGACAATCCTTCTGCAGCCAGCGGCATGGTGGCGTTGCCTTCTTTAACTGTCAAACACCAAAAGTTCTTATTTTGTCCACTTTTGGCTGCTTGGCCCCACATCACTGCTTGCAATTATATTTTCTTTTGTTTTTATTAAATAAACCTACTGTAAAACAATGTATTCAATGTTAAAATGCATTTGAAAGGATTAGATTGACATGACAGGAGCGTCAGAGATTAGGTTCCTCAAGGTGAAGTTATGGTTTTCACGAGACTGGCGTGTGATGGGTGTGTTCTTGAAAAGGAAGTAGACGAGTATAAAGAGACACTGGGGGTTGAGGTCTATTCTGTCGGTTTGGGGGATTTCATGCAGTTCCTGTTGGATTTCCTTGGACTATTAAAGGGGGAAAAAGAGCAACAGGTAGGAATCAATTAATTTGTATTTTGTTATTTAAATTAAAAAAAACACTTCATGTGGAAGAAAACTAAAACAGACGTGCAACTTCTGCTGAAACCTAAATAATAAAAATGAGTCCCTCAAAGGATAGATGTTGTTGTAATACTTACTGTTTATAGTTGTTTACGTTTAGATTTACGCCAATAGGAATGGTTTAAAAAAAAAAACATCAGAAATTGACAAAAGCTTTCTGTCATTATAATTCTAGCTGTGTAGTTGGATTTGGAGACATCTGTAAGAGAACAAGAACATTTCTATAATTTCTAGCACTTTGCAGCAAGTGAAAGAAGTATTTGATTTCTCTCTCAAGAAATCTGCTGATTGAAAGGGAATCAAATATTTGTTTCACTCGTGTGAATTTTTATTCTTGTTACTTGTTTATATTGTTGAAATAAACCAAACATTGCATTTTTGAGCTCCTCATTTCTTTGTGTGTGGGCCAATGTTCAATAGCAGGAGGGGGTTAAATACTACGACCTTTTGATCTATTTCAGATGTTAAAACACTGCTCAAAACTGTAGTTACAACTCATCGATTGACAAGAACGTGATTCTGATTCGTCTAATTCAGAACACTTTCCAGGTCAGCCATGATTGGCATTTTACTGAATGCAAATGAAAATAGACCTAGAGCATCCCCTTTCTCTGCCCCACACAATATTTCATCCCTAAGAAGCAGACAGATAAACTCAGCTGTTCTATAAAAAGGATGCAGCAGACGCGAACGTTTCTAAATGACGTCCTCGCTCCAGTCAACACGAGTCAGCCACCGGCGGAGTTTCTCTTGAGTTTTTGTGAAGAAAGATAAAACCAAGGTTGAAGCAGAGGGACTGAAGCCTCACGTTATTAGATTGTGTTGATATTTAATTTAAAAATACATAGAATAATAATTTAAACTGGTCACTTTTTCACTGGTCAGATATCGACATACAAGTTAAGAAGATAAAGTTTTTTTCCAACTGCATTTTACAAGTGATAAATTAATTACAAATCCAGTGGTATGTATATGTTTCAGCACCCCTGTATATTCTCATGTAGACTGTACCTCTAATCGAGGTGTGCCTAGGCATATTTCCTGGTCAGTACTAAATGAGGCATTTTGTGAATTTTTGTAAAACTGCTAAATATAAAAACATGGAAAAATTTTTACGATTTACTTGAATCCTTACAGATAAAGTCCAGGCAGCTCTCATCTCCAGATCAACATGCCCAACAACTCAACGGCCGCTTTCGACTACGGCGAATACGAGGATGAGATTTGCCGTAAAGAAGACATCTTGAAGTATGGCTCCATCTTTATCCCGCTCTTCTTCTCTGTGGTGGTCGTGATGAGCTGCATCGGAAACACCTTGGTTCTGGTGATCCTGGCGCTCTATGAGAGTCTCAAGTACCTGACCAACGTCTTCATCCTGAACCTCGCCCTGTCAGACCTGCTCTTCACTCTGGGCCTTCCGTTCTGGGCTTCGTACTTCGTCATGGGCTGGACGTTTGGAGAAGTGGGCTGTAAAGCGTTCAAGTTTCTCTTCTACCTGGGCTTTTACAGCAGCGTGCTGTTCCTGACTCTCATGACCGTCCAGCGCTACATGGCCGTGGTGCATCCTCTGTCAGACTGGGAGAAATCGAGATGGTTCTCCATCGCTCCAGTCATCATCTGGCTCCTGAGTGGGTCGGTTGCGGTCACCGGAGCACACAATAGCGTGCTCTTGTCGGATCTGAACATCACATACTGTGAATACAGCACCATCGAGTTCAAGTCAGGCATCACTTACTTTCAAAATGCATTTTTCTTTGCAGCTTTCATCATCATGGGGTTCTGCTACGGCAGAATGCTTCAGACGATAACCAAATCCAGAACAAATAAGAGACACAAGACCGTTCGGCTGATCTTCTGCATTGCTCTGGTGTTTTTCATGCTGTGGGCTCCATATAACGTCGCCAACTTCTTGAGGTCTTTGGCCAATAACTCTGTGAATCCATGGGGGTGCCACGTTAGCAAAGGCGTGGACATAGCGTATTACGTCTGCAGAGTAGTCGCTTACTCGCACTGCTGTCTGAACCCTGTGTTTTATGTGTTTGTGGGCGTGAAGTTCAGGAACCATCTGAAGATGATTCTGGAGAAGGTCTTTAAAAAAAAAAACTTGGCTTCCGCTCAAGGCAAAATGGGCAAAGGTCCGTCGCAGGGTTCGATGTACTGAGCGAAGTCTCCTGCCACGAAGAAACCGGCAGCACTTTTCACTGGGACTGATCATGTCGATAAAGAACACACGTCGATAAAGAACACGTGTCGATGTACGATTTTAAGGCACTTTCCAGGGTTGCACTTCCATTGGTACACGCTTACCCCTCATTGGGGTCACAGGGCTCTGCAGGAGCATCGGGTCCATCATTTCTAAGGGGAACTTCTCATCCACTTTTGCTGCTAAAGGGAGTGTAGATCCAGCAGTTATCATCAGAGAAACTCGCACAAACGTTAGGAAACTTCGCTCCTAGGTGACATCAAACCGGCAACCTACCACACCTTGCAACCCCTGTGGCATTTCCATTTTCACAACTGAAAGAAGAAGGTCATTTAAGATATTAACTAAGGTGGTCTGTGCTGTCTAAAGCCTACAAACTCTACCTAAATTAAAACTCTACGTAGAAATCATTGTTTTTCAGGAAGGAGCTCAGCTGAGCCGTCACTGCTTTCCCTAGTATTTTAGACATAAAGGGAGGATTAGTAAGGGGTCCCTTAATTAAAGGTCTAATGACACCATTCTTAAATATCTTGGGGAGGTGGCCTAGTGATAGAGAATTGTTAATTGAGGTAGCAGTTCCTTGAAGAATTTAATTAGTATTGGATCTAGGGAGCACGAGGTGAGCATAAAAGACACAAATCGTTTTTCTAGCGCTCCTAGCTCAATGTTTTTAAAATGGAGTAGATTCAATATTATTTCTATGAAAATTTAGAAGGTTGGCAGTAGTTATTTTTAATCGCTCTCGATCAGTTTGTCGTAAGCACTTCAGGGCCAGTCTATATGTCGACATGCCATCTTTCCAGATGATTGAATACTTCTAGTCTAGTTTTTCTCTATTTGGAATCACGGTTCATCTTTTCAGCAGTTGTGTGTTACCGTTATGAGGCAATGATCTGTGCGAGCTTCGTTTTGAAATGTTGATCAAGTGTTTACAAGTGTAAAAATACAAATATCTGGAGTGTTTGCTTTTGCATTTAAAAAAAGCATATTTTTCCCACATTTTCACAAGTATATTTATGCTCTTTGCACACTTTTATCCAAAGCGACTTAAAACACAATCAAGTTGTAACAAAGGAAAAATTAATCATGAGAAAAGGCCCTGAATCATTTAAGGGCTTTAGAGGAAAGAGATTTTTAAAAATGTGTTTTTCTTTAAGTTGTGAGAGTCACCGTTTCGTAATGATCAACATTGACTGAACGCAGGCTTCTGGTGATGGATGCAGTGGGGAGCCAGTGGAGAGAGATGAAGAGAGGAGTGTTGTGGCTCTTCGAGTTCTGTATCGTTTGTAGAGGTCTGACTGCACAGGAAGAGCATTGCAGTAATCCAGTCGTGATACAACCAGTGCTTGAACTAGAAGCTAGACTTGTGGATGAGCAAGGAATAAAGAAATGCTGAAATCTTTTTACTGGCATCTTTTTAAAGCAATAACCTGCTTCCTGCTGCGGCTGAAGTTCTCATAAAACAGGAAGTGGCTTTTAAGACAAAAAAAAATGCTTCAATAGAAATGCACCATTACAAATGCTATTTTTAATGTTATGAACACAAACCTGTGAAATAAAGGTGTTATAGCATTTAGTATTTTATTTCCTATTTGATAGCTTAGATCATTTGTGCAGAAATTGTCATTGATGCAGATGAAATGCTTTCCAGTATTTTTATTGCATTCACTGTTTGTTCCTTTCAGCTTCTCCATGTAAAAATAAACTCATTTTTGGAAAAATAAATGAAGTTTGTCTCTGCAGCTTCTCATGTACAATTGTGCTCAAGCCATTGGGTGAAGCCATTTATCGTCAAGAAACCTTTTTATAGAAACGTTTCTATTTTAATGATGTGCATTTCAGATGCACAACTGTAATTAGGATTCTAGACACTTTTTAAGAACACAACCCACCTGCTCCTGTGGTGTAGAGGACCATGAGCCCGACATACTTTGTGCGGTTACACATGGGGATAAGGGGTTGTCTCTTCCCCCCTCCTGAAATGTACTTTCTGGACAAACAAGAGGGAAAAAAACAACTGGCAAACCATGAGAACAAACCTGCCATTAACTGGAAACAACTTTAAAATGGAACTGAAAAACGAGAATGACGTAAATAATTTTTTCCTTTCACAGTAAGGACAGTGTTTTAGTGGAAGAAAACAGAAGTGAATGTGTTGGTCACCGCTGCTGCAACGACTCTTACACACGTAAAGAAAAATTTACATTTATGTATTTAGCTGACGCTTTTATCCAAAGCGACTTACATTGGGAATAAATGAAAAAAAAATATATTTTCCAGGTGTTTGAACAGAAAACCGTTGTATAGTGTTCGTATACAACCACAATATAAAATATTCTCAGAATGTTTGCATCACAAACTTTAAGACTCCACCCCCACAACTTGATGGACGTTAATGAACAGAGTCTGCTAACAGATGTGTAAAGATGAAGAGAGTCTTTTACTCACATGTGGCACTGATGAAAGGCAGGGTCAGCAGGAGCTCAGGATCACAAAAGCAAGTCTTTTTAAATTGAAATTATTAAAAAGGAAGTAAAAAGTATATAAATATAAATATATATAAATAATACTCAAGCACCGGAAAACTACAGCAAAATAAACACTAAAAAGAAAAGGACAAAAAAAGTTCAAAATTAATTTTGTACTAAATAAGAACTTTCTACAAAAATAAAATGTATTTTTAAATACTAAAGTCAAAAAACAACAGTTAAGCAGAAAAAAATAAATAAAAAAAAGCACAAAAGAGAAACATTCTAAGGTAAAAACAAGGTAACAATTAAGAGGAAAAAATATCCCAAACAAACAAAAATAACTATAAAAAAAAGAACAAAAAAAGATAAAACAAGCTGTTCTTAGAGGGATGATATCTCTTGAGTTGATCTAAAGGTAAACACAACTGGCTTAACAAAGAAAACAAACATTTTAAAAGAACAAAACGATTTAACTACAAATATACAACAGCACACTATTTTAACAGACACAATACAACTACACAAACAAAAAAAGATATATTTTTTTAAATATACCAAGAAAAAAACCCTTAAATTCTAAATAAAACATTTGACCAGACCAAAAAAAAAAATAAAAAACTTGCAGCTGCGTCACTTGTCTCATGTTACAGGTCATTGTCCTGCTGAAAGAAGAACCATCACCGTCAAATCATTTTGAGGACAATGTTGGCTCTCCTCTGGGCTCTGCTTGGATGGAGAACACCTTTAGGGTTGAACATGATCGAGCCGGATTACCAGAACTGGGTTAAAAAGGTTTAGTTCAAGCAGCTTTTCTGTACATCTGGGAGAAAGGAAAGTAGATCTGGTTCCTTTTCAATACGCTGGGGAGTGTTTCACACCTTTAGAGCCAACATCATCCTCGAAACTAAAGAAGTGATAAAAAGGCTGATTTTATTGAAACTATACAGTTTTTCCACTTGAAATAGTTTCTTACACTTGAACACTTTTGGCAGCAGGAAACACATGGTAAAAGAAATAAAACTCCAAAACATTTCCAGGATGTTTTCATCACACCATGAGCTTTTAAATGGCGAATGATCAAAAGTATCTCGAGAGCCACGTCTGCGGCTGGGGAGGAAACGCTGAAAGAGCTCCACTCTGTAGTTTAACCACACGCAAAATGTCAGATTCCTACAAACACACTTGGTTCAAGCAAACACAAACACAAGCACACAGCAGACACTCGCATCCAGATACAAAGATTTATTGATTGATTTTCAGCGTTTGTACATGCACAGATCGACTCGGGTTTAAAGTGATTCAAGTGCTGTTTTCATCTCGACGTCTCAGGAAACATGTGCTCTTGTCAAGCCTGCAGAGAGCATGAGCTTTTGTGGAATGCTTATGTAAAGATTGCATATACAGAGATATAATTGTCCATTTGGTCCAGTTTTATTCACCGATCATCCTTTCAAACGGGGTTCAACCCTTCGAACGGTTCTCCGTGAGGAAACCTTCTGTGATTTGCTTCAGAGACATGGATGCAGCGGTGCTCGATGGACCTCGACAGAATCGATCTGGAGAGTTTTTCATCCAAAAGTAGAAATTAAATCAGCCTTTCCGACACCAATCAAACCCACATCATTCGACATAAGGCAGAGGAAAGCCAAAATAGCAGCAGATTGTTGATTACGATCACGATTCTTCACTAGCTCGGGTTCTTCTCTGTTTTACACACACACGCATCATTTCTTTTACGAGCAGTGATTAACAAACATAAAACAAGATGCTAGCGTTAGCACAAGCTAATCTGTCAAACACATCCAGGTCAGATTGGAACCCAAAACTTGGCAGAGAGTTAAATTCATAAATAAAATGTATGGGTTTAACCAAATGTAGTATTGTACAGCAATAAATATTACAAAAACATGTTTGGTTTTTTACGTGAAATAGATGCCTTTTGATGGAGTTATACACGTCATGGTTTTGTTTCTGATAAACTGAGATTCCTATGAACACAAACTGTAGAAAGTAAAGAAACAGAAGGATTAGAGTCGTGTTTAGTGCCACCTTAAAAACAACTAATTGGACTAAAAAGGCAAAAGAAATTTGCAGCATCCATAAAAAAAGATACCAAAACAAAACAAAACATCTATAAAACAACTGAAAAAAAAGATTAAAGATTTTCAAAAAATTTACAAACAAATATGAAGGAAAACAAAATAAAAAAAATGGAAAAACAAAGAAGAAACAACAGCAACAAATAAAAATCTAAGGAAAAAAAAAAATCGCTCACAATAAAAAACAAGCATTGTTAAAAAGAAAAAAGGCAGAATTTTTAGAAAACCACAAGAAAACCTAAAGGAAAACTAAAACAAAACAAGAAAAGAAACAATGAAGAAAAAAACGTTTTATATCTGACTGTCAAAAAATAAAAGTCCTAAGGGCATAGTGGCTTTTGCTGATCCTGGATAAAACAAGAATGTTAAAAACAGAGATTATTACCCCATCTTTTGAAAAATAGATTAGTTACAATGAACTAATAGAAAATTAGAACAATAATGTGATTTGCGATTCTCCTTTTGTTTATTTTTAGACAATAATGGTGTGCTGATTTCTTTTATCTGGTTAATTGTTGCCCCCTCGTGGTCAAACCACACCTAAAGTTCACAAATGTGTGGTGGAAAATACAACTTTTGAAAAGAAACCTTTAAACTTTGTGTCTTCACGGAACAGTGGGGGATTAATAATACCAATAATTTGTATCGATTAAAATGTTATTTATATTGCGTATTCAGGAAAAAATGGTTATTGTATGAAAAACAACATTTCAGAATGATTATTTTATCCAGAATCAGAAGTATCTTTACATGTGTATTCTTTGTTTTCACAAGGGCACGCGTGGAGACTTTTATTCTAAAGGACAAAGTCTTTTTAGTTTTATTAAGGTGACAATAGCACGCCATTGTGATTATTCAAGAAGCAAAAGGGTAAATGTGCTCTGTGCATCTGAAAAGTGAGTAGAACTAAGCTCAAAGGTGGTTTGGGTTTAATCTACTCAAACATCTCTGTCGTATCACACGTTCCTTCACTTTAGCACTTCACAAGAGCCTCCACGCACACTTTTCTTCAAGTATTAAACATGATTCACGGTCTCCACCAACGGGAAGGAAAATGTGGCATCTGCAGCTTGGAGAAGCTCAACATTTAAGGGTTTCTGATGAATTAAGGAGCCTCCTTCCATCGGTGCAGCTGAACGAGCGTCCGTCGATTATTCTAGAGGAGATTTTCCAGCTGCATCACGCTCGCATCTCTACAGAGCCACATTCTCATCCAGTTCACTCACATTCTGCGTGCTGCCGTTCTCTCTAAAGGCCAAAAAGGGGACTTTCATCTTCTCCTCCTCGTTTTCCTCCTCTCCGTCTCCATCCTGGCGGGGCAGCTTGCTCTCCACAGGAAGCTCAATGACCTGCTCGAAGGCTTCGGAGACGGTGCCGTTTTCTCTGAGAGAAGAAACCAAGCTTGAGAAGAAGAAACATTAAAACAGTGGACAGGAAGCTCAGACTGGAAGCAGGGGTCTCACCTGTGTCCTGAGGTGGGCAGCACGGGTGTGATGAAGCAGGGCTCTGTGTGTCCATTACTATCTCGTTGAAGCGTCTCCCCACTCTCTGGAGCTTCTGGGGCTGATACGACCACTGTGAGACCGCCGCTCTCTACTGCGAGAGAAGAGAGGGGGTCTACGCTGCATCAATGGCTTAACTCACAGCCAAGTTAAACACGACACAAAAACCCATCTTCCCAGGGAGGCGTTTGCTGCATGAACCTGTGCTGACACAGAGGCTGGTGTATTTATGTAATGCTTTACCTTTTTGTTACCTGTTGCTGTTCTATGTTTTTCTAAATTAAATTATTGGAAAGTGCTTTGGGCTAATTGTTAGGTTATGTATAAATGCTATACACATGACGTTTTGATTATTCTGTGACATCTGACCCCCGTCCCTTGCATCACTTTAAAAAAAACAAGTTACACCGTTAACAGTACAACGGTGCCAGAAGAACCTGGGCCAAACCGGTTTGCCTTCCGGAGCACTGTACCAGTGTAATGGGAATTTCTCCAGCTTTTATCACAAAGTGGTGTATGCGCTTATAAACTCCCCCTGGGTGTCTGGGTGGAGGAGGACGCAGAACCTTCAGATATACCCTCAAAATAAATAAATAAATAAATAAATAAAATGAAGCTGCACTGCATCCCTCGAATGTAAAGAAAAAAAAAGGCAAAAAAAACCAAACAGTTTTTGAACAACAAGCAAACAAAATGAAAAAATAAACGCTGATGCATACAAACTTAGAATTTGTGTTTTAGAGAGAGATAGAGGAAGGAAGGAAGA
Source organism: Danionella cerebrum (assembly GCA_007224835.1). Taxonomy (NCBI): domain Eukaryota; kingdom Metazoa; phylum Chordata; class Actinopteri; order Cypriniformes; family Danionidae; genus Danionella; species Danionella cerebrum. The sequence goes on along the minus strand of SRMA01026816.1, from coordinate 127,554 downwards.
GAAGTGCAGAAGTTAGAAAATGAGCAGTGTTTATGCAGGCCTATTTTTATGCAAATCTCCCCAGTGCTTACTCGTTAATTCACAGGTGACCACACCCCTTTCCACTGGGTTTTTTCAAAACTCAGGTGTAAAAGGACCTGCTGAGTCTCAGGGGTGTGGCAAGAAAAAAAAATGTTTTTTCTTAAACCAGAAAATGCTGTAAAGACTCCATGAAAACGATGCAGTGTTTTCTGCTGCCACAGATAACGACCGGCAGCTAATGCACAGTAATCCCTGGGGCAGAGACTGAGCCGAGCTTGGGATCCAGTGCAGGAATAAACAGAAGTAACGTTCCACATAAGCATCTACGTCTACAGACGAGAACCAGGGAAGAAAAAAAAGCACAATTCACCTGAATCCTGTCCGCTCTGCAGACCGAGCTCGCCGTTCCTCTGAGGACTTGATTTCTTTGAACACAGAAGGCGAGTCGATCACATCGTGAGCTTTTAAACTAGGGGCTAGTTTGCTGAATCGCAGGTCTGAGATCAGCTCACCTGATCCGATCGCCGTGTGCGCTTCATTATTTCCTCAAGGCGCTGGAACAGATCACACATCTGTTAAATGCTGCCGTTTCCTTCACAACAAACACACTTCACTCACCTTCTTCCTCTCCATTCTCTCAGCCTCCTCTTTTTGAAAGTGTTTCTCTCGCTCCAGCCTCAAACGCTCTGCCTCCTCTCTCTGCCGAGCCTCCTCCTCCTCTCTCTGAAGAGAGAAGGGTTCATTAGTATTTCCCTTGTGCTCGTAGTAAAACTTAACGAAGAGTTTGTGTGCATTCACCTGTTTCTGCAGGCGTTCCACTTCCTCTGTCTCTCTCTGCGCTCTCTCCTCCTCCAAACGCTTCTCCTCCTCTTCTCTTCTCTTCTTCTCTTCTGCCTGCCGCTGCGCCTCCTCTTCCCTCTTCGCTCGCTCTTCTGCTTTCCTGCGGGCCATCTCCTCCCTGCTGCGTCTGGATGCACAGAACTCCACGGTTTCACAATCATTCTCTAGAAATGTTATTCACTAGATTTGAAGTAATTTTCATTCATTTGGAGTCACGGCAGGGTACACCCTGGAGAGGTCGCCAGTTCATCGCAGGGCAACATTCACTCACACACTCACACCAAAGGGAAATTATTTTAATTAAGTTGCCGCATGTTTTTGGGATTGTGGGGGAAACCAGAGTACCAGGAGGAGACCCACGCAAGCATCGGGAGAACATGCACCCGGCGAGCCTCGAACCGGCAACTTTCTAACTGGAACCGTGCCCGCCTTTACTAGATGTGCTATTCTATAACATTATATTAGATGATATAGACATCAGATTCAGATTTTATTCAGAATTCTCTAAGTCAAGGTGTTGGTTGTTTGCAGTCACATGATTTTGATGAATTGTGAAAGACAGAGTTAAGGGGAAAATATAATAGTTTTGGATCTCAGTACACTTTTATTTCGTATTAAATGTTTAAATGGCTTACCATGCTGAGGAAGCTACTAAAAGAAGCTCTTTAGAGAGATACTCGGTAGTGTCGTCATTATGAGAGCTCCATTATTTTCTCTTTGAGAACCTTGTGTCATAACCTGTCTCCAGCACAAGTCCTACATTAATTTTTAATACACTCCATCCTCAAGTTTTGATTACGCTCTCAGCATTTTCACTTTTGCTTTCAAAGATTTCCTTTGAGATGCTGAAATTTTTGTTTGTCATTCTGGCTCAAATCTTCTTTGAGGGCTGGGATTACAGTGGTTCGCACTAATTGGCTAGTACACTTTTGATTGGCAGCTCAATGATGCGGATGGTTTTTTTTCACCAGGGATCAAACAATGAAGTGTATTTAAACTCAATGTCGATTTTAATGGTAATTATTACTCAATTTGTTTTCAGGTTGATTTATTTTCTTTGTCATTAATTTATTTTATTGGCTCAAGGTTTCAGTCAGTTGTAGTTTTTTTTATTGTTAGTGTAAATATTTTTACTTATTTCACTTCACATAATTTTTTTTCCCGCTTTTGTTGTTTCATTTGTTTTCATGAACGATCATAACCTTGGGATCAGGAGGTAAATAACACAATACAAAAACATGGATGAAAGTTCGCAATGCAGTCGTTTATCTCAAAAGAACAATACAAATAATGTTCTGCTGAATGAAAATATTTGCTCAGATTGAGGTGGTAGATATTAGCAGCTAGCTCATGGTACAAAGCTGAACCATTCACACCATTCACACCAAGAACAGCACATGACTGAAAACCATCCGTATATTTGAACCTCCGTTAACAGATCAAAGTAAAACAAATCCAGTTCAAGACCCCTTTACTGATCGTTTCCAAGCTTTTAAAATATTTACACACCTTTCAGCCTCTTCGTGTTGTCTTTTCTCCTCTTCCTCTCGTTCCCGCTGTTCTCTGGCCTGCCGTCGCTTCTCAGCCAGCAGACGTGAGGCCTCCTCCGGGTCTGTTGTTCCTGCTGAAGGACGAGCTGCAGGAGGACTCGTGGAGCCTTCTACAGAGACAAAAGAGCCGATATGATGGATCCCAGGAAATGACATCACAAGCATTGAGTGCAGGAGATGCAGCAGTAGAATGATGGCATTAAACTCTGATTTGGTTTTCTCTGAGGTTGCAGAACATTAGGGCAATGCACCAGACTGCTTTCAGAAACCTATATATCTTTGTAAAAACTCATGGATTGCTGATGCGGACTACCTCTGGGTCATTGCCTTTAATTAAAAAGCCAGTACTGCTTCAAATTTGTTGAGGAGTAACAACAAATGAGCAACTTCTATTGGACAAAGGAGCCTAAATATACAGAAAAAATATAGTTAGAAACTCTAGTTTTATAGTTACATTTCAACGAGAGCTTTTCTACTTTTACGGGTGCTTTAATACATATATAAAACACTAAATTATGTTTTGTTTGTGGTTGCTGTACATTATAACGTACTTGTACTGAGCAAGAAATTTCACCCTGTGTCTCTTTAAAAAAAAAAACAATCGGCTTAATATTTGTCTTGAAAAGAACTAAGTAAAAAAACAGAGCAGTTTTTTGTGCGACAAGAAGGCATCAACTGAAGAGTGATATCCTGAAATAAATCTGGATGAGGTATGTCCCAGAGGCTCTCTGATGAGGAGCTTTAACTTTCCTTGCTCTCAGGATCAAACGCTCCTAAAACGATGTAGCAGCTTAAGATTATAGGTCATTATTGCTGCATGAAGATGACCCTTTCTGTTTGTGTTTTGAGCATTTAATTTTAGCATTCAAATGTGCGAAAATTTGTAAAAGATAACGAGAAAAAAAGCAAGAAAACTTTCGTCACTCAAGAGTGATGTTAGAGACAGTAACTTTACCAAAACCAGCCTCTGTTTTGTTACCTGGAGCTTCTGGTTCATTTTTTGGAGGTTCTTCACCCTCAGTTTTGCCACTTTCTCCTTCTGGAGTGATCCTGGGGCTCTCTGATGTCCCACGGTTGGGTCTGAGATTGCCAAGTGATAATGACGGGTTGCTAGGAGACAGTGGAATTGATGCTGGAGGAGGTGGAGACCTGGACTTCTTGGCGTTTGGGGTCTTGAGAGAGAGTTTGGAAGTGGACCCCCTGAGAAACAAACAAAAAGCTTTGGTCTTGGCCTCCTTAAATAATCTACAGCAAGTTCGGAATGCAGCTGCTGGAATCCTCACCAGAACAAGAAAGTATGATCACATAACACCATTTCTATCCTTGGTGCACTTCTTGTTGATTTTAGTTCAAAGTCCTGAAAGCTCTGGCTCCGGCCTCTCAGAACAATCTGTCTTTGTACTATATTCCAGATCTTCGAGGACAAAGCCCCCAGAGGAGGAAGAGCATTCTCACATCTAGCTCCAAAGCTCTGGAAGATTCACTCTCTCAGTTTAAACCAAGATTAAAACAATATATTTTGTAAAGCTAATGATTAATATAATTTCGGCCAATACAAAATCTGCAGATTTTTTTTTTTTACAGAATTTGTTAAATGTATAGCTCGACGTCGGCCAGTTGTGGCTTTTGTGGTGTTGGTTCTTGGCGGTGATAGGTGGATCAGGTGCATGGATCGATGCGGACCTGGCTGCAGGGGGTTGATCAACTCAACGCTGTTGGGAAATGGTGTCCACCTGATGACCACAGTGCATCACCTTTGGACAGATCAGCACTACCATCTACCATTTCTCTGGTGTTGTATTGATATCCAGGTGGTGGCCTGTGATAAGCTTGTTGGAGGGTTTCAGAACTCAAAGGGTCACATGGAGGTGAAGGGGTTGGCCTCTGGTTTGCTAAAGTTGGTTTCCTTGGGACTCCCACACCAGGAACCCACATGAGAAACTTGCTGGTTGGAGCTTCATGTAGCTCCCCATGTCAACTGAAAATACGAGTGTGGGTTTTTCTTCTCTGAGCTCATTTTAAGAGTTGCTCTATATTCATATTTGTGATGTTTCATCCCCCTTAAGTCCTGTGCAATTTAAATTTGGTGGTTTGTTTTACTTTTTTTTTAATTAGTTGAACTTTTTTATGATTTTTTTATGTAAAGCACTTTGGAGCATCTTGCATGTTGAAAACTAATTAACTTCTCTTAACTCCTCGCATCTGGATAAAAGCACTAGAGAAATACACTTGACAATAAGACATCTCTCGCACTGGGCAGGAGGTTGAATTTTTTTGCATTTTTAAATTAATAATTAAAGGGTGAAGACACTGTTCAAGCAAGACTTGGCTCCAGCAAGCCTTACACATTTATGGAGCGAGCGTATGTGTACAATGGAGGATTATCTCAAACATTTTGCGTTCATTAACATTTAAGAACATTGTATTAACATTTTAAAAGCCAGTTTCTAGTGTTTCAATGATCTTATACCTGTTTGGGGAAGGGTTGGTGACCCTGCTGCGGTGGGCACCTGGTGACGGAGATCTCTTGGGAGTGAACAGACTCAGACTCTGATTGGGAAACGATAGATTACTCCAGGACCTCCTCACATTATCCTTGTCCTTCCGGTCGATCTATGAACAGAGGCAGCCATCATTTAAAAAGAGTAAACACAATTGTTTGGCAATAAATGGCGTCACCCAACCACCAACTTTGAGTGGGAAAAATGCTTTTGTGTTATTCATATTTTCTTTAAAAAAAAAAAGGGCCAAATAAATGTGAAAATTGGCCAAGCAATGTAAACTGTACACTTTTACTTACAAAACACCTGGAAGTGTTTTCTAAAAAAAAAAATAGCTTACAGGGAAATTCTGAGTGGTTTTTCTTCGAGAGCTGCTGCCGGGAAGGACGACACCTGCTCTGATTGGCCGCTCCAGATTGAGTCCCGCTTTGATTGGGCGTTCTGCGCTGCGCGACTGGATGCTCTTGAAGGACATGGAGGTCATGGGGTGGCAGGAGGCTGAGCGAGGACAAATGGGGGTCACTGTACCACGGTCATGTTTAGGCAAATGTTCAGGGGGAAGGGAGGACGGAGTGGGAGCGGATGGATAGAAGGCATTAAAAAGGGGAGGATGAATGAGGAAATAGTGGACAGAAAGGAAGAGAAGCATTAGTTTCGACACAGAAACAAGAAAGCAGTAAAAAGGTGTAGCAGAGCTGAGAAAAAGCAGATGCGATAGAGACAGGGACACCAGCAATTCTATTCTAGTAATATATAGTTTAAGCAAGTGTTTTTGCAGCAGTCTGCTAATATGACGGGTCAATTTTGTCTCATAGAAGAATTCTCACAGTAAGTGCCCATGTTTGCACCACTAGTATAATATTGTTGCGTTGTCCAGCAGCAGACTTTGGTTTCCTCGAAAATTGATAATGTTGCTGATAGAATTGCAGCGGGCACAGCAGTAGCATCATTATAGTGGTGCTAAAAGTGTGTCCTTTCATAAAAATAGAAACGTTTGGGCCAAGTTTCATTAAATTGATGCATTATTCTACCTTGATTCTTCTAGTTTGGTCCACAGAAGTTCAGATTGTGCAGCGAGCTGAAAGGAGCTGTAACCTCTCTGCAATCCTGTGTAGCAGCAGATCGTCTTCACTATGTCTACATGCCTAAATGCATAGCGTTGCTGCCATGTGATTGGCTGATAAGAAATTTGCATTAAGGACCAGTAAGAGAGGTTTACCTAATAAAGTGACCATTGAGTTGCTATTTTGGGGTATTAATGAGTCAATGTGTCCAGTAGAGGCCACTGTTGTCTCAGTGGACAGAGGAAGCAACAAGACATAATCTTTATTGGAAATAACACAAAATTCACCGATTTCATCAACGGTTAATTTCACTGAAACAAAATCAGGTGAATGATGTGAATCTCTGCACATTTTGGAGGTCAAAAAAAAAGGCAGAAATGTAAGAGAGAACATGCGTGTGGTTTACCCGCTTCTCCGGTTAAAGACATAGCGCTGCGGCTCCTCGCCAGGTACGAGTGAGTTGGTGTTTGGAGTCGACTGATCACAGTGTTCTCCCAGGTGGTGAGGGGCAGCCGGCGCACTCCTGGAAGAGCACAAACAAGCCACATCTGACTCTCAGCATCAATAAAGGAGCGAGGAGGACACGCATGAGTTTATAAAAGTTTTCTTTAGAGTTTTGTAAAAACAAGGGTTAGTAGAGCAAAGCATGACCAGCAGTTATTTAAAGCAGGGGTCAAACCCAATTGCACCAGGGATAAAAACTCAAAGCATTTTAGGTTGTGCGCTGAACTGTGTGGTTATAACATATGACAAAAAAGTTATTTTTGCAAACAAACAACCTTAAAGTACGTAAAAACGTAAACGTTTTGCTCTCCAATAAACTAATTCAAGTTTCTACCCTGCCAAGTACCTTCGCTCCCTCAATGTTTTCATTAGTTGAACATCAACGAGGCAATAACTTCCGACTTACACCTCATTTTACAATGAAGAAGATCTCGTCAGCTTCTCGTGTGCTGTCCCAGAATCTAACTTAATCCAAAACTTGAAACTTAATTTTAATTAAACAACCAAAAACTCTTCCATTTCGCGATAACTTGTATGTATGGGGGAAAAAAATCCCTCCACGTAGAAGAACTTCTTTGTTTACTTAATAGCTGAAATCTCTTCTATGAGTGTTCCATTGTTTTGTTGCTTTGGCATCTCCTAAACGTTGGAATTATTATAGTTTTTTTTTTTTTTTTAAAGAATAGTTGTTTTTTATTTAATTTCAAAAGAAAGGACAGTAAGGAGACAGGAAGAGAGAGGGGGAAGGTTGGGAAATGACTACAGATTCAGGATTCGAACCTGTGTCACCTCATGCAACCACACGTATATATGTCTGACGCACTGTCCGCTATACCACGGGGCCAGACTATTGAGCTGTTTTTGAAAAGGTTGGAATGAAAAGCCTTGTTGAAGTGGACTGATGAATCGGATGATGCTTGAAGCTTAAACATGCAACAAAATCTGATTTGCAATGCATAAACTTTTTAAAATCAATCATGCATTTTTAGTAAATAGTGAATCCATGCGCAGAGCAGAACAGCCTGCAGCCCAGGGCTCAAGACTAGGACATCATTGAAGGTCCATGTTCTAAACAAGACGAAGCATTTTGAAGAAACGCTGATGTAAACTGATGAATCATGTCTATCTGATGTGTAGTCTAGAGCCCTGTGCAGCACAGCTTTGAAGTTAGTACATATGCAATAAAGAGTCCTGGATTTCTGGAAAACCACCTGCTGATTTGTCCTGGGGGTTCCTCTCTCTGGAGATTTGGGATTTAGAAAGTGTTTTTTTAATCAAGCAAGACGACGAGAAGGAAGTCTGCTTCTGTAAGGCTTGGAGGGAGCCACAGGGTCACACAAACACACAGAAAGCAACATCAAAGGGTGATTCTCAGGAAGTGACTGGAACCATCTGATCAGAGAAACATAGAGGAGCTGCGTTTACCTCGGTCTGGTGAATTTAGCAAGGTGGCTGAAGAGGAAGAGAGGCGTTTGGAAATGATTGGATCTGTGTGTTTGGTTAGATTCATAGTGGAGACCGACCTTCTCTCAGCATCTACAAACAAACACAGGCAATAAGCTGAAGTGTGAAATCTAGATAAAGATGGGGCTTGACTCGAAGGGGACTGTGGATGATCACGCACATTACTGGAAGCTAATTTAAATGTTAGTTTTCAGGGAAAGCTTATTAAATAAGCTCTGCATGCTAAAGCCAAGTGAGAATGAATTCTTTAGACCATGTGCTGTATTTTGAGAAAGCATCATCATATCTTTACAAAAGTAGCGAAATAATAATTCGAATCTGAGGTCATTGAATCATGCCGATAACAGATTTCAATATCAACATAAACGACTGAAATTCCTTTCCACTGTTTTGAATTAGGTGAATTCTAAACTTTTCAAACTTTTGGTACTGTTTGCCAGTTTCCACCTCAGACTCAGATCATCCTTCATTTGAAGTCAATGAAAGTTTCGTCACAATGTCTTTGGTGCCAAGTTAAAACTGAAGCTGTCTTGTCATCACTGACCTCAAATCATCAGTTGGTGGCACCTAGCAGTAAAAACATAAATCCTTTACAGCACTGCAACCATTTAAATTCAATTTGTATCAACCTCTCCGACGCTGCTCCCACTGACATTGCATTCTAAACGCTTGTCCCTTTCTAGGTTATAATTACTGTTATTAGTCTGAGCTGGGAAGACTTTTAAACAAAGCTCAGTTTCATTTCGCCACTTGATCTGCCTGGAACCATAGGTGGCAGTGTGGGTGGGTGGGGGCTTGAGGACCGGACTTGGATAAAGATTTTTTTCAAGGGTGTAACACTAGACCAAATTGTATGGTGTTATTATTAACAGTTAATTTTGGTGACGAACTTAATACTTGGCTTTTCTAATAATTCAGTCAAGAGCCATCATCTCTTGTAAAAAATAAAACACTCAAGAAATGCTCAAAGGTGACTGCAAGCAAATTATCATTGTATAAAGTCAACGCTCTTTAGAAACCACCATTATATTCTTCAAAGTATTATATGAGAGCTTTTATCAAATACATATTAACTTCATAGGAAAAAAGCCAAGTATTAATCAGCTAATCTCACAAGACTTCTACACGTTACATCTAACAAACAAGGGGATGTTTGCTAAAGATGAAATTACTACTCTAGCTAAACGTGCTAACACGCCGTTCTACACTGATGGTCGTATTCACATTTAGAGCAAAACGGCTGCTGACGCGGCGAACTGAAAGCACCGTGATAGTGGTGCTCCAGCCCGGCCAGATCCAGCGAATAGAGAACAGACTCATCGAAACCTGAGAGAGACAATGAGAAAAAAGAAACAGTGAAGTGAAGACAAACAAAAGATGGAGATCATTCAAGCGTTGAAAAAAAAGAGGTGAGAACGCTAAACAAGAGACGACATTAGACTCTAATAGAATAAATTTAGGCTCACATAAATGTGACAAAGTAATGTTGGTACGAAAACTTTTTTTTTTTCCTAAAAATGTTCTAGGTGTATTAAACTCATTTTCAGGACTGTTGGTTGATTTTTACTGAGTCAGTGATCGAATGATAGACCTAACTTAACCTCAATGAGGCACCGACAGAGCGTGGGAACGTGCGTTTCTTCACAAAAGCTTTTCCCTGTTGGAAAATCTAAATGCCAGTGTGAAATCTGATGAATACAAGGTACGTCCATGGTTTTTATGGGACTGGCTGATCTGCAAAACGAACATTTGCACATTATTATCAGTTTGCCTTTTTTAGCTTAATCCACAGGTTAAAAGTGACACCAGTCGACGGGAAGAGACAAACGCGATTCCGTGCGCAAACACAGCAAAACAGAACCAGCATCTAGCTGACTGTCCTGTTCGTTCATAGCAGCCTGCTTTCATAAACCTCAAGCGCGTATTTGTCCACGCGGTTTCAGGATTTGAACTCTCCTGTGTGTTTACCGCTGGTTTGAGAAGTGCTAGCAGAGAGTGTTCCTCCCCAGCTCCAGCGATTCGTCTTCGGCCTGGCTCTCTGACTCCTCTCCATCGTCCTCCGGATCACCGCCTCATACCGAACCTGAAAATTATCGTTAAAGGGAGAATTTGCATGATGGTATCTCTCCAGCAACAGCCCTGATAGGAATGTACAATATTTCACGGAATTAATAAGATGCATTTGCAAAAAAGCATGAATTGATTTGTCAACTTTTAATATGAAAAGTACTAAAGACTTGGTTTTGATTTTACTCTAACTTTAGAGCCTTGGGTTTGGTAGTTTCACCGATGTTTTCTCTATTGCATGTGTATGGGCTTTATTTTACTTCCATTTGTGCTGTTTTCTGTGCTGAAATTAATTTTCCTCAGTTTATCGAGGAGAGCGTGTGGAGCGTACCTTCTCCTCCTCAAGCTTCTGCCGTCGCTTCTCCTCCACAGCTGCTCGTCTCTGCTCCTCCTTCACCCGCTGCTCCTCGAGCTTCTTCCTGCGCTCCGCCAGCTGTCTCTCGTGGAACTGTCGCGCTCTCTCCTCCCGCTCGATCCATCTGGAGCCACGAGCCTCTGCAAAGAACCATTACGTTTATGAAACACCATTTCAGACCCCAAACCATGACAAAAAAGATTGTTTTGTGGGTCCCAAAACTCCCTAAAGTTTACTTAGGAAAAGGGAACTCATACAAATAAAATCAGTCCCCATTTCAAATGAAAATAAAAGTCTGGGAATTCTCAAAACAACCTTTTTCACAATAAAAGCCATGACTTTATTAAATAGGCATTGCCCTGGGGATTTTTACAAACACAGTTTTAAGGTCAATAATAACTTCTGTAAAACTATCGGAGGAAACCAGTGTTCTAATAACCGAGAACAGAAAAGGGTCGGTTTAACTTTAAGAGACTTACTGAGTTTTCAGAAGAGGGTTGAAGACTCCCAATCACTTAAACTTTTTACATGCTTCTCTCAAAAGAAAACAATAAAAAAGTTTAAGCTCTTTTCACTGTTTTAGATGAAGGCGGTTTGTGGTTCCCAGTGTTTGCGTTATTCACTTTATAAATGCCCAAATGAATCCGCATTAGGGGTGTAACGCAGGGGTGTCAAACTCAGTTCCTGGAGGGGCACACCCCTGCACAATTTAGTTCCAACCTCAACTAAACACATCTGATGCAGCTCGTTAGGTCCTATGGGCTGTTTGTAAGCTTCAGGTCTGTGTCTCTGAGCAGGGCTGGAGGTAAACTGTGCAGAGCTGCGACCCTCCAGGAACTGATGTAACGGTACATTCTGCTCACGATACGATGCATTAGCAAAAGAAAAACATCATTGAAAAGTTTTGAGACCACAAAGACAAGAGTTTAGTTTCATTTGTGTTACAGCATTTAATATCATCCAACCACTAGGGGGCAGCGCTAATGTTGGCTTTGAGCTCTTTTACTGTAAGTGATGGAGAGAGTTTATTTTTAAAGGTTTCTCAATTAAAATTGAGTAAATGACAACTGGTACTAGTAAATATTACATGAAATAAAAAAAAATAAGTTAAAGAAGTTTCAGATGCTCGAGCACAGAACAGTAACGGGGTCAGCTCCTCTCATCCTTTACAAGTTCCTGCAGCTCTACAACCATCACTAGATGCATGCGTTCAGAAAATGAACAGTGTGTAGCAGATCAATCTCAGAAAGGCAGTAGATCTTTCACCAGAACATTCTCCTTCACTGTTCCCGGCTGGTGGAATACTCTTGAAGGCACAAAGCAAAAAGCACAGAATCTCATCTCAACTTTTAAGAAGCAACTAAACTCTTCTTTTCCAAGAGCATGTATAAACAGAAAAAAACAGAACAAACAAACCTCTAAAGTACTTAGTTCTGAATCAGCTGGAAGCACTCCTGCAAACACTTCTGATGATTAACCTCCTTGTGTTTTCTCCCAATCTGGATAAGGTGTCCGCTAAATCCATAAATATAACTTTAGTTTATCAGTTTAGAATTGGACGGGGCTGAAATGTGATTCTTCTAATAATGGATTGGTCTTCAACTCATATTTAAAAAAAAATATTTAGGAATTAATTTTTTTTTAAATTTATTTTAAAGAATGATCCACATCTCTCTAGAGCTTCTCCATCTTGACCTGTTACACAACACTGGGAGTCCGGGAAACCACCGCGCCAAGAGTTTACATAACTCCAGCGCACCACAGCAACAGCACCGTCCAGTTACTTACGCAAGGATGGACAGACAAAGTCAAGAGAATAGGAGCAATACCAGTTGAGCCCAGCAATCACAGGAGGAACCCAGAGCAATAACCAGAATCACGAGTGAAGATCAAACATTTACACTCCACCGATCCTCCATTGAGGCTCATTAGGCTTGAGTTTCTGATCAAAGGTCTGTTCTGGTGAATCTACAGCTCGCACCAGGGGCACCAGTGAGACACGGCTAGAGATGTGGAGAGCAAGCTTTTCTCAGCCATGCTGCTGGGAAGTGCTCACTAAACCAGCTCTGGTGCTGCGAGGGGAAATTCAGCTCCAGGTGATCCGTGGCCTGCTGTCTCCAGTGTGCAGCTCTGTTAGAGTTGCCCATTACATTTCTCATCTGAGCGTCCCAGGATTCATGGTGTATTTGGGGATAGCTGCTAAGCGGCGTTCCTCTGGAGAAAAGTCCAGAGTGTGAGGAATGCAGAAAAGTGCATCACCTCTCTCCCTATAGCGGCGCCTCCGGATCACAAGCTTGAAAGGTTCATTATTTGGATTTGGGGCAGGTTTATGCACATGAAAGATCAAAAACCATTTTATTTGTCCCTATTCTTGCAATGATCAATGCGCACGTCTCATCTGTCTGCAACAGTCCCTTTTATATTCAGCGGTGAAGTGCACGGCCCTCCCACACCCCAAAGAAAATGTGTAGCCAAAGTTAGGAAACTAGAATACAGTAAATGCCATAATAAGCTAAAGGTGCACTAAAGAAAACTCGCCGATAAACACAAGTTTCCTTGATGTGTGGTAAGAAACTTTTTCTTTTTATATTTCTCCACACTGTGTTTCACATTATTATTGAAATACTTTGAGTTGAAACACCACGTGATAAAGTGAACAAAATAAAAAATGGACAAACTTTTGAGATTTTTTCAGAAGAACGAGTTACGCTATTTTTAGCTTTGAAGGTAAATCACCATAGACTTATTCTAAAAGGGTAGCAGTATCTGATTATGCAAAACAAATGTTATAATGAGCGCCATTTTTCCTTTGTTAACTGATAGGACACCGGGTCAGACAGAAGGTAAATTATGAGACAGAGGGGGAAGACCGCACTGCTCTTAGTGAGAGACTGGTGGGCGGAGTCAAAACAATCCAGAAACTACTTGCTGCAGACTGTAGCCCGTTTTGTTGTTTTACCAGACTGGACCCAGGATTCGAGTTCAGACAGAACTGTACTCTTCCAGTGTAACAACTTATTTTAGTGATTCCATCATTTCCCTGCGCTACATTTTGCTCAGATCTTCTGCAACGCAAACATTTGTCAACGCAGCATGAGGTTAAGCACCGAGAAAGTAATGTGTTTTAATTGTGCTGATTAAAGCTTTACTCTGAGCTCCGTTGACAACATCGTTCTCTTTAAATATCCTGCATTAGCACAGTGTCGCCTTGCAACTATGAGCATTTTTTCCTCATATTCCTTCTTCAACCTTTCTCTCAAAAAGGTTCTTCAGTATGTTCATGTTCAGTTTTGTGCAGACAATGCATTTGGTGAGAAAACTTTAGAACGGCTTCACTTTGCAATTCAATGAGCTACTCTGGAATCAATTGGAGAATTGATTGATTAGCATTTGAACTGCCTAAAACATATAAATTCTCATATACTAAAGACCGTTTTTTTAACAGACGCTCTTATTGAGATTAATTCGATTTACGGATTCCCTGAGCAGATGTGAACAGCTGTTCAAAAAAAAAGTAATGATCAATAACAACTGCATCGAGTTAAACTGCTCTGCATGATCTTCGTGTTCATCTGCCGTACCGTTCTTCTTGTCCAGCTCCTCCCTCCGTTCACGTGCAAGTCTCTGTCGTTCATCATTCTTCAGCATTAGAGGCTCTGCAAACACAAGCACATGCAGAAACATCAAACGCTGCTCCATCACACAAACTGGTAATAATGCAGCATCGGCATGAGATAGACCTGGTTTGGTGGCGCTGTGCACCTCTGTGGGGCTGGGAACGGTGTAGGTGTACTGTCCCGAGGTCGAGGAGTCTGCTTGACTCCATGATGAAGACTTCTCATCAGCTCTGAGAAGGCAGTCAGAGCCTGGGAGACAACAGGAAAAGAGAAAGTGAAACCACTTGTAGCTTTGAGCGCTGCTTCGAGGTGTTTGTGTCCGTCACAAAAGCAGCGTTTGGCTCGAGTGAATGCTTTGGAAAAGCCATGTTCACTAAATGTGAGACAGCTGCTGATGACGTTGCAGACATGCTCTTAAAAGCTTCAAGCTCTGCCGTTATATAAGAGTTTGAGGAGCTCCAGATTCTATAAGATCATGTTATGCATTTGCTTTCATTCATTTAGAATTCAATCTTAGGCAACGCAATCAACTTAAAAGAATTTTGTTTCAGAGTTTGTGAGATGTAAACTGTAACTACAAACTGATTGACAAACCTTTTTTTATTCCTCTCTGTGCAGTTATGGAATTCAAGTTAAAGTTGTGTTTATTGTCAAATCTGCCACATGTGAGGTACATGAAAAAAATCTAAATATGATATTTAAAAAAAAAAAATGAATCAACTAGAAATAAAATAAAAACGACAAAAAAAAGCTGAAAAGAAACTTAAAAAAAATTAAGAAATAAATAACTAGAAAAAAAAACAAAAAAAAAAAACACTAGACAAAAATAAATACACAAAACTAGAAATTTAATAAAGCAATAAACATTTAACAGAAAAATAATTTGAAAAAAAAAACAAAAAAAAACAACAAATTAATTTACAAAAAAAATTAAATAAACACAAATTAAACTATGATAGCAAAAAATTACAAAAAGTAATTACTGGAAAAAAGAAATAAATAAATAGAAATAAATAAATAAATAAATTTGAAATTGAATGAAGAAATAAATCAACTAAAATCTAACCAAGATCTACTTTTTATTTTGAGCACAGGATTAATTATTAGAAAACAAACCATTTTTCAATTAGTATTTATGAAACCTTTTATTCCCGAATGAAATGATTCCATTAGGGTTTACAACAAGTGCAGTATCTCCAATAACCTTAAGAGCACCCCTCCTAAGGTGAGGATCGCAAAAGGGAAGTAGCTCTCACTAGTCACCGAACTCTCTTCAACCTACTTTACCCAGGTGCCAGCAGCTGAGATCACCTTTCTGAGACAAAACAATGAGAAGGTTTCAAATAAATGGACCATTTCTCAAGCCTTAGATTTCCAACACAAGAACCAAGTATGAAATGTTCATATGTTAATCCACTAGCTGACAAACTGAACTCAGAAGCTTCAATACTCCACTGAGGCTCAAACACAGCATGTACCAGACCCTAAGAGAACACATGGCTAAAAAAAGACACTCTGTCTCACAGTTTGGCACATTTATAAATGCAAAGGGAAGCCCAGAGGCTTTTAACCTAGAAAGATTCTGCTGTAAATCACAAGAGAGCAACAAAGCGGCATCACAAGGATCATCTATCTGGCTGTTCAAAGTGCAAAACCACCAAAGCTAATTATTACATTCCTTCTGGACATTCAGAGACTTCTCATGCAGACACTCCTTTGATCTAAACCGGGTTTAGGGTCATTGTCCTCCTGAAAGATGAACAATGTCCTCAGTCTGACGGCATTTGAGAGGAAAATTCACACAGGATATTTCAGTTTATTGCTGCATTCATCTTTCCCTCATTTCTGATACGTCGATCGTGATCGCTACCGGTCGATCGCGGAGGTGCTGCCGGTCGATCACGGCGTGAAATTGAAACAACATCAGCCGATCATCCATCCCATCACAGTTCAGTAAAGTTATCTGCAGATTCACGGATTCGGTTTTCTCTGATCAATAGCTCGAGACCAGAATGTTCTTAGTAAACAAATAATATCTATTTTTAATCTGTGTTGTGTAGCGGACAAACTACAAAACGTTTTTTATCAAAACAAGTTTCATTCGCAGAAACACATTACCGTCTATGAGCAACCCGCTGACATGGAATCGCTTAGGGACCGTCTGCAAATGACCAGATCCAAAATATGCTTTACCCAGAATATGCTTCATAACTTCATTCTAAATAACTCTATTACAACCAAAATCAAGCAACACGCCACTCCTCACCTGAATATTGTACTGCACGACTCAGTTTCAATAAAAAATGTAATATTTATTAGAGCATCATTTTTATTCTTGATTATTTGGATCAGAGCTCAATTGCTCCCATAAAAATCACTCTATTACCATCAATTCAGGTCACACACAACTGTTCTAATGATTCAATTCAGTGCACGTCATCAAATTAAACTCACGTTATTACAAAAAATGAGTTTTGTCAATTCTCAATAAAGTTGAAAATAATTGTTTGTTGATTAATGTTTTACATTTTTGTAGCGGGTAGATCACTTTGACATTTTAAAAGTAGCTCACAAGCTGAAAAAGTGTGAGCACTCCTGACTTAGACTAAAGAATTCATTCAGGTGGTTTGTTAAATTAACTCGATTGGAGATGTTTGTTCTAGAACGTTCTTCACTCTCAACAGCGAAGTCTTCGTCATTCTGAACAACTTCCACTCTCAGATGATTGAGATCATAGAGGCCATCGTGAGCTTCAAAGTAACAGAGATGTTTCTATATCTTCTGCACATTTAATCTGGTCTATAGATATTCCTGCTCCGGCATGTGGAACCTCCTCCTCTACACAGGCATCAATAAACATTTTAAAATCATAAAAATAGGTAAATAATTTCTCTGTGTGTTGTAGCTAGCAGCTTTATCTAGTTTAGCAGAAGTTTTGTTAGGACACAGATACAAGGAAACAGACTTTGGAAGACGAGTAAAACAAAAGCACTAAATCCTGACAAACGTGCTCTGTTCACTCTGTATTCTTATCCACGGGCGTCCATCTTGGCTCGACTGTGAGCGGTTTCCATGTCAGCAGGTTAAGTGAAGCAGAACTGCTGAAGTCAGACCTCTGAGGACAAAACATCCGAGAAGTGCTATGCAAATCAGGAGCCTGCTTTTGTTACAAGAGATATTTTGAAGATGGTGGAAGGTGGAGAGATGGCTGTTAAAGCTAAGCACACATTTACAAGCCAACCAGACAAGCTACAGGGACCTCCACCGAACATCAATCACACGCCAGTTTGGTCATGACTGCAGAGTCGCAAAAGAGTCTGTGAAGGAATCAGGATTTTCAGTTGCACTCTTGAGGCCAGAGATTAAGGGTGTCTTCATATCTCTAGTTCGTTTTGGTCCGGATCAAAAAAAAAAAAAAAAAAACTGTTGCATTGTTAAAAATCATAATTCTCACAACACGGATCGCTCTGGTCCACACTAGTTGAGAAAACAGCCATGTGACATCATACGGGCCACTCATTGGTCAGATTCATTATCGTACGCGTTTCCTCGACTGCTTTTCGATTGGTTAGAATGAATGCTCATGTGGAAATAAACAAGGGAGGACTGAAAGTAACTGCACTGTGAAAATGATGCTCGGATTACAAACTACTCCAAGTTTGATCCCGAGCTCCCATGATATATTCTGCTTTGTAAACAGACACACGCCAACCCATACGGCCTCGTGCAAGTGAGTACAGTGGCTGCATTTGTTCAAAAAGTATGTTTTTGTCGTCTTTGTCCTTAGCTCGGATCAGAGTTCATTCATGTTCCCACCACAAACAAACCACTCTAGAGCAGTGGTTCTCAAAGTAGGGGGTGTGCCCGGCAGGGGGGGGCGCAGATAATCAGCAGATGAGAAGAAAACAAAACAAAAAAATAAACAGCCTTTTTTTAAAAAAAAAAAAACTACATTTCCCACAATGCCTTTGGCTACAGTAGCTTCCATACTCACGAGTGAAACTACAGAGCTGCCGTTTCTCACACATTGAACGTAAGACTCTCGCATTTGAGTGATCTCTAGCGCCACACCTCTGATTTCTCACGATAGAAAAAATTTCAAGATGTGAATGGGCGGAGCTAATAGTTTATCTGTAATCTGTTTCTTGAGCCTGACGATAAAAGATGATAATCGAAATGCATCATCTTCAGTCTGTGAAGGTTTTTTTCGCTAAACAAATTACAAAAATGCTATTTTTCTTTATTCACTCTGACAGTTTGATCCTTCATTAATGGAGTTATGTGGGTTTTCTTAAGCTGACAAAAATCAAAAGGATTTATATTAGAACAACAAGCATACAATTGTTTCTATGCAACTGAATTGTCACTTGAATAAGTTATAAATAATGAGATATTTAACATTAAGGAGCAGTTAAATTTATTTTACATTAAAATAATAATTAATTAATTATTAAATCATTATTATTTTACATCTGGGAGGGGGGGCAGATTCTTTTAAAGGTTTAAAGGGGGGCACGACCAAAAAAGTTTGAGAACCACTGTTCTAGAGTTCATTTGGAACCAGACTGAAAGCACCTCCTCGAGCAAGTCTGGTGTAGCCTCAGATTGTAACTGTGCAATACGCAGAACATTTGGACTGAATCTTACCTTGGATCTCAATCATGGTTCAGAGAGATTCATGAAAGCCACATGCAATGCTTACATTCCCAACACGAAATTCCAGATGTGATGCATTGTACACAAAAAAATAAGTCCAAAAGAACCAACGTCCATCAGGCTGATGAGAGAATGCCAACAAAGGAGAGGAAGGAGTGATGATGAGAGCTGAACTTCAACTCCTTTAATCTGAGGCTGATTGAGAAAACAGAGTCTCGACTTCCAATGTCTGAATTTGAGATTATAAACCATAACATCATGTGTGGTTCTGAAAAATGAAAGATTAACGAGAGAGAGAGAGATCAACGATTAGAGTGCAGTTCTCCACATGGCACTGGGTGTGTACGTGTGTGTGTGTGTGTGTAGTCGGGAAAGCTCAGAGGCCTGATCAGCTTAGTGGCGGCTGATGCTAAGCTTTACAGAGACGGAAGCAGTTCAAAACAACACATTTTACTACAGTATGGCGTTTAGCAGCATGATTACGTGAGCGTTTGTAAAGAAATAAACCCTTCAGGGACCTCAGATGTGGATTGTAATCATAGAAGGAATTCGATTACTATTTAAAGACGTTTTAGGGTTCATCTCTTTTCTCTAAATGTATTTTCAAGCAGCCATTGATCTGATGAAGAGCCTAGGGTTTCTGCTAAACACGTGAATGCTAGTCAAGGAGGGAGCTAGCACCACACAACATGTGTCTGGGTTTACTTTTGAAACAAAGACCGTAAAATAGATGGATACAGCTTCCTGTATGAGGATTTGCTGACAGGAGCAGAGATTGAGATTGCACATGCTCATAAGCGATCAAAGGGAGATCAGGCGAAGTTCACTTCCTAAAGTAAACACTCTTGAATTACACAAATTACCAAATTAAGCTCAGCACAAGAAGACTATTGAAAGACGCCACATACAAGATAAACTTATACGTGTATGAAATTAACTGAATTATGTACTTTTTAATCTCTCTTTGAACCAATTCCAGCATCCAGGAGGCGATCACAGTAGGGAGACTTTTGACGCACTTCTGCCTCAAAGTAATAATGTTCGCAGAGTTCCGGTTTGTAGTCTATTGTATTGGAGTGTGGAGAAAATGTTCAGAAAAAAAAGAGAGCAGAGGGCAAAACTGTGTTCCACTGTGTTCATCTTCTGTAGTTTTACATCTTCACAGTTTTCCGGCCGATATCAACCTTAGAAAACAATTCTTGTGAAGGCTTATAAATATACGCAGAGAGGGTTTTTGTCCCATCAGCAACTGTACTAATTACTCTAGCGTTCCAGTCACCTTCATCCTTAGACTCAGCAAGTGTTAAAGCAAAAAAAAAAATCAAAATAAAAAATCATAAAGTAGAGGAGTTTAAAAGCAGCTGCTCGAGCGACACATTCAGCTTGATTCCGGATTGAACTCCACATAAAATTTAAATCTCTTTTTTCCACATGCGAAGCTCATCAGTTGGGATGGGTATCGTTAAGGTTTTAACGGTATTACTACTTTTATCGATACCACTTATCGGTACTTTTTGTTGTATTTTTAATAAAAATTAAAAATAAATTAAAAAAAAATTCACATTAAGAACAGAAATAGCAAAACTATACATTTTAAATGCAAAACAATTATTTTGAACACTTTAACACTGATTTAGAGAGACCTTAAGAGATGTTTATGTCATCATTTTAAGACCGCATACCTGAGGTGACAGATGCTGAAGTAAAAGCTTGGGCAGTCGAAAGCTTGGCATTTCTCTGTCTGCTCAGAATGCCCTTTGTTTTGATCGATCGCTTGTGTTTCCACAAGGGTGAAGTATAACCTTCCTTAGGATCTTTTGACTCTCTCCGCCATCGCTGCTCTATAAGTGTGTGCTCTCGTGCTGCGTGCTCATGAACTCTCTTTATTGTGGAACATACGTTTCGTGCGTGAGATTCCAAATAATTTAGCAAATTGCACAAGGCTGGTCAAGTAATTAACGCGAGTAATGTTTATTTAGCAATAATAAAGATGATTTTTTTATTTTTCTCTGGTACCGATAGCAGAACCGGATTGATACTCTGCCTTTTATAATTAGGCACCGGGGCTGATTAAGTTACGGGTTTCGTTACACATCAGTGTCGTTAATCTTGGAGAGATTTTGGGGACAGCAGCTGTAGAACTTACTGAGTGCTATTGCAAAGAATGCAGAAATCTGTAGTTCATTATGGGAGCCTAAGGTTCTTACATATTGGCCTTCAGCTCATCTGCATATTGGGAATCTGAATGAATACCTTCATATTAACAAAAGTCAGTAGTTTCCAGCCATTTCTAGATTATGGCTTTTAAACTAAGTACTGGTCGTTTTGGCTTTGAAGGCAGGTGCCAAACCGTGATGAAAAATTATGTCCAAGAAGCTTCTTGAGAGCAGAATGTATGAAGCATCCTAAAACATCATGGTAGACGTCTGTAGATGACTGCATACTTTATAAAAGACAGTGAACCAACATCAGCAGATAACAGTTGCCCAAACCACTTCACACAGGACTTTAGGCAGCTAACCGTTTGTGCTTCTCCACTTTTCCACTAGACTCTTAGAGCTTGATGTTCCAATGAAATGGAAAAACTGAGGACTTGGAGGCCTTTAGAATAGACCAGTAATTTTTCCAGTGAACAATGGATTTCTTCATTGCTCCACAACCCTCCTTTCCCAGGAGTTAACAACAGTGGGAACTTACTCATTTGAATCAAACCACAGTCACCCCATCCCCTTACAGTGTGAACCATTTCCCAAGCTGTCTTTACCTGCAGCAGGTATGGGAATCGAAAGTTGCTTTTACACTTGGAAAAAAACAACCATTCAAAGGGTCAATTAAATGGATCAGGGAGCCCAGGGTGAAGGTCCCCCATGTCTTATGATTGGGCTGGAACCACACCTCAGTATTCCTTCAGTAGAGTCTAGGGACAGGGAATTCTGGGCATCCCTGCTGAGATGGCTGCCCGCTAAACCCATCTTTGATGATGGATGAGTAAGTGGATAAATAATAAATGGAAAAACAGAGTTGAATTAGTTGAAGTTGTCTGAAATGTTTAAGTGAACTGAATTAGTGAAGCCATGGATCTGGCAGCTCGGTTTACATTCTGCTTCCTGGCAGCCTCACTGCATGGGAGATTTTCTCTGACCAGTACAGTAATAATGGCAGGAGAGATAAAGAAGCCGCTCCCAGACTGGGACAGCAGAATCATGTTCGGCAGTCAAAGTAGAGACACCGGATACTTCCTTGTCTGTGATAGATGATGATGATGATAATGATGACTGTGGTCTGACATCATTATACACATCACAACAAAAATTACTACAGGAACTAACATACACACACACAGCTCATCAGCACTAGAATGATTCGAGCTAATCTTGTACAAAGGGTGCAACTCAGATTCCATCCATGACAAATCATTAAAGATGAAACACAACGAGGTAGGGCTGCAACAAACGATTATTTTGGTAATCAATTAATCTATAGATTATTAGACCGATTAATCGATTAGTCATCGATTATTTCAATGATTAATCAGTAGCCTTTGAGCGATTATTCTGCTTTTTCAACTAGTTAAAACAATGAGTTACAAATATTCTAACTAATAAATAAAATAAGAAAAATCACTTCAGTTTTTGAAATAGTTGTTTTAATGAACTTTGAGCGAACTAAACATGTCATTCTCTTCAAGTTTTCTGATTCTGTTACTCTCAAATTACACACAAATGCTCTCTAAGCACTGTTTACATGTTTTTTTCTAATTCAAAAAAATAAAAATAAATAATCAGCTGCATTACAGACAAAAATAAAGTTGAATGTGAACATATCTTGACAGCAGCATTAATAATTGTTGGTTTAGCACTCGTTTTAGTTCATCAAAAGTAATATTCCAGGGAAATACACAGTTATGAAACTAGATATTTGGAGGGTGATGATCTAATAATTCTTAGAGAATCTGGCAACATTTCAAAATGTAAGAAACAAATAAAGATAAGTTTAGAATCAGCATAAGATAATGAATGGTGTGAGAAAGAAATGCTTTGGTGTGTGTTTCATTTTATTTCTATATTTGACTCTTAAAGCTATTAAAATGAACTTTCCCCATTGTGGGACAAGTTTTTTTCCCATAATGTGAATGGATCTAAATAGCTTTTTATTTTACATCAACAATTTTTTACTTTGTTTATTCCTTCTTTTTACGTTAAATGTTAAGTATTCTAATGATTCTAATTAATCTAAAGTTTGTATAATGCTGTATGTTCATAAATTATTACAATATTCACTGCTGTAAGCAACTTGCTTTAGGCGATTGCATTCTTTTAAACTTTTTAAACAATATTTATAGTTGAACAATGTGTTAGAAGTAAATTTGACATCTACGCGGCATATAAGCACAATAAAAATAAAAACGTCTTCACGAGTAAACATTTAAATTGAACTCTCATTGGTTTAGTCTGTGCAGTCACGTGATTGAATGCGCGTTCACGCAGAGGGGAGTCGGAATCTGCCGGGGAGTCGCACAACACCGGGATGCTTCCTCTTTAAGTGCTGCAACATACACGTTGTGCTCCCGTGAAAAGCAAGTTCCGCCTCGCATGTATTGCACACGACAGTATTTTTGGTTAAGTTTGGTAAAACTTTCCCACGCCTTACTCGTTCGGATTCGTTTGCACTCCATCATAATTGGAAATGTCGACTAATCGCTTCAGCCCTACAACGAGGGAACAGTGAAAGTGCATGTCGGACACAATTAAAGTCACAGAATTTGAAGGCTATGGCTTCCTCAACAGATTTAAACACTCTAAAATAGATAGTCTCCTGAATTCTCTGGAATTTGATTCCCACCAGTTTGCAACCAGACTAAATGTGAGCGCTTGTAGAGGGTAAAAATAACTTGACATTTCATTACATTGTACTAATTTAAAGGAAGTGTTGAACCGATGGCAAAAATATGTTTGAACTTTTCAAATCGTCCGTCCAAAGCGGTACATACACATAAAAGTTTCAAAACTCTAAATGTTCTGAATATAATAGGAAACATTATGTAAACCTGAGTAGAACTTAAACGCATAGCATGTTCCAGGGTTATGTTGTAGTCAGAAAAGAAAATGAAATTGTATTTGTCGATTTATAAATGACTACCTGCAGAGGTTTGCACAGAAAGGTGTGTGGCAGAAGCATGAGCACAGGTGAGAAAAAGGAAAGAAGAAGCTGTTTTCAAGTAATATTGCATTCTATAAAAGGAGCATTTGATAAGGCCTTTTGGTAAGAAAATTGTTTAATTGGAGCCAGCTCCAGAGAACGTGTAAAAATTTGTTGCAATCTAATGGACCTGGCATTTTACCCTCATGTGAGCTGGAAAGCACCAGCACGTCCCTGTGACCCATAAGAAGATAAATTAGTAAATACATACAAAAATAGTCCTTGCAGTCTCTCACAAATGCAACATTTAACACATTTTCCAGCAAGAAGTATTTAAAACAACAACAAACACAAGAATGCTATTGGGCAGTTGTTGGGCTAGTAACCTTCATAAGAAGAATGATGCAACAGCCACAACTTCTGACACATGATTCATTACTGTAGATACTCGAACGTAAAATAAAACAAGTACAACTCAAACACACAAGCAGCTCAGCAGCACTCGTGGGAGCACATTAGGAGCTATTTCTGATAATTCAAGTGTTGAACCCTTAAGCTCCAGCCCTGACACATACCTCCTCCTTTCCTGCGCCTCTTGTGTCTGTGCTGTCCCTCCTCTTCCTCTGTGATGGTGGAGAGAGACGGGACAGCCGACCTGCACGCCCCCCTTCTGAGCCTAAAGGGGACCGGCATCCTCCCCTCCTCTAATCCTCCGTCTCTCTCGCTCTGTCCCCAGCGAAGCTAACTGCTAGCATCCCACACATCTCCTGTGAAGCTTCTCTCAAAGGAGACAGTGAGGGATGAAGGATGCTGCAATGGAACTTCTCCAAACCCACTTTGCTGGGTGCATACACTGCTGTATTCCACAGAAACCAGCTCTTGTCTTCGTTAAGCCTCAGAGAATCGGCTGCTCTAGATGCTGATGCTGCCACAGTTTCTTTCCTGGTCAGAATCTCTCTCTCTCTCTCTCTCTCTCTCTCTGGGAAAAGAGAGTACCACAGTCTGCTAAATGCAATGTAACTCTGCCTCTCTCTTTCTCTCTCTCTCGTGCTCACTCACATCCTCAGTTTCCTACTGAAATATTTAGCATGATGAGTAGCAAGGTGAGCCAGTGGATTAACAGCCAGCCCAACGGACATTGAATCATTGTTGTTTATTTTAAATCCTACAACATAAAGAACTTAAGTCATTTTTGATAAAAAAAAAATAAATAAAATAAATTTAAAGCACAAAAAAAAAATCTACTCATCAATCGATATAATAATGTAATCAATAAAGATGAAAGATGATAATCTCATAGTGATAAAAAAAAAAATCCATGCTATTCTCAGATAGATTGTATAGTTTTGTCAAAACCTCAGGACTCCACCCTAAGCTTGACAGAGAGCAAACCCCGCCCTGGTCTTCAGGAACCTTTTCTTTCACATCAGCTCTTACTCACAGGGCTCACCACCCGGGACAACCACTTTTCCCAGTCAGGCTACCAGAACTTGAGAGCTGCAGCTCTGCTTCTTTATTAAATAATTTCCAGAGAAACAGGCATAGGTTCACGTAGTGGCAGCATATCATCGGTTTCGTCACACAATGTTTTGCGTAATGATACAAACAATCATTTTCTCACAAACGAAGACCAAAGAAAATACGGAAATTGCTGCCAACATTAACAGAAGTTTTAGGATGTACATCAAAGAGAAGCTTGCGAGGAAGTGCTATAGAAATTTACATTATCCTTTTAATATTGAATACCCGAGAGACGAGATTGTAATGAACAGGAAGGTCTCAGTCTGTTGCGTTGGTCCAAGAGAAGTTAACGAAGAAACGCTTAAATACAGTCTTCACACAAGAAGAACATCACCCGATGAGTCACAGTGACATGCTAGCACATCATATTTTTAGCAGAACTGGCTAATATTATTGAGGATCATTGTTGACGTTAATATTATATGCAACACTTACAACTTTGGTGTATAGCTTCACATTAGATCCCTTAAAACCAAACCTTTCTGTCACATTTTCAATTGTCCCCCGATGAGCTGAAATTGCAGAAATCCCAGCAGAAAATCTCTCTGAGATTGACAGCAGAGTCGACCAATCAAAAAACGAACAGTGGCCGATGTTTACTTCTATTTTCTTACTTGATTTACTCTTGTTGCATACAAATGTAAAAAAAAAAAAGTACACTTAAATACATAGCTTGAAATGCAGCTCAATTTCATATCAGTCCATTTATCCTCCAGAGGCCATGATCTAGGTCCAACATTTGTTAACCTGCAAATGCACAAGAATATCCTGACATTTCTCAGGAATCTTCAATATTCACAATTTTTACCCTTAAAATGCACCAAAACAAAGGGCGGACTCTGAAAAATATTTAAGATATTTCAGAATACTACGCTCTAAAAACCAGATGAGACCTTGCCATAGTGTACAGAAAAAAAAAGTACACCAACTTCCAGAATGTTCCTCCATTTCCAAATGAAGCAGCTATTACCAAACTGCACAGAATTGAAAAAAAGCTCAGAAGTGAAAATGACATTTAAGAACAGTTAGCTTCTATCCAACTCAACATTTTTTTTTTCCTGTGACTGTTTAACATTTTAAGATAGTCAATTTTATTAGGCCACCAAAACCTGACCAGTGCTCGCCTGACGGGCTACTATGTATTTTAAAGTGTTACTCCCCGGTATTATAACTCCCAAAGCAAAGTAAAGAGTGTTCTGGAGGATATTTTGGAGTGTGTTCACAACATGTTTGTTTGGGTTAAGACACACCCGATCACACGAATAAAGCTTCTCTTGGGTTGTTTGAGACTAGACTAGTATGGGTATTAAAGAAGGGTTGGAACTCAATCATGAAGCACTGCGGACCACTTCCAGGAACCACTCCGCCCATTAAATAAAAATGTTAACTTCATTTGAAATTCCTGAAATGTTTGAAAGCTGAAATGATTCCTCAGATATCCAGCATAGAGCATGCGTTTGGTAAAGCTTTACAAAAATAATCGATTATCAAAATAATCAGTACTGCAACCCTAGTTGGTATTTTTATAATAATTTTTTTTTAAATCAAGCTTGCTGATTAAACCTTTGACACCCTGCCATAGAGCCAACTGTGTCAGACCACATTTTACATTTCTAGCTGCTGTGGTGGCATTTGTGGATAAATGGGAAAGACCCCAAGATTAGGCGTCGAACCCGTGTCGGTCTGCACTTACACGCACTTACATGTCCAGCCCACTGTCCACTACTCCACAGGGCCAGACAAAAAATACTTTTAAACCACAGTAAAAAAAATTCTTTTATTCTGAGTGTTTCAATCATTAGCTCTTAAGACAAACTCAAATATTATTTTTCTACTCTACGTGATTGTCTATTTGTAGGCATTTAAAAATGATAAGCACAATAAATCTGAGTTCAGAGGGTAATGAAGGCTCAAACACACACAGACTCATTTTCCAGGGATGGGCACGACCATTTGCTCTTGTACTCGTGTTTGTTACGCTCGCTCCAAACAAACTCAAGGAGTCTAAAGAACCGGCTGCCACCACATCTTTCTATTGTGCTATAAACAAACAGATTCCCAATGAACCAGATACCTCAATGACCCGAAAGACTTTCAACTTACTGCAGCGTCGCGCCCTTCACTTGTCGAGTGTTTATGAATGAAAATCAGCTGAGAGTCAGTTTACAGCAGCAGAGCAAATGACACGTCAGGATCCACCTATGGCACACAAGAGCCGAGTAACCGGACCCTTGTAGCACACACTTAGCTCCTAATAACCACCAAATGACTACATCCTTCCACTTTCAAGTACCAAAGTAAACAAGGCTTTTATTTGTGTAGTAAATGGTCAGTACCCGCACGAATAAACCTGAAAAGTGGCCAGAGCGATGTGAGCAAAAACTCATAAAATGGTATTTTTTGTTTAAACGGTTGTGAATTAAAAAAATATATATATTATAGATATTTATATATATATATATATATATATATATATATATATATATATATATATATATATATATTTAGCAGTAATACTGTCATTAAAACAATCAGAAAAAGATTAGAAATTTGCATAACAAGCAGTTGGAAAGGTGTACCGAATAAAGTGGCCGGCGAGTTTGTCAATTCCATGCTTTGATGATCATTCAGTCTACATACTTGAGGGAAAAAAAATATTGTAAAGGTATTTTTCAGGTTATTTTAACCTGAGTAAGTGCCCCTCCAGTTACCCCCATTCTCAGCTGGAACACACTGCGTATCTGTTCCCTAGTGTAACCAGCAAACCAGCATTTAACACCATCTATTAATTCAATCATTTTAAATAAATGTTATCGAACACATTTTTTAAAGGTTTAGAGAACGATCATTTCAAAAACATTTAAACCATTTAAATTGTGGCAGTAAATACAGAACTAAATACTGGTTCCAGCAGAACCAGTCACTGGACAATTAGTTAACTTAAAAGATGATGAAGAATTCTTTTTCATGTCTTCAATTAAATGAATTAGAAATTAAAAGGCTGGGAAGGCCTGATGATGGTGATGCTGTAATAACTTTATCTAGATCATACCAGAGAAAGATAAGCAGGTATTTGATCTTTGCCCTTCAGGCCCTCGACAGAAACATTACACTTTAACCAGTGACGGCTCTCTACTGCAGCCTTCGACTCCAAGCTGATAAACACTGTCTTATTTCTGCAGAAAGCAGGTCAAAGAACCCCACCTCGATGTTAGGGTTCAGCTTTATCCTCAATGCTCGTGTTGACAAACACATGATTTACGCTAGCTCTCTGATACCAACAGATATACCAGTAAAACCATAAATAAACAACACAATTGAATATATATATATATATATATATATATATATATATTAGGGGTGTAACGGTTCACGGTATGTATTGAACCGTTTCGGTACACTTGCGTACCGTTTTGGTATTTGTATTAAATAATATAAATGTATTATTAGCGCAATATTACGCGCAGCGGAACAATGCACAGCAGAGCTACACGTCACTCAATAGCATCCGTGCGGAAACTCGCCTAGGAAGGAACATTGTTCCAAGTAGCAGAGCACGAGTTAGAAAATGGCAACAGCGTAAGAGAAGCCAAAGCTTGAAGACGGTCTCCTGTTTGGGAACACTTTGGCTTCTCTGTTAAAATACATAACGGGGATAGACGAGTGGATAAATTTAAAGTTGTATGCCGACATTGTTCCACGGAGATCGGGCTGGCAACACATCAATATTTTCTACTGCTGGAGATATTGTAACTGCAACCAGATCTGTGCTCTCTTCAGAAAATGTGGATAGGTTAATCTTTTTAGCCAAAAACTCAAAAAGTTAGTTTTGTTGATATACAAGCTGAAGCTGTTGCTAGTGTTAAGAGTTTTCAGGTCCTAACTAGTTGCAGTTTTTCATTTTTTATAAAAAAAAAATATTTCTTTATAAAGAGTGCAATTTATTTAAAATATCACCCAAATGTGTCACTTTTATTTACTTTATGCAAGAATTCTATTGTGTATTGGCAGCTTTTCAAAATAAAGATTATGTAAGTTCTTATTTTTTTGTACCGAACCGAATTAACCGAACCGAACTCTCCAAGACACTGTACCGAACCGAATACGATTTTAGCGTACCGTTACACCCCTAATATATATATATATATAGAATGTAACATGCTGTGTAACCCGTGTGCAAACTGTAAAAGGTCCATTACAACTCAATAGTAAGGTTGTGAGGGCTTTTATCTCGGTTGCATTTGGTCAGCAGCTAAGCAGATTCGAGCCTCCTTAGGCGTCGGAGTGAGGGCACATGTTCCACGTGTGCTCGGATGGTGCTATAGCTCAAAACAGTCATGTTGGGTGAGATGATGACTCTAAAGGCCTTTACACATCAGGTGAGATTTTAATGTGCTTTTTAATCTCAAAACAATAAAATATTTAAAAAAACTTGTAAGTGGCCCCTTTTACATCAACAATGTAATTTCACAGCGCAAAGACACATCTTATCTTTTTCGCTCTTAGGTTGCTTTCTCCCGGACGTCACAGGCAACTTAAAACAGGTCTGTCCAATCACAATGAAGCTTGTTACCATTTTAATCAGTACATAAATTACCATATAATTGGATACAAAAAAACAAGAACAAGCACAAACACTCACACACACACAGTTGATTTGGAATAACAATAAAAACATAAATAATAAAAATAAAAAAGTCCCACATGTATACATGTACTGGTCATCAACAATATTGAAACTCATTAAGATGCTGAATATAACATAGAAAAAAAGAAATCAACAATCTAAAAAAAAAGTATATAAAATATAAATAAAGAGTTAAATAGCATTAGAACAACAACAATAATGATGATATGAATATCTAATGTAAATTTTGTATAAAATAATAAAGGACTGGACACTTAACTATTATACGATACAATAACACAAACTGCTGTATATTATTCCAAAACTATAAAACGGGCGAAAAGGCAAAAAGTCCTTCCTTGGTCTAATCCATACTTCTTTACACATTGAACACACAGGAATACAAAAAACCTGCAACTGTATTATTTTTACGCGTTAGATATTTCAAATAAATTGCATGCGTTAAGGCAATAATTTTCACAGCACTAGTTTTGATGCACAATGAGGTCAACTTCTTTGATGACTAACATATTCAAACCATATGAGGTCCATCTAAAGTACTTGTAGTTTTTGCTACAAATGTAATTCCATAAACTCTCGGCCCTAAATATTTTAGGTTTCATTTTTTACATTCTTTTGACAAACCTTCTAATATTTATGTTTATTGAATAAAACACTTGGTCACCATGATAAAAAAAAACAACATTCACAATTGACAAAAGGCAACTTAATAAAACCATTTTAAATGAGTTCACATTTAAATAGAGCGTAAACACGACATAAATGTGTCTCCCACAGAAAACGAGTGAAATCGGTTAAACCGTCACTTCAGCCGTTACCGCGTATAACCGCCTCTCGGCTCAGTGACAGGAAGGTAACAGGTGTACGGCACAAAACTCCTCTATGAAACACTTTTACAGCAGATAAACCGCGTACGTGCCGCACACAACATAAAACAGTGGTATTTGGGTCTCGAATGCCGGTTACAGCAGCCGCGGGCAGGGCTTTAGCTCGGGGTTTAGGCTGATTTACTGATTTAATCCCTCTCCGCTGACCCGCTCGCGGTGCTTTCTGAGGAGAAACGTGTTGTTTTCCGCGACAGCTTCCACCTACGAGCTTTAAATGAGGACGAGGTATCGGTACTCGCGAGGCTACTACTGAACAAACTTTAGATTAAAGAAAGTAATAAACTCTTACCTTGGCTGGAACTCTGACAGACGTCCCTGCCATCCAGCTCCGCCATTTCACCGACGTCACATGAGAGGATTAGGGAGCGCGCTTTGTACAAGAGCTGACGTGATGCGCCCCTAGTGGACAGGTAAAGAATAACGATCTATTTGGTAAACTTTTGCATTTTAAATATGGAGTCATATTTGTAGAGCAATAATTGGACAAGCAATATGTAATATTACATTTTAAAATGTATTTATTTCTATTTGCGGTCCATGTAAGTTGTGTTGATTCAACACGACTCCATATTCTTGTATTTATGTAATATTTCCTATAAAAAATTCCTATATTTTCATTCCTAAAATTACACATTGTTGTGTTTTACTTTATTATATTTGCATAACCCAAGTGCCATAATTAAACATCTCTTAATAAAAAAAAAAACAACCACAAAACGTTTTATTCACTCTTCAAACTTCTATTTGATTTTGTTCTCAAGATGTTTTGCCAGAAGCATTTTGGCAAACTTTCCTGGGTTTTCATGTCTCTATGTCAGCAGTGGGGTCCTCCTGCTGTAGCGTTCCTCCATCCCATCGTACAATCAAGGTGTTCTAAGAGAGGGGTGCCCCAGATGATAATCTGTTACTATATTGCAAAAGAAAAACACTTTTCTCTCAACATTTCTTTTTAAACATTTTTAACCTGGAAATGGGCTTCCAAAGGAATAGTTGGTTTAATTCTCTTAAAACTTTTACATCAGATATAAATGAATGTTTTAAAATATTTTAGTACAATACACTACTGTAAAAATAGAACAATAAACGTCCAAGAAAGTTTATCCTTTTAGAACGTTTACAATTTGCATGAACCCATGAGGAGCTGTCGCCATCTAGTGGTGCTTCTTATATTCCTCTACATTAGTAATATCCAAGGGGGTAACCCCTAGCTTTCCCTCTCAAAACGTAATAGGAAGTGACTGACCTAAAACTCCTGATTTTGTGTTTTATTAAAATGTGTCGAATATTGTATCACGGATTAGCTCTTTTTCTGGTTAGGGTTAAATTTGGTATCGGTTGTTGTTTATTAATTCTTAAATGGAGAAGATGATTTACTGTGGGTAAGGAAAGTTAATCATCATTTTTCATTCTTCATACTCCCTTTTGGGGTCACGGTGGACTGGCAGGCCACAGTGCTACCCACTGCGCCACCGTGCCGCCTCTTAATGTTTTCACTTTATTATATTGCAGCCTTTTGCTGTGAAAGCATTTAATAGAATAGTTGTCAGTACACACAACACCCCCTTCAGGAGAAAAACAAAGAATTGTTCACATTTTTGCAGATTTATTTTGAAAGATAAACTAAATCCTCAAATGGTCATCAGAC
The DNA here is from genome assembly GCA_007224835.1 of Danionella cerebrum. NCBI lineage: Eukaryota > Metazoa > Chordata > Actinopteri > Cypriniformes > Danionidae > Danionella > Danionella cerebrum. Next base: position 95,075 of record SRMA01026816.1, on the reverse strand, counting down.
CTTTACTGTGACACTCATATATTTAACCAGGGTTTAAGATGAACATTTCTTCTGATCATCTTTGATAGCTCTACATCTTCATTTGAGACCAGCTGTGTTTGATTGTACTGATTGGACTGGATTTGGAAAGCCACACACCCATTTATATGGGTGAGGCTAAGATCTGGCTAAGGTTACAACAACCTCTCTGCTGGTTCCTGAGAGCTATGTAGGGAGTAAACCAGGCATTGCTCACCACCTGTCCAACACAGTCCTGACAGTGATGCATGGGGGTGGCAGCATCATGTTGTGGGGCGACTGGTTACAGTTAACGGAGAAATCGATGGTGTCAAATACAGCGACATACTGAACGAAATCCCTCTCCAGGGTGCTTAGGACAAAGGTTTACCAACAAGACAGTTACCCTAAGCATTGGGCTGGGCTTAGAGACAGAGGCCGGTGAGCTGTGCCTCATTATCCTTTAGGGCCAGACAAAAAAAAATGACCAATTACCAAATAAAAAAATACCCCAAAGAATACTTTAAAACCAGGGAAACAAATGATTAAATCTAAAATCTTCAAATAAAGAAATCTCTATGTCCTTCCATTCCCTTTTGTAAAGGACAAACTTTTTAAATAAATCAGTTCTTCCTTGTAATATACGCTCACATCCTGAAGGGGGAATCCCTTCACAGCTCGATTCAGACCCAGAGCACCCAGTAATGGTTTTTACTGGGAATTAGGTCCAGGTTTTGATTTACATGACACCTCCTTTTGTATGATATTATCTTTGTAGTAGGCACAGAAAAAAAATTTCTGTCTTTTACAGAAAAAAACATATGATTGAATTTTTCTGGGGGGATAAAAGTAGAATCATAATCTGGTTATTTTGGGATGATTTAAAACTGAATATATCTAGATAAACTCTACTCCAAAGAACCCTCTGTTGCTCTCTCTCTGTTTGACAGTTACATAATAACCCGTTCTCTACCCTTCTGAAACTCAACCTTTCCAGGCAAAGGTTTGCGTGCTGCACTTAGACCGAAAGATAGATCTGGATGCTGCCGTTAATGGAGAAGCAGAAGAGGATAGCGATCGCTTATCTGTAGAAATAAACCAAAACTCTACGGTTTCTAGAAAACAAACTACTTCTCTGTAAAGCCGGTTTCAGATGCACAATTTTAGCCCCGATCTTGAGTTTATGCCCAGAATCGCATGCAAATTTGGGCTCGTGTAAGCGTGTGACAACAGCACAGTGTGAAAGACCAGTGAGTCATAATTGAGCCGTGTGAAATGTGTTCTGACTGAAATAATGCATGTGCTTATCTGCAGTCAATGAGAGAGCAGCATCCAGGGCATCGAGAAGTTGAGAGGAGGAACAAATGCATAGACAGCAAAATAACCAGTGGTTTCGATTAAAATGGGGTTTCTTTTCAGTTTATTTGAACCCAATAAATGAATTAAAAACTTGAGCACTTCCATTTTTAATTAACTCTGGTCTTGCGCTTCAGTGTGGCACATGTGAACTCATGCTCTTTTCAAATGTTTCTAGCGAATGTTTGGTTTTGAGACCCAGTTTGGACGACATGGACAAAGTTCTCTGCGATTCTGTTTAAAGTCCTGCAGTGTGAAATCCTGTAGTTGATCTCTCGTGCAGAGTAAATTCAGCAACTTCTGGATGCTGCTCCTGTCCTGTTTTACTTCTGCTGGTCCCTTTGGGAGTACAGCTCCTCATTTTGTTCTCTAGCACCACCTACCACTGCATATTCCCGACTGAAGACATGTGACCAAACGAACCAATCACAGTGGTTTGACTGAGTGGGCGAAAAAAACAGCTCCCTACGTTTCTTGAAAACTGACGCATTTATGGGCTATGTTTTTTTTCCGCTGGTGTGTAAGGTCACATTAGTACCTGTGTAATTAAAATTGAAGACCTACTGCATGCAGCAGAGGTAAAGGCCTCTATTGGGAGTGTTGGTACATGTGTGGACGCAGTTTGTTTGTACTTGTGTGAGAAAAAAAACTGTAAATAAAAAAAAACAGACTCAGGATCTACATTCAGTCCGCCAGCCAGCCATACAGATAGAAAGGTATAGAAAGACCAATAGTCAGGCAGACAGACATATGCATACAGATAATCAGAGAGACAGACATAAATACATTCAGATTGACACACGGACATGGATGGATAGAAATGAGCTTCGAGACACAGACATCAGCTCAAAGGATACAGATCGATCATTCAATAAAGGTTTCATACAGATAGAACTATGACAGAAGCGGTCTGTTGCCGTATACCTGCGCCGCCGTGATGCGGTTCATCTAGTGCTCGCGGAGGGATTTCCCCTCTGCGGTTCCATTGGCCCGACGCTCCCCTCCCACGCGCCTCCATCCTTTAAATGCTCGCGCAGGGCTTTAAATAGCAGGTGTGAGAAACAGTACCCTTGCCACACATCCCCGTTATTACCATCGCCATTATTACCGCTGTCACCTCCGCAATGTCCGCCACCAGCGCCGAGACCACCGCACAGCTTCCCCCGCCAGCGGGACACGTCTTCTTCCAAACCGCGGTAGGATGCGCCGCTCCGGGACCCATTCAGCGGGACGACCCGGTGCAGAAGAAACAAGGGAAAGTCACGGTGAAGTACGACAGGAAGGAGCTGCGGAAAAGACTCATCCTGGAGGAATGGATCATTGAGCAGCTGAGCGAACTGTACGACTGCGAGGTGAGACCGGATCAGAATCGGAACCGGATCGCAATTCGGATTCTGTAGTTCAGGAAAGAGCGAGCAGAGATACTGCATGCACCTCAGTATTTAACAAGAAAATGCACATCCAATTTAGTTACAAAAACCTTTTGCGTTGTAAAATTGCATTTGGCATAATTGCGTTATTTTAATAGTAAAAAAAGAGAAAATGAACTGGAAGAACACAATTATGAGTGTATACTTAACCAGTTGGCTATTTTAATGTATAAGGTGGCAATATTGGCTTATTTTTAAAATCTGTATTTTTTAAAGAACATCTTCAGCTTAAAACATATATAGCACTTAAATAATTAACATTACACCTTTAACCAGATGCACCAGCAATATATAATATTTCAGATTATTTATTATTTATATTACTCAATTGTTATTTTTGGCTTCTTGTAATACTGATTTTATTGATTGAGTTTATTGGAATTATTTTGTGGGAACCGACTCAAGTCAAGAGGGTAAACCCCTTTGGGTTTTTGGGTCGATTTCTGTGATCTACTTTTTGTGACCTATATATTTGTCTGCAGTGTAATGCTTTACACTGCAGCTGGCATCTTAAGAGTGGCTTTCTCCAGCATCAGTCTTCATTCTGAGCGCACTCATTGCTGTGTTGACTTCAGCGAGATTCATACAGTGCTTTGTTCTCTCGCTCCGTCTCCTGAGCTGTCTCTGCTCTGCGGCATGCAGCTTGCTTTTTTTCTGCTGATGCGGACCCCTGAGAGGCTGGAGACAGAAGCTGCAAGTTTGGTTTCTCACTGTACTGAGATGATATTTAAAATAACCGTCTCATCAAACAGTCGTTTAAAACTACTTTTCACAAATGTGCCTCTTGTGACTTTGATTTTAGAGCAATGGATTTTTTTTAAATCAGTTGCTGGGGTAAACAGTCTGGTTGCTAGGGAGAAAATCAATGATGTCATTAAAGGATTCCCTTCTAACGATGAGGGATATGCCAAGTCCCATGTCCATAGCATTTTATGAAGCTGAGATATGGATCTGCTGATTTGGTTGGTTACTATGGAGTCGGTGGAACCCACTGGTTATCATTGACCAAAGCTGTGTTAGCAATATGCCAAATTGGTTGCTATGGAGGGGTCAGTGATATTATATAATAATCCCCATGCCAATAAGAGTAACATAAACTAACCCCCATGTCTCTATCATTTACCAAATGTTTGTTTGGTGTCTAGGGTAAATAGCGTGGATGCTAGGGAGCAAATCAAGTTTTTTCTATGCTTAACATAGTTTGAAAAAATAAAATAAAGCATTTACTGTGCTTTAAAAAATCACATTCTTTGTGATTTCTTTTCATGAAGACATTTTTGTTGCCTTTTCCCTTTAATTTTCAACAGCTATTATAAGTCAATGTTAAAAATTGTACACTTTCTAGGTTCAAATACTTTTGCTCCTGACCTCCACAATTGTGCCTGTTTTGTATTTAAAAATAATGCCTACAGCCAGTTGTCCCACCGATGTCCAGTGTCATTTGGTTTTTCAGGAATTTAAAAATATATACCCGTTAATAACTAACAAACTACAGTTACGTTTAAATACACATTGATTGTGTTCAAGTGAAACCTTTCATTTGTTATTGTCACTCATGCGTCTATCTGGCATTACTGGATGACTCTACAGCTATCCTAACGACACATTTCAGGCATTTTTCCATCCATAACTTTATGCGCAAAACTTAATATTGCATCAATTATTTGAGGATAAAGCACCTTTTTCATCCAAAAAGTTTCCTGATAAACGGTGCCAAATGTCAAAAGAAAAATGGAAGTTGTTGTGTTAGGAGGAGGTCTTTTTTCGAATGACTAATTTGCTTCTTAGAACATGTCGCCCAAACGCTATATTCACAGTCAAGGCAACGTGCTTTAGGAGACGGGAAACTGCTCTTTGGGAACGCAACCGGACGAGACAGTTCTGGGATTTGATGATCCAGAACTACTTTGACGACAAACTTTAGTTAGGCATTTTAAAACGACCAGAACATTTCAAATGTTCTGCAATGAAATCGCTCCGTTGGTTCGTTCATTAATGCGCCACAGTTCCAAAAGAAAAACACATCGCCATTGCATTGGGATTAATTCGGTAAATGATTTTCAATCAAAGTTTACGCACATTTTATCTTTATCATGTTCAGCTGGGAGCATAATTTGTATGCGAAATTCCAAAATGTGCAGAAAAGGTGGATGGAAACGTAGCGTGTGATGGAAAAGTGGAATAGTAAACTTTTGATCAGAGTCATTTGGAATGTTTTGCTTGTCTTTATGATTTAAAAACACAGTTGTTTGACAATAAACCCAACAACTAACTCAGAGTGGAAACGCTTTCGTGTTCTCATTCATATTTTCAAGAAATTAAAACATTTAATCAACAAAATTAAAACATTTACCAGGGTGTGTAAACTTATGAGCACAGCTGTATACATTTACTAGTGTTGTAGTGCGCAAGATCGTTCTTCAGACCACATTTTCTATGATCTCGGTCACATCACGGTCTCGACCCTGTGGTCTTGGCTCTCTATGTTCTAGGTATTGTCACGTTCTCGGCTGTCTTTGATCTGGGTCTCGATGGCACAGGTGTCCTAGTGATTTTAATCCAAGAACAAAAAGCAGGCCGCCTCCCACCTCCCTTCAAGTACGCAATCAGCAGCATATTGTTATTTATTTTCTCACCGACAACACGAGCGCGCCGTAATGTTAGTCATACTCCACTTGAGAGTTGGAGAACAATTTAAAAAAAGGCAGCGAAACAATGAAGAATCTTTCTAAAACATGCAAGAACCTTGTTTAGCGGTGGGATGAAACTAACACAGCCGTAGTAATAATTAATTTAACTTTGCTTCCTTTTTACCTAATATGGACGTCTTCCTGACATGTACAGAGTTGTCATAAAATGGTCATAGGTGAAAACTGCTGATGATATTATTTCTAAGTACTTAATTGAGGGATTGTTGCCTAATAGACAAAATAATAGACAAACAGTTGTTTGAAATAAAGAAAAGTCATTGTTTTTGGTATTGGCCTTGACTTGGTCTCGATACTCTCTGGGCAAGGCAGTCTTGATTACAGGACTAACATTTACACTTAAGACAAACACCCACATGCATACGTATACTAAATATCATCTACAATATTTTAATTAATACGGATAATGGTGATAGTTCTATGAAAAAAAAACCTGACGAATATGACATGCATTTATTTAAGGTATTTAACAATCACATGCCTTCTAAGCGCAGCTACATACAATGCTAAACTAACAAATGTCACTTTTATCGCTTTAATAATACGTTTCATTTATTCAGTGGTTCTCCAGATGCTGAAAGACGCTTGAAAATTTTCAGAGCAATATTCATTCACATCCCCCCTCTGGTGGTGATAAGCTATCTTTGGGGCAATCTGACAACCACCAAACACACCCCATCAGTCACACGCATCCATACAGGGCAATTTGGGTGGCAAAATGGACCTGGGGGGGATCGAACTGCCACCCTTCTGGTTAAAGGATGACCAACTTTACCACTACGCCACTTGCTGCCAAAATTTGACAGTCGTCTTACTAACAAAAACATGTTTGTTTTCTTGTTCAAACATCACATTTAAAACCAAGGGAACTATTTTTGTGACGTTGTACATGACAGACCGTTGATCACTAGGATCACATGACTATGACGTCACAGGCTCTCCTACTCAAAGCTGAACTCTGACATCTGTGCATCAGAACGAGTGACAGCTCGGCAGGGATTAGGTGCCTTTCAGTTTCCAACAGAGCGGCAAAAAAGTGCGGAGAAAAAGTGGAACAGCATTTGCATATGAAGGCTTTAAGGTTGGAGGATTGAAGCAGGAATTAAACACAACGATGAGAGGAACGGAGGTCTCTCTTTGACTCTTTAAGTCTTAAACAAGTACTTATCATCTAAACTCACACGGTTTGGGTTTATAAGTTGGAAAAGTACTGTTTCGATGGTCTCTGAGTGTAAACTACTCAGACTCATTGTATTTTAGCATCTGTGCGAGAAAAAAAGATGTGAAAAGGCTCACACAGAGGACACTTTCAAACGCTGTGTGCACGTCCACTCCTGATCCAATCCCATCTGGAAGTGACAGCTCCATCAGGAGTTCATTAGCCCCGTGAATGTCAAGATGAGCTGGTGTACGAGGAGCCAACGGTGGTTTCCCCTGTCGAACTGTGTCCTCAGATCAATGGCGGTCACACGCTGCTGCCTCAGCTCTTTTCTGCCAAGCGTTAGTCTATTTCAGGCACACTGCCGTGGTTTGCATGCACACGGTTTGATTCTCTCTGTGGGATCACAGAAGAACGAAAGCAAAATCAGCACAGAGATACGTGTACCATCAACGCTCCGAGAGATTAGTCCCTGACAAAAGTAACAGAACACAAAAGTAGAACTTCTGAACATGCTGTAGATGTATTGAGTCAATCGTACACGCTTCTTAACCATTAATAGCCAAATGTGTCTAAACTGCATACACTTAAAAATCTATTCCACATTGTTTGTTATTCGTCTCAGCGAGGTTGAGGACGTGATGTGGTAGGGACAGAACCCCGCAGCAAAGGGAGCTGGGAAACGTTACTCTTGATTACAACAAAACTGTGGATAAAATGTGCCTTGATAAAACATCCTTGATAAAATAAACAGGGTATGCCAGGTGTAACGCTTTTGTTCTATGCGCACTGACTCTCAGAAAGGTTCCCTTTCAGTCGGTCCCGGAGACGTTAGTCGGGATTAGACCGACTGAATGGGAGCGAATCACCGTGAGAGCGACTGACGAACATATTAACGGGCAAATTAATTTGCAGGCGAAGGTGATTGATTAGCAATCAGCCGGGTATAAAGCCGGGCGTGCCTAAGCCTCAGTATGCAATTTTCCTTCGGAGCTGACTGAGTGAGACTCTCTCTCCTGAACTTTGACGCTTCTAGCTTGAAAGATCAGCAGGTTGCTTACCTCTTGGCTCTTTTGGTGTGACCTCTGCTAGCTCAGAATAGCATGCAACCAACAGCCAGCACCTCGAAGATCTTCTCAGGCAAGCCTGTCCAGTGATTCAGCCGTTTTCTCAGTATCCTGTCCATTTTTCACGACACGATGAGCAAAACGTGCACTATTCCTGGCTGTTGTGGGCTTCGCGTTGAAAAGACGGTCACGGGAGTTGCGCGATGTGTTTGGTTTCCAGCACACCGACGCGGCTCTCGTGAAGCGTGAGTGTTTGCATTGCAGCACTCTGCTGAGTCGCACGCGGAAGTTTTGGGTAGAGCGGCGTCAGGTGATTCCTCGCGTCATCCCCAAACACCGAGCGTGCTTCCCGCCTGGTCTGCGGGTGAATCGGACGGCGCTTCGGTGTCGCCCGGTACCTCGTATGATCCTGTAAACGATCTGCTCTCCCACGCAGCATCGGAAGGGGCGCGGCTTTCGGTTCTCCAGTTCGGCCTGCCTTCTTCGGGATTGCAGCCGAGCTGGAGCCGGAGGCGTTCGCGGTGCTCTCACAGCCGCAGCCTCGATCGGCGGGAGGTGACTCCTCCCCCCCGAGTCGATGCTGTCACGGCTGGAGAATTGGTGGCTAGGCAGGCGCCGGGACAGGTTCCCCGCATACCGCTAGTGCCTTTTCCTCCCCGAGAAGCACGAGGAGCTCACTAATTCTGGCAGGCTCCCCTGCCCGTCAGGGGATTGAGCTCCTCCCTC